>BOPP01000012.1:15370258-15385243 GCA_017312745.1 Gryllus bimaculatus
GACGGACTCGTAAATGGAAACGGAGACGGAGGTGGGTGCTGAGGTGGAGGTGGAGGTGGAGGTGGAGACGGAGACGTAAACGGAGGCGTAAACGGAGGATATGGCGTAGGCGAAGGTGGGGTGGGGACGGAGGTGGAAACGGAGGTTGAGGCGGAGGTGGAGGCGGAGGCTAAAGCGGAGGCAGAGGTGGAAACGGAAATGGAGGCGGCGGCGAAGTTGGAGGCGGAGAGGGAGGCGAAGGCGGAGTTGAAGGCGGAGGCGGAGTCCGTGCAAAGCGAGCGTGCCACGTCCCAAGAAGTGAGTGGGCGAGGCCGCCTGCCCAGAAAGGCGCCGCGCCGCGCCGTGCGCTGTGAGGCGGCGGGAAACGACGCGCTACGGCCCGGGAACCTCAGCGGGAGAGGCATTAGGTCAAAGATCAATGAACCGAACCGTCACTCACATCTTCAGTCCGTTACTGTAATCGACTGCTTTTACATGGAAAAAAATCTCTCTCATCAAAATAATTATTGTTGTAATGTCATCAGTCATTTTGTAACTTTTTATTTTACAATAATTTTGAATCTCCATACATATTTCATTTCACATTGAAATGTACACTTTCATTTTAATACAATGCCCATGGATTCGAATTTTTCTCCTAGTCGTCTCGACTTCTAAAAGCGTCTTGCTCGAGTATTTCTGTTTATCGTCCATTTCGGCCAGTTGTAAGACGAACACGAGGGAAAAGATGAGTGTGACTTATTACTACGTAATAATTTTTCGCGGTGGCAGCAGAACAGCTACGACGGCAGCGATGCTATGCTACATTTCACTGCGAAATTTGTTAAGCATTACTGATTGATTACTGATTCGGGACAACTTACCTATGCAACAAGTGTAGTGCATGTTTTTATCGCAGGAGGTGGACGTGATTTTTCTCCTCTGGATGGTATGATCCGTCGCCGTGCTACCCGTCGGCTCACAGAGTTTTCCCGTACCAGGTATCTCCCACCAGATGGACACCGGTCCAGCCATTACAAGCTCAAAGCTCCCGCCTGGTCTCCTGGCATGTTTGGTAGTGTAATACAAGTAAGACTGCGTGTGTGTAAATAAGGGGACAGGATGGGACAAGGAAGAGGAAGTAAGTATCGCGCGCGGTCCGTGGCCCATTTTTTAAAGTCTTTCTTCAGCATTCACCTTATAATTATCGTAGAAACGACGAAAAACTACCTATCAGAGCAGCTGGCCGCTAGAATGCTTCTCCAGACAGCGATTGAATTCGATCTAGCTATATAACTGGGGTGGATAATCCGTAAGATCCCGGTCGGAGGCACTGCAGTGACATCAATTGAAGCCCCGAACCATTTATTCATAAGATACATACTGTACATTACCAATGGAAGGGGGTCTTCGGAGCCCATGCATAAAATTTTGATTTCATTGATTCTTTTTTATGATTTTTATAAATTAATAAATTTATTTCACTAATAAACTGTATATGTGCTTCCATTCAAACAAAACAAATAAAAAATAACCAATTTCAGACTCCACTTATGAAAAACCATCGACTTGCTCGGATCAATGTATGTAAAGGAAAAATGTAATTCTTTTTTAAGACAAATAAAGATGGAGGCATCTTAATACAGGGGTTTTAATAACACAGCAACGTAGCAATGTAATAAAATATATTACTTAGGTCACAACGGCTACATTTTCAAAATAATTTTGAATTTTCAGTTTCCGAGCGAATAGCGTTTTGTTCATCTACAGCCAAAGACTAAAAACTCAAATTCTAACAAACAGTAATGAATGGGTTTAGTGAATTAGATTTTCGTTGCAACCCTTGTTGGCCTTAAAATTGATAAAGTGTTAAAGCAATTTTCATTATGTATTCCACTTATAAAATTTCATACAAGTTACTGCATTGTGTAACAAACTCGAAACTATTATGGCAGTGTATTATTCAGTGAAGCACTGTTATTCAACACCGAACACCAAATATCTGCCAGTGTTTACATAATGTTATAAACCGTGTTTTAATTAACGACGGGCAGAACGCCATGCCATGCGGTGCTACCTCGAGTGGAGTAGAAAGTACTGTTACTCTTCACCTCCCTCATTTTGGATGCCGCGTGCGGTATTGAGTTTTAAATTTTAGCAAATATTTCGACAATACTTTTATGATTTGTTCTACATGTTGTAAGGTAAACACCGTGTTTTTGAAAGAATTTAATTCTACTAAGCCTAATAGCAAACCTTCCTCATATTCCTTCACAGCAAAAAACAAGCTATTGCACGGAGTGATAAATATCAATTGTTACATTATCAGTGTATTACAATAGGATTTACAAAATGGAAAATATTTCATTTTCGGAAGAACAGTCTTTTGACGACATTATGAAAACAGTAAAGGTAACATGGAAAGATAGGCATAAACCTCCTTGCGACAATTTCTGAGTAAACAGCTTATGGTCTATGATGCTGATGAGTTTCTATAATTCGGTGCTGGAGTTGACAGAAACAGAGCAGTTACTGGTCTTGTGGCCCACTAAGAAGTTTGTCTTTAAAAACACAAGTTACCGGTGAAGAAATGATCTTATAACGTAAAGGTACCGGTAATTGACCTGTCATCAGTAGCTGGCACTTTCAAAGATAATGTCTATAAATAAGAAAATAACTACCATGTAATTATCGCTTTACACAATTTCTTTACGGCGAAGCCATCTGCGTTGGAAACCAGTAACTATCATACTCAACTCATTTTGAGTTGAATGGTTTGTTGCGTATTTGAGTGTTAACTATTGATAACACGTCAACTACCGGTCTCTTTACAATACAAATGATTTGTGAGAGTATTTTTATCAAAATTATCTGTTAGATAGAAAAAGGAATTCTATCTAAACTCACGCCGTTTCTTTTACCTATATCAAATCTAGAGTAACCTGCCCTACTTCGCCCAGACCCACTACTTCCCACCACTACCATCAGACTCGCCATTTTTATTTTTGAGATTACTCTACATAAGGACTCAACATTTTTGAAATTTCCTCAAAAATTTCTTCATTTTTTTATGAAACTTTGTCTTCGGACAGTGTAAAGTACGCTATAAAAATTGAATCAATCCCATTTACGTTGAAATCCCTGTTTTATGAAAAATTGCAAAAGTTAATTTTTTTTCGTTTTTTTTTCTAGAACTACAATGCGGAACACAGACTTAAAAAAATACAATATGTTCTGTACTTACAGATCTTGAAATAAGGTCATACAGAATTTATAGAAAATATGAGTAGTTTTCGTGTAATTTTTCGGCCCCAGTGAGTACGTCACAGCCATTGCGTGGTGTAGCGATGAAACGCCCGGCAAATGAGCACGATAGACCTGAGTTTGAGTCCTGGCGCGGAAAAATATTGTTGGTTTGAAACACTTTTACACTAAAATTTCCATCTTCATTTGTTACCATTAAGTGCATTATAAAATTCTCAGAATATTTCTGTGAAAACACCACGACTCACATCTAAACAGCATTAATCACATTATATTAATTACGTCACAAGCATGAAGAGAATTTCCAATCAATAATTTATCATAATAAACTTATCTAGTAATTTCCTGAATTTCCTGTAATTATTAATTGCCCGGAAGGAATTTTTGCAAAATTATAATTGAAAGTCATAATTAATTACCTTTAAATACGTGTATGATGCTAAATTTGAAAACAAATTGTATTGAATATTTGGGAGCAAGAAAGGTGTGTATTATAATTAACGTAACGGGCTGTCTATCGAAAATTTAATTTTACATAATTGACTAGTGACAGTTTCAACTTAATTACAATGGAGATTGCAAAGTTAAAAAGTTTCTAAGTAGTATTTTTCGGACGATACTCATACAATTCCTTGTTTAAAATTATATTCGTAATAAGTATATAATTCTGCCCGAGTCTTCCCTACTGTCAGCTCTGTGATTAAAATGTTGTGTCGATCGATATTCCTCTTCAACAGTGACCTCCATATTTCCTAATGAGTGTTTCAGATTCCTATTTGAGAAACCTTATATCAAGATATTTTCTACTGTTTCTCCCTAAAAAAGAAAATTTAGCAATGACGAAATATAATATTGCAGCAAATATGCAATAACAAGCAACAATGAATATTAAATGTGAAGAGAAGGCAGCTAATGCAATACAAAAAGAATACAATGAAAGGAAAAGATACCTCATAAAAATTCAAAAGTAGTATAGTGAATAAATTCAAAGAAACAAAACAGCGCAGTTTTACATTTCATAAGTATATGAGTTCAATTCCTTCCCCGAGCAAATTTTCTCAACGGGGCAAATCACATTTAGCAGTCCCCAAGGTCCTCGTGCCAGCGACAAGTCTCGAGAGATTTCGGGGCTAATTTGGTACATTTCCCCCAAAGTTTTTTCTAAAGAAATACATTGAATGTTAAATAAGAATTATATTTAGTTTAAACACATAGAATTGTAGCTAAACTGAAATGTATTTTAATATTGTTCGGCTTTTAATTAATTATTTATTATACAAATAAATTAACAAAACGTGTAGAATTTAATTAAAATGTAAACATGGAACAAGCGATGTTATGTTACATGCAAATTGACTTCACACTCTACTCATTTAAACAATGTTTATACAAGCATATATTAAATTGCGGGTAGTAGAATGCTCCAGAACTAATTCCTGCATTCATGAGTACAAACAACATAATAAAAAAGGATATCGGTGAGACATATTTCAAGGTGAGGCTTATCAATATTGCCTATTTACTAGATATACAATTTAATTGTTGTTATTTAGAAACTAAGGAGAACGAGATTATGTTAATTCAGTAAAATGACTAAAGTTTCACAAATTACGTCGAGGTAATATAGGAGGGTGATTAATTCGTAGAATCCAACGTTTGATTTCTCTTTGACGGCTTTCATTATTACCTTTTCACGATTTATATATGATTCTAGTGTAACATTAAGGATGGTTCAATTGTTAATACACAAGTTTCAATTCATTACGCGAGTCTCCGTTGTACGGAGGGTAATAATAATTACATAAGTATTACAAATTGTTAACCTATTTCCAGAGTGCCATAAAATTTAACGAGTTGTCCAAATTAATTCGCAGAACAGTATTGAGAATATATTTCTGATTTTTAAATTTAAAAAAATTACATAACCGAATTACTCCAAAGTATTCATAGTAATGTACTACATTAATTACGAAAATATTGTTTGAAATACTAAATATTCTAACAGCAGTAATCTATCAATCTTCTAAACAATGTTCAAACCAATAAACGAAAATACGAACATAGGTTCGAAAATAGGTAATGAACAGGAATGTACTGGAAATTAAGAGAATATAATATTAAAAATAAAACATCGTTTCTTCATTGAATGCCAAACACTGGAGCATGCGACACAGCACTGAAAACGCGTCTATCCCGAAGATACAGAGGAGCAATCTGAAAACGGTGGTCTAAAACGCCAGTTGCATTCATACCACAACCTCCCTGCGCCGAACCCTTCTTCGGGCCTCGTCGATAAAATCTCTCCCCGTGGGAGTATCAGGCGTGCGCGTGACCGCCCGGGCGGGGCTGTGGCGTGCGACGCGCAGAGGGGGGGAGGGGGGTCCGGCGCGCGGCGCGGCGGCGTCGGCGCCGATTAAAAAGCACTCACCGCCCCCTCGCCGTCCCCCGACGCCCGGCGTCCGCCCGGCGTCGGAACCGCAGCGCTCACTTCCTGCACGCGAGGCGCGGGCGGAAGCGGCCCGCCGTCCCTTACCTGGAACAAGAGAGAGCCCGGCGCGGCGACCGCGTCAAAACAAGAACTTTGTTCAGCGATCAGCGGACAAGATTTACCGAGATTGCGGCGCCACCATCCCGGAGAGCGCGGGGCCGGCGGGGCGGCGGCGGGCCGGGCGAGGCAGGGGGGACAAGGCGGCGAGGGGTGGGACGAGCAGGATGAAAGGGGGGCGCGGGCGGGGGTGGGGCGGGGGGGGGGGGCGCACAGGCGTGCTTGGCCGTGAAAGGCTGGATGAGGCGGTTGGTTGGGTGAGATGGGGTGGTGTGGAGTAGAGTGAAGGAAGGGTGGGGTGGGTGGGGTGGAGTGGGAAGTGGGGGAAGGTCTAGAAGGGACGTGACGGTACGGTGAGGCGAGCAGAGGTAGCGGAGACATGGGCTGACGTGAGGGAGTGGTGAAGAGGCGAGGCGAGACGAGACTAAAGTTGACATGGAGGGACGGGCGAGGTGACGAATGTGCTGGGAAACAGAAAGCGAGAGCGCGACGGGACGTGGGGGAGCGTAACGAGAATAAGGCAGGAACTGAAGTGGGATGTGGGGAATCGTGCGAGGGGACTCGGTGAGACAGGGGAGAGGAGAGGGGGCAGGAATGCAATTGGATCGTAGGGGGTGATGTGAATGGGGCTCAGAAGTTGAAGTGGGGTGGAGGAATGGGTGGGCAGGTATAGCATTAGGGGGGGGTAATGAGCAATGTGTGGGGAACGGAAAGCGAAAAAGGCTTTTTCCCGAACGCGTGAGAGCATGAGCGTGATGGGCGCGGGCGGAAGTGGGGCATGCCGGTACGAGATCAAGCGAACGGAGTGGGGGGGGGGCGAAGGGTCAGAATGGATGTGATGGGATGACGTGGGGCTTCGGATGGATTGGGTGGGCTGAAGTGAAGGTCATGCTGGTGTGTGAGTCAAGAATTGAAACAGTAGGGGATGGGGTCGAGCAGAGGCGGATGGGGCAGGACGAGGCATAGAATGGAGTGGTGGCGGTATGGGGTGGGACGGGGTGGGACGGGGGTGGGACCGGGGTGGGACGGGTGACGGGGTGGGACGGGGTGGGACGGGGGTGACGGGGTGGGACGGGTGGGACGGGGTGGACGGGGGTGGACGGGTGGACGGGGTGGACGGTGGGACGGGTGGGACGGGTGGGACGGGGGGGACGGGGTGGACGGGGTGGGACGGGACCGACGAACGGACGGGGTGGGTGGGGGCGAGCGGAGGGGAGTGGAATTCGTAATTGTAATGGAGGGAACGAGGTTAGACGGGAGGGCCGGAGGACAGAGCGCAACGATGTTAGAAGCGGAACGGGACGAGGTGGGGCGTAGGCAGACAGAAGCGGCGCGCCGCTGATGCTCTGGGTGATTTTTGTAGGCAAGGGAGGGGTGAAGGCAAGCGAGCGGGCGGGCGGGAGTCGCCATGAATCAGACGCCTGCGCATAGCTGCTGACGTATCATCCCACGCCGTGTGTTACATGGCCAATTACATTTTGGAACATTCAATAATAAAGTTGCAGCTTGTGCTTATATTAGGGACATTTTTACGCGCTTCATTACACGGTGTAATTGGATACAGAGTGACTTCATGCGATACTTCTGCAAAACAATATACTGGGAAATGTTTTGTTATTTCATTTCGGGGACTATTCAAACTGTGGTGAATGTTAGTGTAGTATAGGGTCTAGAGCATATATGGTTATGGTGTTAATAGCGCTTGCTGACTTGTTGAGAATTCTACGTGCTCAATTCAAATAGACAGAGTATATGTAAAATGATTAATTATTCGATAGTGCTTTATATCTACGACAAAGGTATTATTCAATATACAGAGTTTAAATGAAATTATTAAAATATTCTGCTCATATGTTAGAAATGACTAGTGTGCTGACAGAATGCTCAGACTTTCGTATTGTTTTGCCATTTCCTTTCATCTTGGCTTAGCTTATTCGGACTTGCAACATAACACTTGCACATACACTTGCAGTTGCTATCTACAGCCGGCACAGAGTAAATTTTTTGAATTTTTAATTTTCGGTTTTCCTAATTGTAGCCCGGAATATTATTTTAACAATCATTAAAGAATAGTAAGAACTCGTGGTAATGAACCATTTTTATTGAAAATTTGGAGTGGATATAAGAAAATGGCCGCTCCAGCTCTAGCTTGTAAATTCGAATTTGACGCTCTTTTCAGCGAAAAATATTCAGTTTCGAAACCTTCAATATGAAGTAATTTCAATTACTTCCACTCCAAAATGCATAGTGGGTAGCAAATTCTTGGAGAATGTGATATTAAAAACACAAGAGATATTTCAAAAATTACATTTTGTGAAAGTGTTTCAAAGAAGCAAAGAGCACAGCACCATTAATTTCTAGTGTCATCTAAAGCGTGGAATTAGCCTGTCTGGTTGGAAAAGTTTGAAAAGAAAAAGAATTGAGCCGTTTTTGAGAGAAGACGCTTTAAGCGTTTTCTGAAAAGACGGCATTTTTGTTCTCATTTTCACAGAAAACTGTGAAGTTCTCAGGAAACTTTTCTGAATATGTAAATGCAACATTTCTCGAAAACTACATTAAAGTAAACACATGGCGCTAGTAAAATTGTTTAACGACTGGGAGACAAGGACAAAAGCTTACTTTTTGTAGATGGCTTGAAAAAAAAGCGAATAGACCAATATGGTTTTACGGTAATCGTTGTAGAGTGCAAATTTAGTACTAAAATACAAAAGGTTAAATAGAAAATATAACGTATTTTGAGAAAATCTGTTTGTAACTTTTTAAATCGCAATAATAAGTAAAAATCCGGCATATTGCCCGAAAACTAGCTAATAATATGTTTTGAAAAGGTAGCATTGACCTTTATTGAATAGGACTAATTTATAGAACAAAAAATTTATTAAAAGAAAAACTCTACTCAATTTTTAAGTTTAGACGCCGCGGAAAAATTCACACTTTCGAAAATTTGGGAAAAACCTTTATAAGTGTATGTTAACTCTATTCTTAAAAGAAATTTAAAAAAAAATTGGTGCCGTTTTTGAGAAAAGTTTGAAAAAATGTTCGGCGGGGCTCATGAGAAAAGTAGCGCCATTGTTTTAAAAATTTATTCTACCCTGCTCGGCATTTCTGCTTTAGGGTGTGCTTCATTTATACAGATATTCTATCACGATTAACTTTTAGGGATGAACATCCGCATGCGTTACTTCCATCTCTTCAGGGGTCTGAACAGGACGTTCTTTGAGAAGAAACTGTGGATAACAGTTTTTGGAGTTATATGTGATAATTTGAGGAGAAGTGCAGGGGTGGAATTTTGGAAGTGGAAGATGGGAAGGTTGATTTTAAAGTGGACGAGAGGGAGTTTTAGGGAATCGTCATCTATCTTCTCTTTGAATGAACCATCACGTTTACCGTAGCGTTGAAATATTTTTGTACTTGCGCGATTGGGGAAGGGGATGAGAAGAATTTATGAGTCATAAGATTTATATATTCGTTTTAATGGATGATAAGTTTAGGTCATTTTGGATTTTTATGTTGCTGTATGAACCACGGAGCTTTAATGACTCTTTCTGAGAAATTTATTTTTGTATATATTCTATTTGAATTTAGGTTTTGTTTTTTGCGGCGTTATTTCAGATGCGGTGCAGGCCATCTGTGAGGGATGGTCTTATTATTGCTTTATAGATGATTAAGCCGCAGTCAGTGCTAAGTTCCGGATTTTTATTTATTATTGAATAGTTTGGATATTTTAGCCTAAGTTTAATTGCTATAGATTGATATGTGTGTTTAGTTTACTTTGGTGTCAAGTAGTAACTCTAAGTATTTTGCTGTGTATTTCCACTCATACATTCTTATTTGTGTTTTGGAAGGCTGAGGAGGAGTGTTGAGGATGTTTAGGAATGTGAATATTTTTGCGTGAGTTATAGTGCGTTAATCTTATTTTCCAGTTTTGAAGCTCCATTTAATGTAGTTATTTAGTCAAGATGTTGTCAAGGCGCAGCTAATGTCTGAATGAGAGGTAAAACGTGTGATGTCATCTGCGTAAAAGGACAATTTCTTTGATAGTCTATGTGGTAAATCCGGCATGTAAAAGTAAAGAGAAGTGGAGAGAGGCAAGACCTTGAGCGACTCTGCATTAATTTCAAATCTGTTTGAGAGACTTGGAGTTAATACGGAGGAGAAAAATATCTATCTTTTAGAAAACTTCTGATTAGATGGAGTAGATACTTGGGGTTCTCAGTGGTGCAGTTTGTATATAAAGACTTCAATTGCCAGAGTTTTTATCAAAGGCTTTCTCAATATCTAGGAAAACAGCAATTGTGTATGTTTGCTGTGAAATGATATTGCAAATATATTCAGTTAAAGGAGCAATTGTGGGTGTGGCTATTTGAGATGCTGACTCCGAATGAAAGTCTGGATAGCCACTAATTTTTGTTAGGGTAATCTGCTGGTAATTAATTTTTTCAAATACCTTTGGCGGATTGAGGGTAGGAGTGCTTATTGGTCTGTAGCTTGTATGGGAACAGCGAGATCTTTGCCTGGTTACAGAAGGGTAGAGATTATAGAGAATTTGACAAATCTTTTGGAAAGGTGGCCAGTCTTAGACAGGAATTAAAGTATAGGCGGTTAAAATAGTTATAGCTCTTGGGGTTAATTCTTTAAGAGGTATGTTGGTTAATAATGGTTCTGACGTTAACTGATTTTCGGGTTTTCAATTGCTTAAAATTTTAGATGTTTCGGAAGGGGATATAAAATTTTCATTTTATCTGGGACATTTATTAGTCTGGTAACAGGACGTTTTTTGTAATATAATTAGTAAAAGGAAGAATTGTATTTGGGTTTGGAGTAAAACTGATTTTGGGGGCAGATATTTACCTAACATATTGGCTTTCATATGATCCGTATAGCTACAATTTGGAGTTGTGTTTTAGGATAGGATTCAGTAGTTTCTTTAGCGATAGTCTTTTTATGGGTTGACCAGAGTGGTCTAACTATTAGGGTGTATTTGAGCTATGGATCTTTGAAAATTGATTATTCAAATTTGATTTAATTTGTTTTTGATTATTCTCTCCTAGTTTGTGTGATTTTTGCTTTAAGGTCAATTGTTGGCGGTTGGATTTGGCCAGAGCCGTCGAAGGTGTCGTTCTTTTTAATTAGTTAGAATATTATTGGAATCGGATGATATTGTTAGTGAAGGTTCTTGCGAAATGAGTTGTTGATTGTAGCAATGCAACGTGTATTTTCTGTGTGAAAATAGTACCTTAGGTTGTATATGTTATTTGTTGTTGTATCTGGTTGCGGGTGTGAAGGTTGTACTTCTAATTAGGTCTCTAATTATTCAGTTGATGTGCCTTTCGTGCCCAAAACTGGTGAGGTTATTATTAGACCTGGGAAGAGGTTTGAAGATTTTAAATTCATGATGACTGATGATCTTAATCTATTCAGAAGTACGGTTTGAGAGTAGGTAGTGAAAGTTTTTAGACTCGCATTATATCTAAACTATCTGGGATAATATTACTATTTGTATGGTGGGGGGGGGGGTCGTGTGGTTTGGCTGCCAGGTGCTATTACATCTATAGTTATTGTTTACTGCAGAAAAGAAGATTGAATTTAGTGCCTTGGCGGGTTGGGCATCTTGCATCAAGGCTCGCATCAAATTTTGAAGAAAGATTTTCAAACTCGTGGCGCCTCGAGTGGAGCCAGATGATCGGGGTATATCCTTGGAAAACATTGTAGCATAATGGTTTAATGGCGCGAGTGGTTCAGCATGAGTGACAACGGCGGCAAACAGACAAACAGAACGGAAAATTTGAAAAGAACAACACTTCTTCGGTATCAGGGGAACAAAATGTGTATTCTTTGATATCTTGAATGATTTTCCCGAAGCATTACAATAACTTCCCTGTACTACGTGTATTACGCCCCACTCTGTATATACGATAAGTATCCGGGGGAAAAAAAGTTGGGGGTATAGACAATAGTTGTGTAAATGATAAACATGGAAATAAAACTTTAATATTTTATCTCTTAATATAATATTTGTCCTTCTGGAAATACGACGATTTTGGTTTTGGCAAGTAACAGGATACACAACATAGTATATCGAAAAATACATCTAGATTTCAACTGGAAGTCAACACTTAATGCCTTTTAGTGGTAGTCGTGTACGCATGGCATTATCAATACCAATGTTACAGCGCGCGGTGTCACGCAGCATTGCGATGCAAAGGAGGCGACATGTCTTCGCGACGAAACACGCAGCGAGCGCCACCGCGTAACGACACGCAACTCGGATCAGGAGTTGCGGCGGGGAGAGAGTGGAGGAGGCAGGGCAGGGGGGAGGGGACTTAGGCAGGAGGTGGGAAGAGCGGGGAGAAGGGGCGATTCGCGGCGTGTTGTAGAGATGAATGACGAACGAGTGGAATCGGAGAAGACGGGGGCGGCGTTGTGGGTTTCATAACCGGGCAGGCATTTTGCCCACGAAAGGGTTTGCGTGGAGTAAAGCACTAGGGGGTTAGGTATAGGGGAATTGCTTAGACGTCAAGGGGGCGGCGGCAGGCATGGGAGGCAGTAGCGTGGGATGAATACGAGTGATGTGGCGGCGCGGGCTGTTTAGAAGCGAGGATTAATACTGCAAGGGGTTGGTGAAAGACGATGGTGGCGGGGAGAGAGGTCGTGTGGCTGTGGGGAGTATGGTGTTCGTCAGGGCCAGTTAGGAAAGCCAGCGCAGGCAAAGTTAGGACTTGGGAGTGTAGCGTCAGCGCATAGCGCCGGGCGATGCGAACGGGCGAGAGGCTATCAACGCGGGGGGGACGAATCTGCGACACGGTCACGACAACGGCTGCGTGGCTCCACCGCCCCCGCGCGCTCCGAGCATCCGCTTCGTGGAGCGCTCGCGTCGCAGGTCTTCGCGTGTAATTTATGGCGCGGATTTGTCACGAAGTATCGATTATTAGGAACAAGCGAAATGCCATCAGCGACGCGGCGGGCGGCGGATTTGGAAGCGGCGCGGAGGGGGGGGGGCGGCGAAGCGAGCGGGGGCCGGAGGCAGTGGATGGATGTAATAGTGGTCGGGGCGGGAACGAAAGAGTATTGTAAACCGAGGCGAAGGTCAAAAGATGACGGTGATGCTGTTTTGCGTGGAGTTGGTGTGTTGATATTCCTGGAAGTGTTTCATAGACGATAGTGGATTAAAAACAGGGACTTTCCACTTCTGGAATCCAGCACACTCGTTTTTTTTTTTTTTTTTTTTTTTTTTTTTTTTTTTTTTTTTTTTTTTTTTTTTTTTTTTTTTTTTTTTTTTTTTTTTTTTTTTTTTTTTTTTTTTTTTTTTTTTTTTTTTTTTTTTTTTTTTTTTTTTTTTTTTTTTTTTTTTTTTTTTTTTTTTTTTTTTTTTTTTTTTTTTTTTTTTATTTTTTTTTTTTTTTTTTTTTTTTTTTTTTTTTTTTTTTTTGTTTTTTTTTTTTTTTTTTTTTTTTTTTTTTTTTTTTTTTTTTTTTTTTTTTTTTCTTTTTTTTTTTTTTTTTTTTTTTTTTTTTTTTTTTTTTTTTTTTTTTTTTTTTTTTTTTTTTTTTTTTTTTTTTTTTTTTTTTTTTTTTTTTTTTTTTTTTTTTTTTTTTTTTTTTTTTTTTTTTTTTTTTTTTTTTTTTTTTTTTTTTTTTTTTTTTTTTTTTTTTTTTTTTTTTTTTTTTTTTTTTTTTTTTTTTTTTTTTTTTTTTTTTTTTTTATTTTTTTTTTTCTTTTTTTTTTTTTTTTTTTTTTTTTTTTTAATTTTTTTTTTTTTTTTTTTTTTTTCTTTTTTTTTTTTTTCTTTTTTTTTTTTTATTTTTTTTTTTTTTTTTTTTTTTTTTTTTTTTTTTTTTTTTTTTTTTTTTTTTTTTTTTTTTTTTTTTTTTTTTTTTTTTTTTTTTTTTTTTTTTTTTTTTTTTTTTTTTTTTTTTTTTTTTTTTTTTTTTTTTTTTTTTTTTTTTTTTTTTTTTTTTTTTTTTTTTTTTTTTTTTTTTTTTTTTTTTTTTTTTTTTTTTTTTTTTTTTTTTTTTTTTTTTTTTTTTTTTTTTTTTTTTTTTTTTTTTTTTTTTTTTTTTTTTTTTTTTTTTTTTTTTTTTTTTTTTTTTATTTTTTTTTTTTTTTTTTTTTTTTTTTTTTTTTTTTTTTTTTTTTTTTTTTTTTTTTTTTTTTTTTTTTTTTTTTCTTTCATTACTACTAATTTCATTTACTTCTTTCATTTACTGCTTTCATAGCTACGAGCGCTTTTGCACTTAACGTATGATGCCTCTTAATGTACATCACTTGGTAATATCAGCACAGCTACTCTCTTCATCACAAAAAATATAGGCCATTGATTGTGATGTCGTGCAGAATGTTCAGATTTAATTGTTTTGGCTCAATAATTCTAATGTAAAAAGTTTTGATGAAAAGCAATGCTTAAATACTAAATGTGTATCTGACGTGAATGCTGGCGGATGAGCACTATGATGGTATATTTATCAATTCAACATATTCTAGTGAACAAGCACATTCAATGGATTAGCGGTTAGTAAATATTTTAATTTCTTCTTCCTATCTATTTTCCTCTCAAGATATCTGTTTATTATTTAGTCATAATACTATCAAATGTATTCTTTATGTCCATCACTAGTTTGTAAACTTTATTAGTCGAGTGATACAATGATAGGATGGTAATGAAAATTTATAAATCGGCTTATTCAATAGCTTCCACAGTTCTTGATAAATTATAAAATATCACTCTTGGAAAAATAAGATATTATCTCAGAAAATATCCTCATGGATCATCACTCCCACGCATTCTTTCACGTGAAATATTCCGAGGAGCCGCGGCGGCACCTTGATGTAAACTTGTTAGAGATTATTGGCTTTACTATCCGCTTTCCATGTTGTGAACGCCTACAATAGAATCGCACCAAATTCTGGTTACGAAACTTTAACGTTACCGTTAGAGCACGAGCTGCTGCGCATAAGGCGGACACGAATAATAAGCAAGACTAATAACGTAATGCACCTAAAGCCCACGTTGTGAAGGATTATCAGACAAACAGCGAAGTCGCGAGCCGCTCTTCCTCCCTAATGCCTTCCTTGCTTTTAGTATCCAATGCCCCTTCTGGGAACGCCCTCCGTGCCCGCCTCCGGCTGCTGTGGTCTCCGCGCACTCATCGCCGTGGCAGTATTTCTCTTTGCTCGAAACAGATACCTCGCCCTCACTG
>BOPP01000012.1:15389666-15401089 GCA_017312745.1 Gryllus bimaculatus
TATCCATCTTGGAAAACATTGTACATATGGTTTAGGCGCGAGTGGGTTCACAGAGTGACAGACGGCCGGACAAACAGACAAACAGACGGAAAATTTGAAAAAGAACAACACTTCTTCGGTATCAGGGAACCCAAAAATGTGTATTTCTTTGATATCTTGAAATCGATTTTCCGCAGCATTACATAACTTTCCCTGTACTACGCGTATTACTCTGTATATACGTATGTATCCGGAAAAGTGTAATCGAACAATAGTTGTGTAAATGATAAAACATGGAAATAAAACTTTAATATTTTATCCTATTAACTATAATATTTTGTCGTTCTGGAACATACGACGATTTTTGTTTTGCAGATTAACAAGGATACACAAACATTGTATACTGAAAAATACATCTAATTTCACTGGAACGTCAACACTTAATGCCTTTTAGTGTAGTCGTGTACCGCAGCATTATCAACCAATATTACACCGCGTGGTGTCACGCAGCCATTGCGAGTGCAAGGAGGCGACATGTCCTTCGCCGAAACACGCACGCGAGCGCCACCGGCGTAACGACCACGCACTCGAATCAGGAGTTGGGGCGGGGGAGGAGAGTGGAGGAGGGAGGGGGAAGGCGGCTTAGCAGGAAGGTGGGGAACGGGGAGAACGGGGCGATTCGCGGCGGTGTTGTAGAGATGAATGACGACGAGGGGATAGGAGACAGACGGCGGCGGTTGTGGCGTTTCAAACCGGCGGGCATTTGCCACGGAAAGGGGTTGGCGGTGCAGTAAAGCACTAGCGGGGGTTAGGTATAGGGGAATTGCTAGAACGCAAGGGGCGGCGGCAGCATGGGAGGCAGTAGCGTGGATGAATAGCGAGGTCATGGCGGCGCGGCTGCTAGAAGCGAGGATTAATAGCAAGGGGTTGGTGACAGACGATGGCGGCGGGAGCGAGGTCGTTGGCGTGGGGCGTATGGTGGTCGTCCACAGCCAGGCAACAGTTAGGGACTTGGGAGTGTAGCCGTCAGCCGCAGAGCCCGGGCGACGCGACGGCGGCGAGAGCTTATCAGCGCGGGGGACACGAATCGCGACACGCGTCACGACACGACTCCCACCGCCCCCGCCGCCGCTCCCGCCCCCGCTCGTGAGCGCTCGCGTCGCGTCTTCGCGTGTAATTTATGGCCGGGATTTCGTCACGAAGTATCAATTATCAGGAACAGCGAAATGCCATCAGCGACGCGGCGGGCGGCGGATGGAGCGGCGCGGGAGGGGGGGGGGGAAGGCGGAGGCGGGGTCCGGAGGCGAGTGATGGATGTATGGGCTCGGGGGCGGACGAAAGAGAGTAAAACTCGGACGGCAGGAAGGTCAAAAGATGACGTGATGCTGTTTGCGTGGAGTTGGTGGTGTAGATATTCCTGGAAGTGTTTCATAGACGATAGTGGTTAAAACAGGGATCTTTCCACTCTGGAATCCAGCACCCACTCTTTCATTTCACGTTTCGCAAGGAAATGCATTGCGAAACAGAGGTTACACGCGTACAGAGAGGCACAAATTATAGCTACGAGCGCTTTTGCACTACCGTATTGCCTCTTAATCACATCACTTGGAATATAGACACAGCTAGTCTCTTCATCATATAGGCCATTATTCGTGACGTCGTCCAGAATGTCAGATTTAATTTGTTTTGCTCCAATAATTTCTAATGTAAAAAGGTTTTGATGAAAAGCAATGCCTTTTAAATACTAAAGTGTATCTGACGGATGCTGCGGATGACACTATCATGATACTAACAATCAACATATTATATGAACAAGCACATTCAATGGATTACGTTAGAACATATTTTAATTTCCTTCTTCCTTCTATTTCCTCTCAGATATCTTGTTTATTATTTAGTCATAAACTACAAAGTATTCTTTATGTCCATCACTAGTTTGTCAAACTTTATTAGTCGAGTGATACAATGATAGGATGGATGAAAATTTATAAATCGCTTATTCAATAGGCTTCCACAGTTCCTTGAAAATTATAAAATATCACTCTTGAAAAATAAATATTACTCTTCAGAAAATATCCTCTGGCATCATCCACCTCCCCCGCATGCTTTCACGTGAAATATTCCCGGACCACCTTTGATGTAAAACTTGTTAGAGCATTATCGCTTTACTATCCCTTCCATGTTGGTGCAACGCCTACAATAGAATCGCCACACAAATCGCGTTACGAAACCTTTACTGTTACCCGTTAGAGCACGAGCTGCTGCGCAAAGCGGACACGAAATAAGCAAGAACTAATACACGTAATGCACCTAAAGCCCACGTCTGTGAGGATTATCAGACCACACGAGTCGCGAGCCCGCTCTTTCCCTCCCTAATGCCTTCCTTGCCCCTCTCTGGGAACGCCCTCCCTGCCCCGCCCTCCGGCTGCCTGTGGGCTCTCCGCCGCACTCACCTCCCGTGCAGTATTTCTCTTTGCCACCCGCCCTCCCTGTCGCTCACCCTTCCTCCCACCCTAACTGCCGCCCTCCATCCATCCCTCGCTCTTTCTATCCCACTTCCTTCCTTCCTCTTTCCATCCCTTCTTTCCTTCCTCCTTCCATCCCTCCTTTCCTTCCTCCTTCCATCCCTCCTTTATTTCCTCCACCCACCCATCCACCCACCCTGCTTGCCCTGTCTCCCTGGAGCTCTCGTTCCTACCTTCCCTCTCCCTGCCGCTATCTTTTCCTCCCTTGGCCGACGTTCCTCCATGCCTCCTCCCCTTGCCTCCCTGCTGCCCCTTTCTCTTCCTTGCTGCCCTCTCTCCCTCCATGCGACATCTCTGCTCGCCCTCCGTGCCGAATGTCCCCCTGCCTGTCTCTCCCTAAACTACCACTCTCCCCGCCACCTCCTTCGCTTGCTGCTGCCCGTCCCTCCCTACCAGCTTTCTCCTCTATGCCTGCCGCATACCTCCCTCCCTCCGCCTCCCTCCCTATCACACTCCATCGCTCTGTACCGCTCACTTTGCGTCCCTCCCTCCTTGTCAATCCTCAATCCCTCGCACCCTCCTCCTCTGCCACCCTCCCCGCGGCCCACAAAGTCTTCGCCCTTTCCGACGAGAAGGGGCGGTGAGCGGAGTGCGAGTCCAGACCGACGGGGGCAAATGCACGACGGGGACTACACGGGCGGCGCTTGAGGGGTGGTGGTGGTGAGAGCTGCATGCAGCGGGGGCAGCGGAGGGGGTGGGTACGGAGGGGAAAAGTAGCAGGGGTGGGAGGCAGAGATCCCAGCGAAAGGAAAGAAGAGGGGAAGCGAACGCGATGTGCTCTTACATTTCGAAATGATACAGCTGCAGCGCTACGTAAAGCGCGTAGGAAGAAGAAACTTTGCAACTTCCCGTTTGCACGCAAAGTGCGCAAGTGCGTTTTTACCGGCAGGGCGAACTTCTCTTGGATGTGTACAAAGAAGAAAATACGAGTACGACTCTTTGTCTGCTCTCTGGGCAGCAGAATTCTTTTTAGGTTAATATTGTTTGAAAGTAGCCAACTGGAGCAACGGGGCCGCTCGTATGTTCTCTCTCCCTCACGTGGCTACAAGGTACAATACTCCTCTGACCTGTGCGAACGTGCTTCAAGTACAGCTCATAAGATATATCTTTACAAGAGTTCAGACGTCATTATGCATTGTTTGTCCCTTTACGTTTAAAATAAAGAATCAATATTCCTGAGTTAAAGATTAGGCACAATTTCTATGTTGTTACCTGAAGTTTTTACAAATAGACATTGGTTGAAGAAAGGAAGATATATCTGGCTTAACCTAACTGAAACCTGGTTTAAGCAGTCACTGAGGTCCGATGAAAAATGTTTGTTAGATGGACGCTTAATGAAGGCCATGAGAAGGTCTGGCGAAATTTTGCTCTTTGTAACGAAGTTAGTATACTTTGCTTATTAACACATTTTATTTACACTCAATGTACATAATACCGATAACTTTTTTTCCACATGCGAATTTCAATAACTCATACAAAATCATCTTCTTTCTTCTTTTTCACACCGTTGATTATTTCTTCCCATAGGTGGATTTGATTCTCTTCTAGATTTCAAACTGCCGTTCCCACCTAAAGGAAATTCCAGATAATGTTTGATAATGATTTTTGACTTTTGAGACACACATTAACTCTCCCGAAAAATAAGCAAATCTAGAGTCATTGCTATACATTATCTGGCACTAGGACACGAAATCACTCTTGAAAAATGGATATCCACCAGTCTTCCGCTTTGTGTAGAGTTATGGTTCAAAATAGAAAAAATCGCCAGAGCCTTGAGACAATCTAATTCCGGTTATTCCAAGAAATGTTGTTGGTACCTAACCGCAAGGCGTGGAGACTACTTCAAAGAAGGAATGTTTACACACGTCTTATGGAAAATCAATCCTTTCCACGAAAGAATGGTCGTTAACAGAGGTTACTAAATCGATGTGGCCCCTTATAATAAATTGTAATTGTTTTTAGAATGTGTTAAGATTATATTTTTAATTATTATTGTTATTTTATGTTAGCTTTAGCACGATAAGCTTAATATAATAATCTTGTAAATTTGTATGAAGTAATATGTAAGTATTGTAATGTTCCTTTGGTTGTTTGTGTTGTGTATTTGTAGCAACTACTTAGAAAACGCTACCACCGGAAATATTCCATGTATTCCCAAGTAGCAAAATAAATAATATATTCTATTCTTTAACGGGTTTCCCTGCAGTTACTTATCATCATATTAACCACAACAAAGCACTCAAAGAACTAAAGAGATCCGGTTTCGAATACCGGTGACAATTCTTTGAACAAATCTACATTTGTTACTCAGTAACAAGGTCGCAACGTGGATTTCTTTACAGTTGCTGAACATATTTCCGAACCCCAATTGCGCCCCAAAAAAGAGACATTACAAGTTTGTGGCTTAACAACAACAAAAAGGGTCGTAGTAACTTCAAACCATGTTATAAATTAAATAGTGAGTTTGGGCATACCAAAACTTTTAATTTTTCCCTATCACTCGACTCCACCCCACCATCGATGTTACACGAGTGTACCACAGTAACGAAGGGATCATAAAATATCCTTTTGGTACATTTTATTTTCTCGTATAAGTAGTCAGAGAAATTATTGCAATGCTGCAGCAAAAATGCCGATTTTCTTAGGTGATCATCTTGAAATTCCCTTTAACCTTTTCCACATAATGTATTCCTCTTTTACTCCGCCTCTTTGTCTTCACCGCTTTCTACATCTAATTGATATCGTAAAGATCATTTTTTCTTGAATTTTAAAACAAACAATATGATTAAATTCGAAAGTTGCCAATCTATAAAATGAAGTTTTCGTATAGTATGTGACGAAGGGATAGAGATAGAAATGTAAGAAATATTGATGTAAAGTAAGGTTGCTTTCAAAAGACTGTTTATTCCCAAAAATAGATTTTTTGGATTGCCTTGTAAAATCAGTAGTACCGTTCACCATGTCAAATTTAAGGACGCTGTTTCGTCAAAAATTAGAGATAGGATTTTATTTTTGATCGTTAATAATTTATTTCAGAAAAGTTGCATTTATTTAACAACCTATAAACAACCATGCCAATTGTATAGTTAAAATACAATGTAGGAATCCATCCATTTCTGACAAATTTTAAAATGATCATTTATAGAAGTGTGAAAAAAAATATTGTTTAATGCATCTCCGCCGAAAAGTAGTTTTTGTCGAACCGTTCGTCAGAAAAAGTTCCCTTTCAGTTCTGGTACATATATTATGATATTACATTTTATTGAAGCACTGACACTTTTCAATAAGACATTATGCAACCACAAATATTGAGGAGAACCTAATGTATTACAAAGCGTTAAAATTTAAAGATATGTACGAGTTGTCCTAATTCATAAACGCAGATTTATTTCAGAATGTCTGTATTTGATTTTCATAATTTCTTTCAAATCTTGATGTCTTTATACTCTGACAAGGGATGCGGGCATACAGTTTCTGAACGTTTTCCCGAAACAAATTCTAATTCAAGTTAAAGCAATCCCTGATATCAGCGGCCTTTTTTGGAAACAATTTCGCTGTTCCATTTACACCGCAAAGAGTTCACACCAGTAAAAGGAGCACTTATCCCGTCTCGGCATCACAAAATGATGGTACAGAACAGCGAGAAAATTTAAAACGGCGTCAAAGTTATCTTTTGTGAGCAACCACTCTCTCGTAAGTCTTCAAATTAAGTCGCTGACCTCTGAATGTTTTTATATTCCAATTAACAAAGCAACGGAGCGGCCGCGACTCGTCACGTGCCCTCGCAAATGCACTGCCAGCCGCGAGCTCATTGCGAAAACGCCTTCCGAGAAATTTGGTAATTGCCAGAGCGAAAGATTCCCTCGCCCGAGACGATGGAGGAATATCTAATTCGATTTCGCAAATGCAAAAGTGAAACATGAAGCTGAGGGGGTTTCTGAGAACAAAGTAATTGAGAGATATTGTGCAAAGCTAATAGCTAATAATATTTTTAATACCGTTCCTTCAAATCTCACTTGTGTATTGAGTAATTAAGTATTGAAAACATTCAGTAATTAAATTGCTAGAACGTCTTAATTAAATTTAGAAGTGCATGTTGTCTAGTGAAAAAATTAATTTAAAATTACTAAAACGTCTCGTTTATTAGACAACCACAGTGTTTTGCTACAAGTAAATATTTATACACTCTTATTGTGTTCTACGTTGCGTCACAATACAAACGATAAACGACTCATTGATTAATTCAACTGAAAACATTTTTAAGTTGTGAACACATCAATCAAAAGGACTCATAATTTGTTACGTTTTATAATTATTCTAGATATAAATGTGAATTCTAAAAGTTGTTTCTAAAGTATTTTGCAAACTATATAACCTACATAAAAATAAATAATCGCGAAAAATTGAATTGTCATCCGAAACTGTTTGAATTCGAAAATATTTTGCCCGCTTGTAAATTAAAATAGCGACTTCGGATCAGTACTTACACTCGAATACTTGATATGCTCTAAGGATTAAATACATATTTTCCCAAATACGCAGCAGATGTGAGCATACGAAGCGCAAAAGAGAATGACAAATAAACTGCTTTTGGTGGACACATGTGCAGCTGATTTAACGAAAATATGGAATGTTCCCTGATTATATGTAATAATATTGTTTGCATAAATTACTCAATTTTGTAGTAACTACTCATATTTGAGCGGATATAGATTTGTTTCATTAACGTCTATATCATGATTCAGAGCAAAATGAATGTTCTATACCGATTAATGAGGGCAGGATTTTTTTGTAGAATATGGCCTTTCAATATTACTAAAAAATAATGGAACATTTTTACAAGTAAACAATTTTACGTCATAATGCATTAACCCTTATCTGCCTTTCGTGCGCGTATGGGCTTGCTCTACGAATATGTAGCTAGTTTAGACTTTCACCTTAAAATGTTGCAGTAATACAATTAGATCTTCATGTTGTTTCCCAAGGTGTCACTACGTGCGTTTCAAAATTTTGTCGGAATTTTTTTTGAAATTATAAAATGGCGTAATGAAATTTTTTTACAAAATAATTCTAGCAGATAAGGGTAATTTACATTGCAGTTTTCAATAGAATATCTAATGTAATTGCAGCTATTATAGTACTTTACATTTCTAATGAATATATTCTTATGGAGTTATTTTTATTACCAAGATAGGTTTATTGTTATTTGTCATCACATATTTACTATTTCATATTTCTGAGAGAATTAGCTTTAAAATAGTGTGACAGTTTTAGTAATTCTAAATAACAGCATAGTCAAATGTGCTTTGCCTGAATTTCAGTTCAGAATTCAAGAAACGGATGTAAAAACCATGAAACGTACTGTGGTGCAACTTTGTGTTAATCCTTAATACCATTTGATATTTTTATTGAAAAGCTGAAAACACAGGCAGCTCAGAATACCGATGAAGATAAATATTAAAAGCGACCTTAATTGGTTTTAAACAAAGTTAGCGAACCAAACTGGGGGTTTCGTATGAAGTTTCAAATCATTTTTTATTTCAAAAATCATATGGCTTCGTCATTTATTGAGCTCCCTCACCACGATTCTTTCATTTGTTTCCTCATACCACTAAAAAAAACGCTTACGGATTTTGTCGAGATTCATTCAGTAACAACTTTCAAACCACCGACAAAATTACGGCTTTGTTCTCGAATTTTGATAATAATCTCTCACGCGAAGAGTCATCAACACCGCGCTCGAGGGGGAGGGCACGGTTTCAAGCGCGTGAAGGCCGTGCGGCGGACAAAGCGGGGTAATGCGTGCCACGCACCGACCGTCGGGGGCAGCAAGGGCTCCCGAACACGCGTTGACCTCGCGAGGCGTATTGCGCGACCATCTGGAGTGAGGAGAAGACGAGCGCCAAAGAACCCTCTACTAGCATTGTAAAGGATACATACATACATTGTGACCTTCTGAAGTATCGGTGTTTTCAAGTGTGTATGTATACATTGTATTTGTTTTTTAAGTATATACAATAAACATTTAACTCAACGAAGAAACGAGCCAAAGCAATGTATTATTGTTGGATATTAGGATAATTAGCCAAAAATATGTAAATCTGACCCAGTATAGTATCCTTGTCCACCTCCTATCAGGATAAACAAAAATATGTTAAGTATTCGTTAACACAACGTACAAGTATTGAGTTGAGCATTGAGATATTGACGTAAGTCGATGAGACTATAAATACATTTTTTAAAAAGCTCTATTATTGAAGAAATGTTTGCAAAGTGATGTACAGCTCCCAATTACGTTTCTTTTCTTGTTTTACAGCGGATGAACGTTTCATGAGAGCCAGCATGACCGCTTACCGGGTGGTTCTAGGGTTTGAGTCCCGACTGTGATGACTTTTCGACCTTATCTTTCGACTTTGGGTGGAATTCGGCCGCTGTCTGGAAGAGAATTCTACCTGCCCGCTGCTCTGATCGGTATTCCGTGGTTTCTACGAATGCCGGACCAGTACCCTAATAAACGGGCCACTGACCGCACGCGACCTTTCCTTTCTCTTCCTTGTCCTGTACTCTCTCTTTTTTCTTACACAGTAAAAAACACACACATATGTCGACAGACCAGTGGAGAGCTTAGAGCTGAGGCGTTGCCCGGCCGGCTTTGGGAAGATACCTGGAAGGGAAAACCCTTCAAGCCAACGTGTTTGTCTTCGCCGGATATCACCATTCATCAGGGGAAGAACGTCACCATCTCCCAGAATAAAACATTCACTACACTGACGGGAATTATAATGAATGCCGACAGCGCCACTTATGAAGGGCCAAAGGGGGGAGAGAAGGTTCCATCCTAAAAAGATGCGATGGAACGAGAGGAGGAAAAATGATTTGATTGGGTGAGCAGGTAGTTCAGAAGATATAGTTACAGTGCACCGTGATAAAAATAAGTAGTAATAATAATCTTTGCATGAAAAAGTTTTCAATATTGCATTCAAAATTAAATTCAACTTTTTTATACACTATCCAGTCATTGTAAGTATATAAACCATTAAATCTCAAAAAACGTAAGTGATCAGCGGCACAGGTAATTACTATTTAACTGCTTCGAAAAGTTGCATCACTCACTTTTTATATTTTAAATATAACGAGGGAGAGAATCTAGAAAATGCGAATATTGCCATACTAACGACTTCCCTAATTATTATATAATTAGTATCCATTTATAAATTAATCAATGCTTTGGAAATTAGATAGTTTTGGAAAACAGTCGAAAGTTATTAAATCCTAAGACCGAATAATTTATATACAAACACATTTTCTGAAGTATCAATAACGAGACAAGACAAAAATGACAACGTTCATGAACTTTTGTCAATTACTTCATTTATACTTCGATTTTTATATAGTGGCCGATGACATTAGGTCATTGTTACTCCTCCTGACTTATAAAATGAATATTTTTAATAGTCGTAAAAACATTTTTGAGGCCACGAGTTTCATTGAGAAGGACGTCCGCGAACTAATTAAAAATATTTGTTTAATAAAGGCAGGATAAAGGTAACATTGACTTAATGACATCAGTCACTATAGAAAAATCAAAGCACACTTTCGTAATCACTGAGAAAAAAGATGGGGAATGAATGGCAAGTATGCTAATGCGCCCAATTTTGCTCTCGGAATGTAAATACTTAAGAACAATCCTGGATTAAAAGTCTTTCAAGTAATTTATAATTTAACCTTCGAACGACTAGTGAATCAAATATAACATGGGTCATTTAAAAAAAAATTATCAAATAATATGCTGTGTATTGTGAAATTAATTAAAACATTTACTTGACTTTAAATCAATAGTTATGCTTAAATGTCACAAAACTGATTACGTGACGAGACTGAACGTTTTATTCATATAGCTCTGTGGAATTTGTTCGGTAAATTACCGTCAGGAAGGAGGTTTAAATATGTACTTTGCTTTGTTCTAGTCAGTGGAAGGTTTTTCGACAGGTTCATCAAAACAGTTGATCATCGTTGAAGACAGCACCACTCTGCAAAATGTTTTCTTTCGCGAAGCGCAGCAGAACGCCGCTGATAAGCCTCTAAGTGTCAGTTCAGTGCAAGCAGTCAGTGGTTTACTACGTTCTGATATCGTTACTAAAATAATATTCTCAGAACTTATGGAAATCATGTCGAAAGGAATATGAGAATATGTGTGCGTAAACCATCAAACGGATGTAATCGGACAAGTCATAAACCCCGAATTTGCAAGAGCTCGTTTTGCTTACTTTCTTCGTGCTCTTAATTATACTTGTAGTATACTAAATTCGAGTCAACGAATTATGCATGTGAATAATATTTCTTAAATGGGAAGTTTTGAAGTGCATTTTATTGCATTTAAGCCAAAAATATACATTTTTTCTAGCAAACATTATGACAAAACGTAAAGGGAATACACACACCGGTTCGTTTGTGAAGTAACTGCGAATCATTTCTATGTGTCACTCAGTAACCACGCCTGCATTTCAGTTTTTTCATACATGAATATCAAATTAACTGGTCACATGAGCGAATAAAATATACTAAACGATCGCGATAACAGAGTACGTACTAAAGTTTATACACAGCTAGGCCTCTATTCATCGGGAGAACGACAATGAGCAAGCGAGTAACCTGCGAGGTCATCACAAATCATTTCTATGGGCTATTCACCAACCTCACCCCCAATTTACATTTTAGTGATTGATAAAATAACCGGTCACTGACTGACTAAATAAAAGCGATATCCAAGCTTGTATTGACGTTTATATCTAGCTAGGCCTCTGTCCAACGTGGAAACACCAATAAGCAAGCGAGTAACCTGTGAGGCCATCACGCACGGGAGAGGAAAAAAACGTGGAGGGTGAGCGTCGTGGCGTGGCGTGGTGGGGTGGGGTGGTG
>BOPP01000012.1:15406237-15421807 GCA_017312745.1 Gryllus bimaculatus
GTGGCGAGGCGGGGGAGCGACGAGGAGGCGCGGGAAGGCGGAGCGAGGGCGACGCCGCGTGAAACGGCCGCGAAGGGCGGCGAGCAGCTGAAGAGAGCGCGGGACACGGGATAAGCAGGTAAAAGGCACTTGGCACGGCTACTCTCTCAATGCTCCTCGACAGCACGCGCAATTGCGTTTGCACGCGCCCTTCGCCCTCGCAGAAAATAAAGGAGAATACAATTAAGGCTCTTCAAGTGGCTAAAAGACTCTTAATATGTAGCAGATTTCTACACATCGTATATTGTCCTATTGTGTAAGTAAATAGTTGGAGTTTCAAATTAAACCGTTACTATTCAAACCACACTAAGACGATGTATATAAATTAACTTCTATTTATTTTTTGTTAGAACGTGGAGCTTTTTCCATTCCAGGTAGTATCATCAATTGGTCAATGTTTCAGTGGAAACGCGCGTAATTCTAAATGTTGACAGAAAAAAAGGAGTAAGCAGTGTGGAATAATAGAAGAATGGAATTGCTGAAGTGTGTGAGTAAATCGTCGGAGAAAATAAATATGAAAAAATGGAATTAAATTTCCAAGAAGTTATTCTTCAGTAAGTAACGTTTATTCTTTATACGCGGTAGAAAGATGTAATTGTTCAAGGTATAGTTTGAAAGGAGCCAAAGGTCAATTTGCGATCTTCCGTTTAGGCATTGCTGGGTTTGGTTTACAAGAAAAATCGGACACTTCTTTTACATTTAAAAAATTGCAATTTGTCATAGATACGAGGTCGTAAAAAGATGAAGTACAGCACACTTGAAAAACGTTAATGAATATTCAATATTTATTTACCCTAGGGTTTCCTCAATTATAAAAATACAAATGACATCTTACTCCTAAAATTAATTTTGTCCACCAATTTTTTATGTAATTCCTGAGAAAACAATGTACGGAGAAAAAGATCAGTAAAAAAATCTTTAGCAAAAGTAATTTTGAATGTCAGTTTTATATTGGGATAAGTTCGAATTTGAGGACCTATCCACAAGCACAGGTAAGTGCATCAAGGCGGGTCCACACATTCGGCATTAGTCGAATAGCGAGCTACTGGTCGTCCAATCCCAAATAGCTGGTGTGTTCGGCGAATGTTTGCTCCCTTTGATGTGACACGAGGTGGGTAGGACAAATATGGAATGTTCGGCGAATCGCAAGGAACCTGTCCACACTACTGGGGATTCGGCGAGCGGTTGTTCGGGATTCGCCGATGTGTGGAGCCGCCTTTAAGTAATCAAGCTGAGAAACATGACACGTGAACGTGGAATATGCACTCAGTCATTTCATTGGTTTGCATGGCATGTCTAGTTGCAGAGAGAACTCTTTACACTGAACCTCTTTATAACAAAAAACTCCCTTTAGCGGAGATATTACTTTAGTTTGGTGAGTTTACATTTCAACTGATGTTTAATTTTATTTAATTCTTACTGTACATGTCCCAAAGCAGTACATTTTTCTGGTCACATAACTCCAGAGTGAAAATTCTTTTCTCGCTGCCCACCGCAGATACGTCGGACGCTGAAAATATGCTGTCTACCAGCAGAGTGACCGAAGTGTCAGCGCTAAAACGCATGTTTCTGCCTCTTGTGTTCCCTTTTAGTGAATGCCGCGTCCTACAGCGGGGTTGCTAAAATAGAATAGGGGCTAAAGTGCAGGCGGTGGCTCGTTATAGTTGTTGGGGTCCCACTCGCCTTTCTCTTGATTTTTCCGGTTGAGATGGTTCAGAGCATCAACCGCAGAGCCCTGAAGGGAGAGTCCTAAGGTTCGAGTATTGTCATTCACAGGGGTTTCGACGCTGGCTGCACAGTTGGAAGAGAATTCTGGCGGACGGCTTCTCAGTTTTCAGTAGTTTCTCCAATCAATACCAGGAGAATGTCGCAGCAGTACTCTAACAAACGGGCCACGGACCGCGCGCAATCTCTTCTTTCTTTTCCTTTATTATAATCTCACTCCTTACTTGCACATACTTACACTTATACGCAGTACACTACAGTACATGTCGGGATAGTCGGGAGGCTAGACGTTGTTCCGGCTGGGGCAGTGGCCCGCTGGTGGGAGATACTTGGATGGGGGAATCCCGCAAACCGACTTGCAGGTCGGCGCCGGATGATACCATCCAGCGACGAAAGATCACCGCCACGATAAAAATGCACTTCACTTATGGGGTTAATTATACTATCATTTAACGCGTCCGGAAACGTTAAATAATGAATCAATACATTGAGCCATTCAGAGCAGAAGGACCATCGCGATCTTCACGTGGGACTGAGTTAACGAGCTACGCTGCTAGTTTGCAGCTGAGCCACGTGCCAAGTTTGCCGCTCACTTGAGCAGCCTTGCTCTCTAACATGTAATGCATCCCACGGTACACACGACACACTCACCGTACGTAAGTACTCTACAGTAAGAAATGCACGCCATGATACCAGTGACTGTGAGACCTTGGGGTTTGAGAAATTTCTACGTCGGTCAGCCCCTCATAAAATATTCACACAATAGTTTATTTTAATGTAAATTATATAGTGGTAGGACCAATATTTGCAATTCCATTACACAAATGCTAGGAGCTCACCATCTCCCCACAAAAGTGACTAACTCGAACCCAAAAAAGAGTACAGTTGATTTTCTTCTATAAAACCCAAATATGCACCTAACAAAATGCCTTGTACCGTTCGAAGAACAACGCGTGATGAGAAGGAGCTTGCGCCCATCCACGGAACTCAAGGCGATGGTGGCACGCACAAAGAGATCTAGCGGTACTCGACCGACCCATGCTCGCCCCGGCAGATGAGCCGGACGGGGCCTCCTCCTTCAAGGCCAACGACATCTCCCGCGGGCGGAAGCGCGGCTATACTGTGGCGACGATGGCGCTGGGCACGTACACAGTGGAGGCGACGCAGCCGA
This sequence comes from Gryllus bimaculatus, assembly GCA_017312745.1. NCBI lineage: Eukaryota > Metazoa > Arthropoda > Insecta > Orthoptera > Gryllidae > Gryllus > Gryllus bimaculatus. Next base: position 15,409,173 of record BOPP01000012.1, read on the forward strand.
CGGGAGAACGCAAAATGGTACGTCGAGCGGGCGCGGAATGATGAGCTGCGGTGATGAGCAGGAACATGAGGTACTGACTGTATCGGTGTGACAAGGTGAGAGTTGGTTGGGGCGTCGGCGTAAGGTGGCAGCGGTATTATGAAGCTGGTGGTGATGAGTGAGGTAGGGCAGTGAACCGTAACGATCGCACGGAGAGGGTTGCAGATGAGTGCTGGGTGGATAGTCGGCGGCGTGGAGCGGAATAATGAGTGCGGTGGGATGAGTGAGGTACGTAACAGGTGATGAGTGAGCAGGACAGATGAGGAATGACGGTGTGATGGTGACAGTGGAGTTGGGTGGGGCGCGGCGAAGTGTCAGCATGGTTATGAGCGGTTATGAGTGGGTAGGGGGCATTAACGTACGACCGACGGGAGAGGGTTGGCAGATGAGTGCTTGGTTGGGTAGTCGGCGAGGTGAGGCGGAAATATATGAGGTGGTTGGTGATTGAGTGAGGTAGTAACAGGTGATGAGTGAGGCAGGGACAGTTAGGTATTGACGGTGTAGATGGTACAGGTTGAGAGTTGGAGTTGGGGCGTCGGCGGAGTTTTGCTAAGCGGGTATTAAGCAGTGGTGGTTGGATGAGTTGGGGTAGGGGCCAGTGACGTACCGACGCGCACGGGAGCAGGGGTTGCAAGATGAAGTGCTGGGTTTGGGTGTCGGCGAGGGTGGAGGCGAAATATGAGGTGTGGTGATGAGTGGGTAGTGAAGTAACAGGTTGAGAGTGAGGCAGGGGACAGTGAGGTATGCGGGTGTGATGGTGACAGGTGAGAGTTGGGTTGGGGCGTCGGCGAAGGTGGCAGCGGGTATTAAGAGCTGGTGGTGATGAGTGAGGTAGGGGCAGTGACGTACCGACGGTATGAGGATGGCAGATGAGAGTTGGGTGGGGGCGACGGCAAAGGTGACAGCGGGTATGACGGCGTGAGTAAGGCGGGGGCAGTGACGTATCTAGGGCGATGGGGTGGTAGATGACAGTTGGAGGCGGAGAGGATGGCGGACAATGCCGAAATGATTGGACGATGTTAGCAGTGGGGGCGGAGTCAGTGAGGCAGAGACTAGGGCGACTGCAGCGTCAAGCTTCGAAGAAGTGCAGAGGAAGCTAGGAATACAGTCAACTCCGGTTACAGTGAGCTACAGGGGACCAATATTTTTTTGGTTCACCACAACATTTCACTATACCATATAATCCCAAAATATAAAGCAGTTTTTTCAATCATGATTGGGTTTAGTATCTGGTATTCGTTATGGATATGGTTCAGGGCGAAAGCATCCGTTTAGTGTAACCGCAAGTTTACTATATCCAGAGCCGAGTGTAGTTGCGTTCTTAAACGGCCAATCGCTTAAACATGTGGTTTCTTCATTGTGGAGACAAAGAGGCTGCGATAGATTTCTAACTGCCACAAACGAGCCTGGCAAGCAAAGCTTGATAGAGTATAGGTTGCTGTTCCAAGGATCTGCTCGGTGCTGTGGCGCTCCTGGCCTCTTCGAATTCTGTCGTGAGCGGAGCTTCCTTAACGATCGGGATTTTGCTGCGCTCTTCGACAAAGCCAGTTTGCTGCAGTTCAACATCCTTAGCAAAATTACCAGATTCAGGTTACATTAATTCTGTCTTTATTGATGTAAGCACCAAGATATCTTGCAACAAGTTAACTTTATAATAACGCACTCCTTTTTTTTTTGAGAAATATAATTCCAGTTTTTTGTTTCATTATTTTAAAACCCGGTTACTGATATATCGGACACATATGTTTATGTAAATTGTCTGGGTTGTCTTCCAGAACATTTTCAAGAAAAGCACACGCTGATATGTTCTGAAAACAAATAATTTCACGCAACATGCAATCATCTTCTTGGTCTACACTAAAGTATAGAAATTTGTGGTGCTACGGAATGGCATAGAATTTCCCGAATTATTTTTCTACTTGGTTTGGTATTGACTAGCTATTCAAACTTTCCCCATATTCTTGCCTGTTGCCATCTAATAGAACATGTTGCCATAATAATAGAACGTGCCTGTAGTTCTATACTAATGCCTGTTGCCATAATAATAGAACGAAAATATTTTAAGAATATTAAAGAACAATAAAACCACGTCCTAAATGGCAATTTTCTTAGAAAAAATTGGAGCAGTTTTTAAGAAAATTTTGCTTAAGAGCAGCAATATATTCGACATTTGAAGCTCTTTTTCACAGAAATGTTTTGAGTTTTTGAAAAGCTTCATTAGAAGTCATTTGACACACAAACTTACAAATACAATAGTGTTTACAAATTTCTGAAAATGTGCTTATTAACGGCGTGAGAGATATTTAAAAAATACATTTGTATAATAAAAAAAACGAAATATGAACGTTAAGTCAAATTAAATTAATACTATCCGTTCGAAAAGTTTGAAGAAAAAATTTTAAGCTGGTTTTGAGAAAATGGCGTTTGAGCGTTTCTAAAATTGCGAGATTTTGAGCTAGTTTTAACAGAATTTGAGTTTTTGAGACTTTTATGTGACATTACATAAAGAACATTTATTAATAAATATAATAATGTGAACAAATTGCTGGTAAGGTAAATATTAACGATGCGAGAGTTAAAAATAATAATTTTTGTAATTTTTGAAACAACAAAAGAATATAGCAATATGGCGTTTATGTCATCTTATAGACTGCATTTGGCACAATCCCTTCCAAAAGTTTAAAGAAAAAAAACTTGGGAGTGAAAATTTGTTTTTGTTCTTTTGAAAACTGCACAAATTTCATGCAATTATGCGCGAGAACTACTAAAATTTTCGAAAAAATGTACATAGCCTAAATGAAAGAATAAATGGACAACAATTTTTATTTTATGAAAAAATCTCTATCTTTTATTTTGTTATTTGTTGTCTCCCAAAAAATCAAACTTTTGAAATTTTCGAAAATCCAGTGTTTACCGTGAAAATCGTACCTATGCCACATTTATTAGTGCATTTTCCTCTATTCTTATAAGAAATTTAAAGAAAAAATTTGGAACCATTATTGAGACAATTTTGAAAATGTCTCAGGGGCTTCGTATAAACTATCCTAAAAAACTAATCATTTTCAAAATCGGAGAGCCTCGATTCAGGCCAAATGGACAGGAGTTTCTTCCATTTGGAAAAAAATCCTACGCTTTATTAGACGCTAGTGCTGTTCACATTCACCAGACAGACGGATGGACCGACGGACGTTAAAAAAAAACAACAATTTTCCGGGATCAGGGGACCGCAAAACGTGTATTTCTGTTTAAATCTCGAAATTAATTTTCCGTTGCATTACATAACTTTCCCTATACTACGTATTTTACTCCGTATATACGTATTCGGGAAAGTAAAAACAAACCGAAGATGCGCGTGTATTAAGAAACATCTTTGTCTGTAAAAGCCATGGGTCTCCGCAAGAGCGTCCGCAGTGCCAATGACGCTCGGCGGGAGACACGGCCCGCCGCCGCCGCCTCCGCTCTGCCAGCGCCTGCGTGTGCTCGGAGGCGGATTTCCTTGAATGGGCAAGAGGAAAGCGCTGTGTGCGGCGGACGGCGCAGCGCCAGCGAAGAGGCTGCGCGAAAAGCGGCCGACGGCCGACGACGCTGGGCGAGGTGAACTGTGTAGCGGGGTCTGTGGTATCTGGCTGGTGGTGGTGGTGGTGGTGGTGGTGGTGGTGGTGGTGCTGGTGAAGGTGAAGGTGGTGGTACTGGTGGTGGTACTTCCTCAACATTGCCTGAGAATAAAAGTTTACTACGAAACTCATTTTTCTTCTGAGATAAAATATACACGTGCATCATCTAATTTGTTCCTAGACATATTTTTAAAAGTTTTAAAGCCAATTCTTTGAGTGCCACATACGCCATGCCCTAACTCTTTGGCAGATGATCTCCCAACTTTTCTTGTGTGCTTTCGTAGATAAAAGGCATGTTTTGCTCTAAATCCTTTATACTCTATGTAGTTTCCTGGTTTCTTTACATTCAAATACCTCTGATACGCATCTTTCTTGAGATTGATGGTTACTTTGATTTCCTCATTCCATATTTTCAGTCATCCAAGTCTTCGAATTCATTGGCCAGAATACCAAGGCATTCTGATGCTGACTGTAGCACGCAATTCACTAGGTTCTTCCAATAAAATTCTATACCGAATGAGTGTGATTTACGATAGTCATTCACTTGTTTTTCTTACATGCCCCTTATACTGTCTTGCTCCACCACCTGGACTTTCAGCTTCTTCGAATGGGTCCTGTTTTCCCTCTTACTCTTTACATATCTATAATGAAGGCGAAAACTACTTTGCAGTAGGATCAGAGCTAAATTCTGGACCTCTGTTGATTCTAGTATCTGTGATAAGAGATCTAATTTGCTGTTTATAATCACACAATATGCAATTGACGTCGTATTGGATATTGTCAACCCTGCTGCAGCCCATTTTTCTGGAAATACTTTTGAGTAGATTAGAATATTCTTCTAACTCATGACTTTCCTTACTCTTTTTTTTGTTTTAGACTAGACTGTTTTTTCTATTTGTTTTTTCATAAGCTCGTCCACTAGTTCTACTGTTTTTTTCTGATAGGTTTCTAACATTCCAAACGCAAAGTTTAAAAACTTAAAAACCGATGTTCTTGTCACTGTCAACATTTGATGCACGACTTTTTTACGAGTGTTTTGAGTAATGCAAATTTCCTAGTAGTCGTACACATTACCGACCTGTATGTAGGCACTGTTTTTATATCAAGGTGTACTAACATTAATGTTTTTATATAAAGGAGTTTTAGTGTTTTTATATGTAGGTTGCCAGCCAATGCTGCAGATCTCTACCTGACCCATTGCATGTACTGACACTATTAAAAGGGTTACTTCTTCCACTCTTCGCTCCAGCTTCATCGCTACTGCTCAGACCGTTGAAGTCTTCACCTGTGCAAATGACCTCGAAACACACTGATGTTAGCAATATTTTTTTCAGACTCTCTTCACCATGACAAAGGTCTTCGTCGGAACTGCCGCTCAGGTCCTCTTCTGTGAATCCTCTTCTGGTAATTAAGTTCTCTTCTAGAGTACTTCGTCTGACTTCCCTTACGTCTGTCCGACAAGGGAGGCTCTACCAGTAGCTACTCTACCGTTGGCATAGCCCCCAGAATCATGGGGGAACTCAAGCTTTACCAACGGCAAGATCATGTACTCTCTAGGTGGGATTACAAACTACATTAATGTTATACATATGAAGAATATGAAGAGGTTACGTCCTTTTCTTCCATTATATTGTGACCAGGATAAGGTACCCCAAATCTTAATCTTCTGATAGACCACTGGCCCTCGCCATCGTCAATGAACACTTAGCAGCGCTAAAGACGACGCGTGCTGGTGTCAGCGGAGGTAGCGTGCTCGTTGGGGCCTCTTGGCTGGGCAGACTCCGCCCCCGCGCGGTCCTCGAACCCGCCGCCACCTGCGCCGCCGCCGCCGCCGCCGCCACCGTGTTTACCCGCGCGCCGAGCGGGGGCCGAACCGGTCTCCAGGAGGATCTGGACTAATTTGGCGACGCAGCCTGCTGACTGCCCGGCCGGTCGCCGCCGCCGCCGCCGCCGCCGCCGTCGTCGTCGTCGTCGTCACCGGTAGGTGCGACTACCGTGGCCTCCGCGAGTTTTCCAGCGTATAGTACCTCCGTTTGAAGGTCTTGGGGGGCAGTAAGAAACTAAGACACATAAAAAAACCGAGCTTACCGCTGATCGAAAATTTTGATTTTGGTCCAAATGTGTCTCGTTTTGTCACTGCCCTAAGCCAAACATGAAATAGCTTAATAAAGAAACAAGATAAGCCACACTTTAGCGAAAATTAAGATATTAACATTTAAGATTAGCTAGAGGGTTGCTGTGAATGGTGTAACGTATCATTTTACTGCTTCGTGCCACTCAGTTATTTTCCCTCACGCCTGATAGCGTCTCCCCTTACGATGTGCGTCTCTACTTTGTGTTAAACCATCAACATCTCGATCTCGCAACTCTATCCCATCACCTGAGCCCTTGCAATGATATTACCTCGGTCGAATCCCAGTCCTATCGCATTTCTATTAAATCATATCAGCCATATTTCCAATCTTTCGAGCGTTCTATGTCTTAACACTCTGCTACCAGTACATTTTATTACATCTTCCGTCATATCTCTTTTATTGATAAATACGTTTTACTGTTCCAAATTTTATATAAACATTATAAATATTGGTCTTTACTGCATAGGCTCACGTTAAGTATATGATAGTACTCTCAATTTTTATTTTTATATGTGTGCCGATTTTTAATATTTAAAAATTCAAAGGTATAAAAAAAAGTCGGCCCAAATAAAACAATGAAAAATTATTTATAATACAAAACAAGGTATTCAAAATGTTTAGAACAAGAGGACATAAAATAAATACAGGAATGTTTACGTGCAATTCTGTAAGTGTAATTAAATTCTTCGATAAAAATAAAGGAAATAAAATATATCTCCGCTATGCGTATTATTTTTCGTATGTTGGTAATGTGCTACAGCGCTGAAATTTCTTCTACCGTTTCCACCTGTGCTTCTATCAATCTATCTTCTATCCTGCGAAAGCTCTTATCAGTGACAATTTATCCTCCCTCCCTTCCATTACAACTTCAATTTCTTCACTTCCACCTACGATGTCGCCACACGTTTGTCGGTATTAAAATAAATATAGCCCAGAAGTTTGATGACATTAAACGTTAATGACTTAATTGTACTTCTGAAATTGTTTTAGTAGATTTTCATTTTGCCATTTCTGCCTATTTCAGCGTCTGATGCCTATTTATGTTATTTAGCCCTGTTGTTATTTTTCTGCCTTTTTCGTCATTATTTTGTCTTTTTTCTACCGGCATCGTTCTCAATCAATCGGGAAACATATCTGCAAGCCTAGACAACACAGTGGCATGGTTGTCCTTTGTGTTTCTATGGAAGCGGAGGCTTCAGAACCAAGTAGTGTTTAAAATATAAATGAAAAAGGAAGATGAAGCCAGTCAAGATTTTGATTTTTTTAATCATAAGACAGGCTTTCTTCGCTGACGAGGAATCCCATCCTCTTTTTGAGTATGGTCTCCGATCACTTTTGAGGAGAGACCTCTCTGTACATGATACATCCTTTTCAGTGCTGGCAACTACTTTAACGCGAAGAACGACAAATATAATTCCGTTTTCACTGATTCAAAGGGGAGTCCGCGATATCATTTCAATGGTCATAGAGGGTGATTATGTGGAATCAAGATAACAAAGAAATGATTGGTATTTGTAACTGCTGATTTAGAGTTGGAATAAAAATGTGCATCATTTGAATTATTAATTGGTTACAATTTCATTTGTATATTACTAAAAATAGATGCCTATTTGCTGTATTTTACGTGAAATAAATGCCTGAAATTCCGGGCGCTAAATCGTATAAACATCTGCATCCACTCCTGTCAAAAAATGAAAATATAAAAGGAAAAACCTTGTCTCCGGCGAGGCTTCGACAATACTTGTATACATATAATTCAACAAATAATAAAAAATTTGCTCATCATCACTAAAATTATTCCTGAAGATTCAAAAGAACATTATCTCAAGAGTTCAACAAGAGTTAGTATTATACCAAGTGCAGCTTCAATTTGGACGTGTCTTGTGGTCGAAATCTCACTGAGCAATGATATGAGAACACAAGATTCAAATAGTTTTCTACAATGACAAATATCACATTAAATAATGAAAACAGGGATCATGAGCGATTTAACTGTGAATTACTTAATTGTCACAGACCCGAACTATCGCAATTTCCTGTCTCCATTTTCTAACTGAGGTCCTATGCTACAGTGGCTTTTCCCTTCTCACCACCAAATTCACTCTTTCTTGTCCTAACCTCTCCACTTACACACACACTTATATATACTATACTACTTCATACGTTGGGAGGACCGTTGGGAGCTTAGAGCTTCTCTCATCTTGTGCGATGCTCCGCTGGCGTCGATACCTAACGGGGGGGGGATTCTCACCCCTTGCCGTGTAGGTCGGCACGGAATCTCACGTTCTGGCGGGGAAGAAAGCTGCTATCTCCCAAGAAATAACATGCACTACGCATTCGGGACTATGAACCTTAGAAGTTGACATGTTCGGACACATAAATAATCAATCAATGAATCAAATACTCTATTTAGCGAAAGTAAATATTTTTATCGGCGCCTAAGGCACCGTCCCACAATCCCCTTTGCTTCGTGTGCCCGTGTCTCTTGCAGAGGCGGTCGGGTCGCTGGGTTAGCGGTGCAACTCTCGCTCAAACGAGGTGGAACGGGTTTGCTTCGACCTGCCCCTATTTCTACCTCGCTATGGACACGTTCGCTTCCGAGAATCGGTTCGCGGATGATACGCCGCTTTTGGCTTTTGCGATTTCTTCACTTTTCTTCCCCTCGCGCCGGCGACTCCGATAGCAGCCGAAGTGGAGTTTCCACTTATGGACGTTTGAGTGCTTCGGTGGAAGCTGTCGTCTCCATGTTTGCTCACAGCTCACATATCGCCAGCTTTCATCTACAGTCCATTCACATCTTTGATTGAAATTTCAGGTTTCGCTCTGCGTGCAATTTGCATTTGCTGTATTTTCACAAACGGCTCCACAAAAAACTGTCGGAAATCAAAATGAAAATAGATGTTGCATACAAACAGCCACAAACTATTTTATTCAAGCAGTATTCACGTAATAATGAACACTGTAAAAAATTCGTCTGGAAAGCATTCATTCAAACACGTAACAACATAAATGTGAATATGAGGTAGGCGGACATTGAAATGTTTTAGAATAGGTAGAAATAAATGGTTTATGGCGGACAAACGGCGAGCCAAATACATTGAACACACGCACATTCAATATTTTCTATTCAAATATATTTTCAAATATTAATTTTTTATGATGTAACATATGGTTTCGATTACAGAGTGGAAAAGCGCCTTCGATATAATTAACCTTCACTAGACGAACGCCCTCAACCAAAGGATTGAGGTTGTATGTGAGAATATAACAAAATAAACACTGAGATCGTATATGTTGGAAATAAAGATGCTATTGACACTCACGACTTTTTTTAACCCTTGTTGAAGAAGAATGAAAAGAAAGAGAAGAATTCGTTGCTTCGTCAGACTGCGTTTATTTAAACAAAATGGGCATAAGTTCACACAAGTAGTGGCTAGAGGGTCTGCTCACCACCCCCTCGAAAATATCAAGAAATGAACAAATATTATAAATATACAAATTGTGCTCAAAATTATACACTATTTGTTAATTTTCTTAATCAGACAAAAAAACATATTTTAATATATAATACATATATTAAATATAGAGTTCGAGTATAAAATTAAAATATCCAAAGACATAAATAGTCCTATATTTATAAACATATATTTTTCAATATCTTTCATACTCAAATTATTTGTATTTTAAAATATTTCAATGGAAAGCCAATTAAACTGTTTTTAAATAAATAAAATATTTTTTTATAAAAATTGAATCCTTGAACTTACAAGCCCCTTCCCCTAAATATTTTCCCAAGGCACCCTTCTGTCAGAGAGCACCACCTCTTGCGGTCTGTAAACGAAACGGAAATGTCGCCATAAGCACGGCTTCCTGTCATTCCTTGATCTTTTTGAATACTTATTTCATTCGTCGAGATAATTATGCCTTCTTAGGTATGTGCTTAAAATATACAATTTTTGAACATTTATACAACGAAAAGTGTAATAAAAATTTTTCAAATATAAATGTATAAAGGTCAGACTAAATACATTCAGCAACGGTCCTTTATTAATATTACATAAATTACTGAAAATATTAAGAACACAGACGGAGATATTCTAAATTAAAAGATGAGGAAATATTTGGAAATACAATAAACCCACTTTAACACAGTTTTCAACGGACCATCATAATCGGTGTTTGTGTTAATAGTTATATCAGTATGTTTTGTTGTCGGGACCCAAAAATGTGTTAGTATTACTGTGAAATGTGTTTAAGTTTGTCCTTTGTTTTCAGCATTTATTAGAGCGTTATGGAGTGTATTAAATTACATATATGTATGTAGTATGTATATATATAATATATATATGATATATATATATATATATAATATATATATATATATAATATTACACATATATATACACCACATAGGAGAGGAAGGAAAGAGCGGAAGAGGAGGAAAGAGAAGGAGAGGAGAGGAGAGAGAGAGGAAAGAGAGGGAGGTAGAGGGAGTGTAGGAGGGATGTAGAGGAGGTAGAGCGGAGAGAGAGGGGAGAAGAGAGGAGGAGAGAAGAGGAGAGAGAGGGAGAGAGATGTTAGGAGAGAAGGGAGAGAGAGGGAGAGAGAGGAGAAGAGGGAGAGAGAGGGAGAGGAGAGAGAGGGAGAAGGAGAGGGAGAAGAAGGGGAGAGAGAGGGGAAGAGAGGAGCAGAGAGGAAGAGAGAGAGGAGAAGAGAGGAGATGAAGAGAGGAGAGAGAGGAGAGAGAGGGAGAGAGAGGGGAGAGAGAGATGGAGAGAGAGATGGAGAGAGAGATGGAGAGAGAGATGGAGAGAGAGAGGGAGAAAGAGGGAGAGAGAGGGGGAAGGAGAAGGAGAAGGAGAGGGAGAGAGGAAGAGAGAGAGAGGGAGAGAGAGGAAGAGAGGGGGAGAGAGATGGAGAGAGAGAGGGAGAGAGAGGGAGAGAGAGGGAGAGAGGGAGAGGGAGAGAGAATGTGGAAAACTACAGGAAAGGCAACCTCTCGCCCGCAAGCGACTCGTGCGATATGACTGTCAACGAGGCCTTTCGAGGCTACCACTCCGTCCCGCGATGGCGGTGGCAGCGGCTGGCCACCGCCCCTCTTAACGTTTCGGTTAGGGGTGAATAATTTATGCAAATGCTCATCACATTGCGGTTTCTCTGACGAGCGCAGACTGCTCGGAGGAAACCTCGTGCGTGTCCCAAACAAAGGGAACCGTTATTCTGTTCCGTACCATCCCAAGATCGTTTCAAACTGTCTCTTCAGCGACTCTGGCCGGGAGGTTTGAGGGGTTGAGTGCCGATGGCGAAGGAATTTCCTTACTAGCTAAGTAGCCAGATTGAATCAGCCGTTGCCTGGAGAAGAACGCTAGCGATCGGCAGCTATTGTTGGTAGTTTACCATGGTTACTTCGATCAACACCAGGCTACTGCCAAAGCAGAACCATAACAAACTGGTTACGGTTTACGCGCGATCTTTCCTTCCTCTTCCTTGCCCTACATTCACTCCTTACTAACATACACACACACACACTTTTGTGCACTACCCTCCTACACCCTCACATTTCGTATAAAAACATACCATTCCCTTACGGGACTAATAACCGCAGTAATTGACGTTCCCGGAAACATCAATAAATTAATCAAACATTGTCTCATTGTTGTTTGGTTAAATAGTGAGATAGTGTTAATTTAAATTAAATTGTGCTATAATTTAATTGTTACATTTTTAATTATAGTGGAACTATAAATTATTTAAGTATTTTATTTAAGTAGTAAGTTTATTTATATATAGTGGAACATCTTTATTATTATCAAAAATAAACTTATCAGATAGTGATACACATTAAATACTAAAAACGTGTATAAAAATGTATACTTTAAATTAAGAGCGTAGGCTTTCGCGGCCGGAGTCGATATTTAATTGGCTGTCCGGGTGACACTGCGTCCATGGCGAAGGTGCCGATGTTTCGGTCGCCATTCTGCGACCTTCCTCAGTGCATTACGGAATACTTTAATTGCATTTTGATGAATACATGGATAAAAATTCTGTAATTTTATTTATATTAGTATGAAGATTCTGGAATTTTATTTTAATAGGTTTGTTTTCCTACTATGAAATGATATCCTGGAAGGAGTTTGTTTAGTTTTCAGTATTTGTTTAGATAATTAATATGGAATATTACATAGCTCTAAATGCATATTCTGTGTGAGCTATAGGTTAGAGATCTACTAAACAATGTCTAGTTATGAGATCAGGTAGTTATTTTGAATTTTCCTTGTATTAGTTGTAGCTCAATTTCATTGATTTATCAATTGATGTTTCCTGGCACGTTAACTGCTCTGTCATTAGTCCTGTTATTGTACTGAGAGTTTTTATGCTTGGAAGTAGCGGGTGTTGCTCCCCCGCCAAAATGTGAGATCCGGCATCAACTTACACGTCGTCTTGTGGGTGATTTTCTTACTTAATGTGTTCCCGCAGCGGAGTACCACCCCAGTCGGGATAAGCTCTAAGCTACGGACTGGTACCACGACATGTGGTAATGTAGTGCAGAAAGTGTGTCTGGAGAGAAATTAGGGCAAGAAAAAGGAAAAATAGATCGCGCGCTGCCCTTTCGCCTGGTATCCGATAGGGTCGTTAGAGTTCTAATCGTAATGAGCGGCTGAATCCGTCTAGCTGATAACTGGAGTCGAAAATCCTTCGACTGTCCGAACTGGAACTCCAGCGACAAGAATTGAGACACCGTGAGTTCGAATTGATTAATTTAGAAGTAAAAAAAAATCTACCACCCCTGCATCTCTCTGCCCCTTCTGCCCACCCTCCATCCCCGCCCCCCATCTCCCCGCCCCCG
>BOPP01000012.1:15427020-15439908 GCA_017312745.1 Gryllus bimaculatus
GTTCCCTCGCCCCCACCCACTCACCCCGTTCGGCTCTCCGGACGACCTCCGTGCGGGAGCCGGAAGCGAAAGTGCGGGTGGAAGGCGCGCGTGGGCGATGGAGTGGCCGAGGCAGTGATTACAACGGCGGTTCCAGCGCAGGATGATCTGTTGGTGATACGGAGGGGCTTACGTTCGTGCTCATAAATGATGTGAAGTTAACGTTTCTGTGCGGAATTCACAAAAGTTTTACGACAATGAAAAAAAGCATTACCTTAAGCGACAGATTGTGAAACTACGTGTGTAGTAGTAGTGAAAAACAATGCAATGATATTGTTAATAGACATGCAGAATTACAGAGTACCGTGTAAGAGCGACAACTGGAAATCAACTACTCCCATGAAAAACAAACATTAAACAAACCTTGGTTTGTGAAGTTGTGGACGATGTGCTTTATTGTTTTCTTTCTCGTTCTTCACACACATTCACACGTATTCTCAAAATGACACACAAAAAATAAATTTCCTCTACGACAGTGAATAATTCTCATTTAGATCAATATTTTGAAATATTATAGACCAGGAGAAATTCAGAAAGAATGTCACTTGAAACTTCTGTGTAAATAGTTAATTGCTATTTTGACCTTACTCCAGAATCTTACCAAACATCATTACTAATGCATAATTACTAGCACAATTTGTGACTCACGACATTATCTCCAGTATTCTATATTTTAATAGTTGATATCCCATTTTTCATGCCCATTGGTTCATTATCACACCAACTCATCAAGCAGGGAAACAGCATAAGCACAATATACACACATTACACATGTGTTTAAGAATTAGACACAGAATGAAATAAACCATTATATTTTACCATCATGTGTTACGTTGAACAAAAGTACATCAATGGAAAGTATTGAATAACGCCGAAAACATTATATCCGAATATGGAATAAGAGAATTAGGTTTTTAAATATATGGGACAACAGAAAAACAAAATAAACATTAAAAGTAATGCTCAAGCCCGCCACTCGCGGCAGAATTTATGAGGCCGCGATCTAAAAAAAGATACCAAGTAGTAAATGTGAGTAATGACCTCCGGGACAACGTTTTCTGAATTCACAGAAAAGAGACTATCGCATAAGAAGGAAGACTGCGGCGAGGAGGAAAAAGAAGTTGGGCAGAGGAAATCCGGAAGATGAATTGATGTGATAATCAAACAGAGATGTAGCACCTCATTTCTTAAAATGGTAAAGAATTCTCACGGACAAGTCTTTCCCGTTGATATTACAAGCCGTCTGTTTTTACCCACAGGAAATTTCAGAGATCTGATTCGCCCGTCGAGAAGGTGCCGAGTAATCTTCATTGTGAATATGAATGGGAGGGGATAAAATCTCTTCGCTGCTGGAGCACGAAGGCTCGGCCTATTTGGTGCAACCTGAAGACAATTTCCTTCGTGTTTGTTCTCGTCCAACTGTTCCTGGGCTGGAAATGTACAGTTCTTTAAGATTACACATATCATTTTTAGCATAATGACACTAACAATAGTTGTCGTTTCATTGTAGAACATTCACAACAAGTACTTTTCTCAACTTTAGAACATCATTCATTACAATGTAATTTATTATTATGTAATATCTGCAAATATAAAAATATTGTAATGTGTTAAAGAAAAGTGTTATAAGGTGAATAATGTAAGAAAAAACATTTCTCAGCATACTTACTATAATTTCACGTACACATAGAAGAGAGAAAGTTACACGTAATGCTGCAAATTTAATGCTGAGCTTTTGACGGAAATGCGCATTTTGTGGATCCATTTGCGCGTTTTGTAATTCCAAAAAAGTTTGTTTCTTACCCTTCTTGTTGTAAATTGCTTTCTGGAATACGAAGTATAGTCTTTTTTTATTTATAACAAAAAATTTACAATCTATTTTTTTTACAAAATAATAAGTAAATTTGATGTTGTAGAATTATACGAAGTATAGTCTGAATTCATGTTTTTTATTGAGTTCTTGGTACCTAAACGCTGTAGACCAAAGCACTGAGTTGGCACACGCTCTTAGTCACCTCGGCCATCCAGGTCGGCTATAATATGAATTATAGCCGACTATTCTATTAATTACCGTTGCCGACCGTTCTATTAATTATGAACTTGTAAATAGAAAGTTATAACATGGAATACACAACGGTGGCGCCAGAGAAATATATTTATTATTATTATTGCTATTATTACTATTACTATAATAATAATAATAGTAATAATAATAATAATTATTATTATTATTATTATTATTATTATTATTATTATTATTATTATTATTATTATGCTCGCAAATAGGCCAACTTGGACCACGCATGCATGCATCCTGCATTTACCGGTGCTCAGTAACATCTCGATGGCAAGGGCATGCAATTTTTTATCAAGGGGATTAGCATTTCGCTGGAGCCTATTTTTATCCCCGACGTTTGTTAACCCTGGGAGTATGGTAGATGAAATGATGATGATGATTATGATGATGATGAGGGGTGAAAGGACGATAGACATGTACACACATACACTAATACAACCATGCCTGAGGCGGGACTCGAACCCGCAATCCTTCCTTCCCAGATCATTACGGCACTTCTGCTTAGCGATCTTGGATATCCGGACTTGTTATTATTATTGTTATTATTATTATTATTATTATTATTATTATTATTATTATTCGGAATGATCATTCTAGGGATGACTTAAGCGCGTCATAAATGGGAATCCGCGCCCTCGTTGCACGCGCAGACAAGTGCATGCGATTGTCTCGCGCGCTTGCGAGGTTTCTGCAGCTGCGGTCGATCGGGGAGGCCGAGATTCCCGACAACATCGACGCCTGACACACAGAGCGGCGCCCAAGTAAGACCTGGTCAAGACGGAGAGGAAAAGGGGCCAAATCGTATAATAAATAATATGTTCAAGAAACGGATGAGGTAGAAAGGTCAGCGACGCAATAAAAACCGAGCGATAAAGAATGTTGTGGTTTCTTCCGCTTTTGACACTTCCGAATCCCATTCTTAATTTTGCTTCTTCTTGTTCATAACTTAGTTCCACAGAATAAGGGAGGTCAAACTCGGTTCCTTTCGATACTCATTTCCTTCTATCTTCTCTTATTTGTTCTCAGTTTATTCTTTTTATCTCAATTTCATCTTAAAATATCTTGAATTAAACTAAAATAACTTGCATTTTAGGCGAGAATTTCAGAAATAAATCGGTAGTTTCTAAATGTAAATCATTAATAAATACAATAAATGAAATAAAAAAAAGATAATAAAGTGATATATATTGCGGTTCTGGGGCAAAGTCAAGTCAAAACCAAAATGAGGGGGAAAGGAAATACGCCCTACAGCGAAGAAAAATAGAAATAGAACGAAGCAATGAGAAAGCTAATCGATAAGTGTAAAAAAAGAAAATATGGAAAGAAAATCGAATGTCAGAGACATGTATATTGAAGTCAGCAAGTTGCGCGCAGTAACTACAAAAAGAATTTAAAAGAACATATTGTAAAAGACAAACAACAGGAAATGGCACATCGTGAGGCGTCAGTGAAAGTAAAGGAAGTTGCAGCACAACGAATATGCCAAGAAGAGCCACCCGAGATTAAATGTCGTCTGGCGAACATTACATTTTAATAACGAAACATCTCTCGAAAGCTTACACGTTATCCCAGCTCTCGGGGATGAAGGAGATATTTTTGTGTCTTTCATAATACGGATTTTAACCCCTTGTTATTCCGTGTTCTGCGAAAGAAGAAATAAGACCCAACGTCATATGAAGCTTATGTATTGAAGGCGAAAAGATACAGAAAATGAGCATCACTAAAAATTGCGTTACAAAACAACGAAATAGACGAACCTAGAAAAATTGAGCAGGAACGAATCTTCGAGTGTCACGTTTACGGGTAAGGTTCCTCAGTGTTCGATCAGACGCTATTATGATTTCAGTGTTTATGTTGTTTTAACCTGGAACAATGTATGAAACTAATGTTTAGATGTTAATTCAGGTATGACACGAGAAATGGAGGTCCATTGGTAAAGTGAGAGAAAGGAGAATGGGAAAATACCGCGAAAACCTACCGCAAACACATTTTGTCCATCACAAATTTCACATGAAGCGAAGGACATTATCCCACCAAGTATACAACCGCAGTCCTGCAGTCTGAGCTAAATATGCTCTTGAAAAACTTCGCCCAACGTTGAAAAATACAAAGGAAAAAGGTCATTCCTCGGAGGAATTTCCAAGGAATCCGGGTGTAATTCCGCTTGTTTACTCCAAATTAAATATCTTGACTGACGGTTGGTTCCTGGTGGCGAGAATCTAGGGTAGCTGGGCTCAGTCCACTGCCCCACGGTATATTTCCAACGATCCACGTGGACCAAACCCAGGATAATACAGAATGTCTCAGAATTAATGTTACTCTCTTCTAGGGCGACAAGTATCAATTTTTGTCGTGAGATATATAGCGGGGAAATTGCTTATGAAGAAGATATGTGCATATGTATACTGGTGTTTGACCCTAATTGTTTGGCAATCACGTATCCACAGATGATCGGCAAAAATCTGGAATGACCTCAAGTTCATCAGAACGTGACCTGGAAATCACATATGCATACGGGGTCGCCGGAAAATCAAGAGCAAATTCCACATATTCATAAAAGTAGGTTAAATAAAATTCTTCATTACATGTTCATTAGAAAAAAGCGATCATATTCGACCACACTGCAAGACTTAGAAGTTTGGGTTAATAATTAAATCGATAATAATCACTGATGCTAGTTACCCTAAAAATGATTAATGAAGAGGATCTGCTGGCGTCTCGGAGACTGCAATATTCTTCTAGGCTTCTCTCTCAGCGGAGCACAGATCCATTCGGGATAAGCTCTGAGCTCCCATCAGGTCTCCTGGTATTAAGAATAGCGTATTGCAAGTGAGTACAAATGTATGGGAGTGAGGGAAGAAGAGGCAGAAAAAAGATGAGTAAGGAAAGATCAACCGCAGTTTATGGCCCGTTTGTTCATATACTGCTCCGTCATTCACTTGGAATTGATAGGAAAAAATCGACTGAATACTAACGATACACCCTCCAAAAAAAGAACCGTTGGAGTGTACCAGATCCATGATACTGTAACATGGAAACTTGTTACAGTATCATGTATCATGTATATTCCAACGGTTTTTTTTTATTTTCAGTGTACAACAGCCAATCGTTAGAATTCTTCTCTTGTTTAGGCAGAATTCAACTCAGTTGTACAGACGATGTCGGAAATCTTCCACACTCGAACCCTAGGATCTGCCAGTGAGAAAACGCATCAGTGACAACCGATGTTGGCCCAAGCCATCTCAGTCGATCTGAGCGTCGTCGTACTCCAAACTCTGCGAGTAGGCATGGAGTGATCGGGGGGGGGGGAGGCGAAGGAGACCACACCAAGAACGCGTCACGGCGTTGCCAAGTTGACGAAGACGTCGGCGCGTTAGACCTCTGCGCGCTGCCAGTGACGATCAGCGGGGGCGGCGGCGACCCGCGGGGCGGCGGCGGTGGCGACGTGCTGCGGTGGCGAGGTGGGCTGATCAGCCTGGGCCATAACTAAATTACCTGGGCGGCGCGGCGCCCGGGCGTGGCGGGGGCTGAGCGGGGGGCGGGAGCAGGCGACGCGCGGCGGCACACGCTTCGGGGACGCGGGCGAGCCGGCCCTCCGGCCGCCGCGCCTCGCCTTCACCACGCCGGCCCGCTCTACGGACTCCATCTGGCGAGGCTCCGGCCCACCGCGTGCGGCGGCGGCGGCAGTAGTCGCGCGGTCGCCCCCCTCCCCCCCCATGGTGCTACGCGCACTGGCTGCGGAATTGGCCGCACCGCTCCGGCGCGCCGCATTGGGAAACGGGGGCGAGCTAATACACATCGCCCCAGCACTTCAGCTCAGATCACTTGTGTTCAACAAATGGGATGTAATTCTCAGAAGCCGCGGAAAGTGCTGCGGATATCTACAAGGATTGGTTCATTGGCGAGGTTTTGTTGGCATTTGAGGGGTAAAATAAATGATGTACTCTTTACCAACGTTTTTAATTCCCACATGAGGTGTTCTGGATGGCTTCATTAGTTTTGTAGTCTGAGAGCCAGCATTCGACTACACGTAGTCCGAATGCAGACGAATGGGTTGGCCGCAGCTCTGCGCGAATCGAAATATTGTGTTTTCGGATTCCGTGTAAAGATATGGCTGTTACTTACTGTCAAGATCCTATTTTTTCTTTAAATTTATTCCTCGTCCTAAGGACGGTAAAAAATTGGCTCAGCTCCCAAAACTCTTTGACGTTTTCGAAAATAGCAAAAAATAATTGCAATTTTATAAATTAGTACTACGTTAGATATTTTAAACAAAATCTTTTTTTTAAATATATCTTTAAAAAAGTTGTTGGTCTTATTTAAACTCGTACTTTAATAATTTCTACTTGTAGTTATTAGAATTCAAAAAATATCAAAAAACGGCACAAAAAATTTTCTTTAAATTGTTTCCTTGGATAGAAATGTTTATTATTATTTATGCTTATTAAAAATGTCGCAGGTCGTTGTTGAAATTTCTTTTTTTAACTTTATTAAGCGACACAATTTGCAAAAGTTTGAAATAACGCAATAAAGTATGTGTTCGTTTAGAGAGTAATTTCACTTTGCAATTGACGCGTGGGATGAAAAGTTTACACCCTTTATCGCACGTATTAACGTATGTTATCAAGCATTTCATAACTGTTTAGTGACATGAGATTTAAAACCCCGACAAAACATTGAAAAATATTGATTTAAGATAAGGGCGGGAGTGACGAAATTACCTCGACTCGTAGGAGCGAGGAATCGAAGTGCATCTTGGCAGTGGCATATCCAAGGAGGACGGGAAGAGCTCCCTCCGGGGTCTACATCCCCATCCTCCCGGAAACTAATGATACATATTCTACAATACAGCGTTTACTATTTTTTTTATATAAAAGAAAATGCTTGTTTGTTGGTTGGTTGGTTCGTACTTAATGCACTGCAGTTCCTTTCATCCGATTGCGATAAAGCTTTGTCAACTTATTCCTTGCACTTGTGGAAAGCGTATCGGCATATTACGATGGGAATGTACATATGCCTGCGCAAGTAGACGTACATTAATGATGATTTTATGCTGACCAAGCGCCCCTGTTCAGGCTGTCTACGCAATCCACAGCACCCTGAAGTATGAAGAGTGACTGCCCCTGCGATTGTGATGAATGTGTGTATTAAGAATTAATTTATATAGTATTTTTTAAAATATTTTTTTATTCCTATTAATCTTTTACGTTAATACTCTAGCAAACAAATTTGAGAATTCCATAAATAATAGAAAACAAAGTTTTCTATCAGTTTATGAAGTATGTATCGCTTTCCAGATATGCCCTGTGCATTCATTATTCCTGTTTCCTCTTTTGCCTGTTTCTGGTCTGTGGGGTAAAAATTCCGAATGCAACACTACGTGTATCACGTTTTTATACACGACGAGTACTCGTATATTCCTAAAAATATCGACATCAAATTCTGTCTGTACCGTGACTCTCTCTGTGTACTGTCGATTGTAGTACGTCCACGAGGAAGAAATGAAACGAAAAAAAGCGTGTATCAATTGAACCTAGCGAAGCAGGGAGTTTTTCGTGGCAGCGCGTCCACACCGTCACAGCCGCTGCACCTATCGAGTTTTACATACGCACGTCGCACTCTGGGGGGAGGAGGGGGAAGCGGCCTAGCCCATGGGCGCGGCACAGCGCAGCTCTCTCCGGCGCACAAAGAAAGAACGACCCGCGGGCCGCAGAGCGCCGTTGCAATGACCGGCACAATCGCAGCCTGGGCGGGGTCCCCTCTCCACTGCTGTTGTCCATTGCAGTACCCTGCCGCCCGGATGACCACTGGCGTCCACCCAACCGCCCCCCTGTCGCTCCTGTCTCCCGAAGCACCATCTCCCCACTAACCACGATACACCACTTCTCCACCCCCTCACTGCCCCAGCCGTCCTCGATATCTTCCAACGCCTGCCCACCGTAACCATGTAACCCTCCTGTTACATCTTCTTTCTCCCCGCTATCTCCTAACTCCACCCATTATCCACTCACTGTCCCCGTCTCGGAGTGACGTCCACTTGCCCTTATACGCCGCCTCCCACCTTCATTTCCTTTCCGTTACTTCCATACCACTACACGCAGTTTCTTCACTGTCCCTTGCCGTTCTCACTGACCCCAATCGCTCACCATCGACCGCTGGTTGTGTGA
This sequence comes from Gryllus bimaculatus, assembly GCA_017312745.1. Classification (NCBI taxonomy): domain Eukaryota; kingdom Metazoa; phylum Arthropoda; class Insecta; order Orthoptera; family Gryllidae; genus Gryllus; species Gryllus bimaculatus. The sequence goes on from BOPP01000012.1 coordinate 15,435,304, forward strand.
GGGCTTTCGCGATGAGCTTCCCACCTTTCAACAGACATCCTCTCTGTTATTCGGTGCTGTCCCCTATAACCTCACAGACGCTACATCCTCACAGCCTCTCAAGTCTCAGCCTCCATTGTCCACCTTCGCGGCCGCCTACCGTACTCCCTGTCGTCAGGCGTCGACGCCCTCGCTGATCGGACGTCCCGGGCGAGCACCAACCGTCCTCCGCGCCGTCCCGCGACATTCCTTCTTGGTCCCCGCTCGCCCCCGGCCCACCCCTCCCGCTCGTTCCGGTCGTCCGGAGCGCGCTCCGCCTATCGCCGGCCCTAACTCTCTATTGCCGGGGCTCTAAGTCTGCGCTCGCGGGCGTCGGCTCCTCCACGGGCTCGTCCCTATCCAGTCAATTACTGCTGCGCGCCGCCCTCAGCCCTCGGCCGCGCCGCGCCTCCGCCGCTGCTTTAAGTAACAGCGGCGAAACGGATTGCGCCGAAACGCGCGTCGATCTGGAGATTTAATAGCAGCTTAATAACTCATCGTAAGCCGGTGCTCGCGGCGCGCGGGCGGCATGAGTGGTGGGGGGTGGCGGCCAGTGGAGGTGGGGCGGCAGGGGTTGTGTGCGGCAAGAGGTGGCACGGGGGGCAGCCGGGGCGGCGGAGGCCGTGGGCGCGCGGGGGAGCAGGGTGCCGGGGGCGGGGACAGGCGGTGGTGCGGTGGACGCAGCGAGCGGCGGGCGTTAGGAGGCAGCGGTGTGCGGATGGAGCGGGAGGGCGGCAGGGCGGTGGGAGCAGGGGGTGGGAAGAGGGAGGCGGCGGAGGCGGCAGAACCCGCTTTCTTTCGATGGAGCTGCCGACTTCGCCTCTCAGCGCCCGTATGCGTCTTTCTGTTGTGCTGCCGGCGCTAAGAAATTAATTGTGCAGGGGTGGATTACGTCCCTGGCGCGAGGCGCTGGAGGTGTGGGCAACGCTGGCCAAGAGTGGCAGGGCCGACGATTCAGAAAGTTATGTTATGGACAATAATGAAGAAAATGCCTATCATTGTATTAGGTCAGAGGAAGTTACTAAATGAACTAAATGAATGAGTGTATTATAATCAACAGTAATTGTGATAATTAAATATTAATGGAATAGTGCATGCTACCTTAATCCTACAAAATACAGAAAACATCAATCAACGAGGAACATCTTTTTTATGAACACAAAGTACATAATACTAGTTCAATTTATTTACCAATTAGATGGTATTAGAGTATGAAAGTCATATAGACCTGTGTTTCTAAAAAAATCGGATGTGAAATTTTGTGTACTCATTTTATACAGCAGAATACATAAAAATATTACATTAACTACATTTTGAATGTAGCTTGTAGGCTTTCATATGCACGTCTCGCTCAAATATTATTATTATTATTATTATTATTATTATTATTATTATTATTATTATTATTGTCAGTGTTACTAGGTTACTCACCCGCAACGTTTGTTATTTATGTTTGGGTGTCCGGTTACTCACCTGAAACAGAAGAAAATTGGGATATAGCAATTACCATATTACGTAAAATTAAACGTTTTTAATACAGAGTGATATGAACACCGAGTTTCATAGGTGTTAAAATGTATAATCTGTATAATATGTATGTGTTCATTGTTGACAATTTATGATAAAAATCTAGATCAAGGCATGATATACGATAGTATAGTAATTTTGTAGTGTTTGAACCACTACTGTTTTGTCACAAATTACATAGTCCTAGAATGATAAGAATACACAAGAAAATCTGCATACGTTTTCAGCAATAAATATTTCAAATCGATTTTATGGACTACAAATAGAATCCAATACATCGAACACGTGTGTATGTACAACGAAAGGTGTTCGAGAAAAGTAAATAGTATTCAAGTACAATGATCAACGTAATGTGGTATGCAGTGTTGAAATTCATGGGTTTACGATAGTAATACACCTTTGTTCTCGGTTCTCTTGAAAATCTACTTTTCAGTGTGTCAAAATGTTAAGTACTATTTACCACACACATGTCAAACTGATTTTGCTCGTCGAGGAAAATTACAAACGACGAAAAAGCAAATATGTTTGTTCCACACGAGCATCACATTCACAATAAAAGACAAACACTCTCCGTTTGCAATGTACCGTGTGTTTTGTCTTTCTTTCCAATGAAAACAGTGTATGTATAAAATCAAAATAATTTAGTATTCTATGAAACAAGCTATTCAGTTAAATTTTGTATTTTTGTACAACGTTATGTTGAGTACAAATACTGAAACTATAATGATGCGTAGTAACCGTAAGTCGGATATCTGAAAACTGGAATAGATAAACATTATACTAAATGAGAGTAAAAATGGATAACTAGTCTCGTATAAGTACTTTGTAAATTATCAAATTTTCGTATTGTGAGGGTAAAATGTAGCTTCCGTATACAGGTGATTCAGTCCTTGTTGCTCACAGCCTCATACAGGACCTGATGATAGGGGTTTCTTAAGTTATTCATGACTGAGAAAGGAAATAGTGTAAGCCCTATTCAATATTTTGGGAAAAAAAATTTATCATCGGTCTTTTTTTGCAAGAAATGCATACTAAATAATACATTATATATTGTTTTCTATTGCTATTATTGCCTACTTATCTTACAAATATGAAAGAAGAGACAAACACTATTATTTAAGTGTTATTTACGACAGTTTATTATATTTGAGTTTGCAGTCAAAATTTGTCATTTTCTCATCGTGTAACATTGGCTCTACAAAGTGTTCAAAATGACCTCCTCCTGCATGAACGCAAGGTAGCCATCACTGCCGCACGTCCTCCGTGACGCACACAAATTTACCTTTATTTCTGCCTCCACGCTTTCATTGTGCCGATGGAAGTCATTTCGACTTTCGACTTCGGTAGCATAAACGCGTTCTTTCATTAACCCCAAATCCAAAAGCGTTACAAAAATTCAGATACAGAACGCCTTTTGACCGGTCGAGTCAGAACTGAAGACCGACGATAAATTCATCCACATGCCTACCGACACATTAACATGCAATTGCTCTTGGTGAGCTACACTAAGTGCAACATGCTGATTTTCTCGGCCTTGACCTACAAATTGTACATATTAACCGTGCCAGTCCCTGTAAAAAAGGCTTCACTTGACCAACAAACAAAATTGCACTTTTTTGCATTTGCGGAGGAAATGCCTAGAAAATTAAAAACGACGATAAACATGTCTACTGAACAAATGATGCACGCGCTGAAATAGAAAAGTTGTAATCTCTGCGCACGAATTATTCGTCAGACGACGGAGTGGGATGCTTTGACCTCGTGCGCCTTTGCCTTGTGCTCGCTTCCGGGGCATCTCGGATAGAATTTGCAATTGCGTTTTCGAAGGAAGTGGCGAACACTCTATCGCGAGGGAAAGCCTCTCACATGGTTTTAATCATCGTTCAATCGTAACTTATATTCACATCACTAATGATGATTCAGATGATGATGAATCACTGAATGATGATTCCCGACAGGTGAATAACAAATATCATCTGTCCCGATAGCGTAGTGAGTGTTTATCCCAGAAGTGGTAGAAACCCTCCGCCGGTGAATGATGATATGACGCGGTCACCCCACGTTCATTTGGAGGAAAGTTCCCCTCCCATACATCTCCGGTCAGCGTGGGAACACTTAACCAGGAACACGTTCTAAGCTCCCTACTTATCACCTGACAAGTGTAGTAGCGTGGTGCATATAAGTGAAGTGAGAGAAAGGAAGGGAAGAGGATAGTATAAGTAACACGAAGCAAATATTGCGCACAGTTCTAGGCCCGTTTGATAAACTACTGCTCCGACATTCGTTTGGCATTGATTGGAGAAATCCCGCAAAACTACCAGTCAGAGCAGCCGACAAGTAAAATTCACCTTCCGTGAGCGACTGAATGCGACATGTCTCTGTAGAACTGAATGTCCTCCCCGCGGAGACACGAACACTGGGACCAACTGATGAGAATGGCTGCAGTGAGAGATGCAACATCCACTGCGTACTTTAGGAAACTGTTCAGTTTTATATTGTAATCAACTGAACAAAGGTATAAAATTAATGACAAACTCATAGTGTTAGGAACCATTCTATAATGAGCATTTTTCAATTGTTTGGACATAAATCTCTGCAGCAATACAAAATGTAATACCTGCTTTCAGTGTTATTTACAACGCGACAACCTGCGTATTTTCTTCCCCTCTTCAATTGGGAACGATATCAATGCGGTGGCAGGATTTTGCCTGTCCTCTCACCTCTGGTTAAAATGCATTTGGTACTGGGATCCGCCCTCCCATTTCGCCCTCGCGCAACGGTTGCGGGGCTTCCGACCGCAATGCCCATTAATGCAGTGCAGTGCCCGAAGCCCACCCTCGCCCCGCAGCTCGCGGGCCCGCCCCAACGCAACAGCCTGCACAGTCGCCCCGCTCCCCCGCCTCTTGCTCAGTATGGTTTTCTGACGTCGCCTTCCGCCCGGGCTAAATCCGTGCCTCGCCTTCTCTCCCGTCCATACTCCCCTCACAGTCCAGTCACCTCGCTCTCCCCATTCTCACGTTCATCGCCACCGGGATATGTAAAAAGGCACAACTAACGGTT
>BOPP01000012.1:15449798-15465092 GCA_017312745.1 Gryllus bimaculatus
GGGGGAGGGGGAGGTGGAGAGAGGGTCGGGAATTCGCATTAAAACTCGGTCTTGGGAGGGCTGTGGTCTGCATTGTAATGAAAGATTCCCAGTCTTGTAGGGCTTTTGCTGATTCTGGGATTATTGTTTGAAAGTTGGGTTTTAAGCAGGGTTTTTAAATGTCACGTAACCTTAGTCTTTCTTAATACCAAAATTTTATTTGTTTTGCTATATTCACATTTGTATTACATCTGAGACATCCGATGAGTTGCATTTCATATTTCATTTCTATATTAATTACATTGTTTTAGGCTGAATAATATTTCCTTCCGGCATACTTCAAAGAGTTTTTCTTCCATATAAGCAAACAATATCACAAAGGAATGTTTGTCTCTATTACAACGAAGCACGTATACGTTTTTATTAATCTTAAGTAATTAGTCATTAAAATTTTTTTGAATTCTGGAACAACCTCTTACTAACTAGGCCAGGAAAGGACGAATACTTCTATTGTCGTATTTTTGGCGTTGAATATGTATATCTAAATTATGTTTTGCCGGGAGCACCTACTAGACCAAACAAATTTCTTGCTATTGGCTAATTCGAATGAAACGTAGACCTATCAATCAGGATTCAGAGCTTGGGCATTCAAAAAAAAAAATTGTTTAAGATGACACTCATTTACACATTAACAATATTGATAGGCTCCACTTTTTCAATAATAATATTAATAATAATGCACTCAGAAATAAGATCAAGAGTTTTTGATACAAGATTATTTTTATGACTAGGATGTAAAAAATGTTTGGTTTAATAAATTTCAATCTTTCAAAAACGGAGAACTTTTAAGCAATTTTAATGTTTTGAAACTAGGTACAATTCCATCACACTATTTCCCCACTTTAATTATTGTCCTTCGTTTTGTTTTCGTATCTATTATCATATTCTCTGCACATTTAAAAAATTTTGTAATATCTCGACTACAATTTTTGAGCGACAAAACAGTTTATATTTTTAAACCGATAGTGTTTATATTTTTTACATTACTGGTGTCTGGAAAACAACACATAATTTTCCCGGCAGAAACACATTTTAATGTGTATCTAAGTAGTAATATATTTACCAGTATTAAACTGAACTGCCATTACTCTTAAAAGTTTGCAAAAGGCAATAAAACAAAAACAAACTTTACCACCCCTGACATATAAAAAATATCAACTATGTTTGCGTATAGGAACTGATCTACAAATTAATTCCTTTAGGCTTATTTGCGGATTGAGCGTCCACCAGAATGACAAAGTACGTCCGTGCAATCTGTACCAAGCTAAATCTCAAATCCCCAAAATTCCAGATTGCACAATCATACGGTAGGCCTACTGATCACTCTTCCACTTACATCGGTATTTTAATACCGAGCACCAATTTACTAACTCCGGCCTCCATTAGCCCGGAATCGGAGTCCAGTCCTGATGAGGACGCAACCGAGGACGTGGATGAGGGTGAGGGTGAGAGTGAGAGTGTGTGTGTGTGTGGGGGGGGTTGGGACGTGGATGAGGACGAGGGTAAGGGCGGTGTCCGCTGCGATTTCCTACGATCGTCCCCAAATAGGAGGTTAAACGGACGTCATCCCACACGGAGCGCACTCGTTTTTATTCCGGCACCGGAAACGAGATAATCCGATAGCGGAAGTGGATTTGCGAGGGAACGTCCGCCATCGTCGCCGCCGCCTGTTGACGCCAGGCGGCGCGCGTGGTGGGGCGACGCTAGCGCTCCGCGTGGGAGCCAGCCGCAAACGCAAAGTGACAAGAACGCTTGGCGCGTACCGGTGCAGATTGATGAAAGATTGAACAATTTTCTCATAGCACGGACGAATTTCCGTTTTGTTCACCAAGATCAATCACTTCATCAGCCTTTATCTAAAATGGCGGTTTGATTAAGGTGAAAAGGCTCGTTAAATGACACACTAATTTTAGCAATAACTAATAGTCATACAAAAATATTAAAAATAATTTTCCCAATCTGCATACGTCAATGCTGCAATTCAATTGTACCTTTATGTCCTTTTAATTTTTTCTTTCGCTTAGAGTTAACTTCCATGCTTGCATGAAACATAGTTATGTCTGTGTATCTGAAAAATGTAGAATTTTATTCTCATAGAATCGGGTCACAGGACGTTTCCCTTTCGGCCTCTTTGAGGGTTGAAAACATTTTACGGAAGTTTCCTTCATTTCGGCATTTTGCCGCCACTGGCGCTTCAGCTGGCTCTCAGCAAATTCTATCTTCGTAGTCTGTTCGAACACTGAATAGTACTCGTAGTTGTAGTTCACTCATAAAAAATTACAATCTAGTTTTACAAAGATTAAATACAATTAGCTTTTCTCTCACAAGCAAATCTGCGTAATACTCTACAGTTGCTTAAAGGAGTTTCTGTCTGCAGTATATGGAACTTCTATAAATTTATGGTGATAAAATTTCAAATGATGTTCCTCTTAAATGAAAATGTAAATATCATATTTACCACCTACCACTCAACTTAAGCATTTTTAACGCCGCAAATCAGTGAACTTTGCGTGTAATATTGCAGACATTTCTTTTGGTATATTTGTGGTCAGGTTTTCAAATTTAGTTAGCATGCGTACCGAATGGCAGAGGAAGCAATATCGTGTGAGGCAATGAACTAACAATTGAACTCAAGTTACTAAGAACTATAAGAGAAGCTCTTGCCATGAGGAAAATTTACCTCCTTGGCATTCGTAGGGTTAATAGATATTGCAAACAAACAGCTGTTCTGCCTTATTGAATTATTATTCGAGAATGACATCGACAATGTAATTCTGGAGTAGGGGTGGCCCACCAACGTTTACACAGTGGCAGCAGGTATCCAAAAATGTAGATGTTGCATCTCCACCAAATGACAGAAATGTATTTACTGAAATTGAAATCACTGAAATACTATTAAACAAAATAATTTAAGTACTACATTAAATACAAGCTTGATATAAAGTCCAATAATCATGAGTAAAAATCCTGAGGCCTTGTTTTTTGGTCCTCGTTCTATATTATGTGGAAGTTTCTTGACAGTAGATCAAATGGACTAAACGATTTGCGTAAAACAAAGTTTCGATTTTTATTTCATCTTTATTTAGATTTTACAAATGTTTCCGTTTAGGTAAATGAAGTTCAGAAAAAGGTAAATGAAGACGGAAAGGACAAAAATATCTCCTTTTTACATAGCGGTCAACTTTTTTACCTAAGAGGCCGCACTCGTCAAACAAGCAACATCCTAAAAACTGTATTCAAAACTTTAAGAATTGCCTGAGGTCCGGTAACTTAAACAATTCGCAAATCCATGCAATTAAAACGCTTTTTGGAAGTGACCTCCGATGAAGACAGAATACAAGTATTCCCCCAAGTCCTTTAAGAGCAGCCGGCTATAATATGTAGGAGCAGTAAAACATGATATTCCTACCATTCTACGCCATTTTGTGAAGTTTCCCATACATCGTTACAGTTCTAAAACGCGAAGAAAGTGAGAATCGAAACTAATCCTTCCAATGAAGATGGATTGGGACGCTCGTTCTGTTGGCAGGCTCGTGTTTTGCAGTGTTAAACGCCCATAAGAAACCAACTTCTTCCTGTAGCGCTGCCTGGTTTGAATCACGTATACAAAAAAAATGCTTAATGGATGCTGTTTGATATCCAAGTGATTTAATATATATTGTGGCAGTATCTAGAATATTAATCACATTAAATCAAAACGTTAAATATTCCTGACAAATGATAAAAATTATTTTATATTATCTAGGGGTTGTTCAGTAGTGCAATTTAAGCACGAATCACCATTGCGTGATGTTGGCTGTCCGGGTGACGCCGCGTCGAAGGCTGTGTTGCCGACGTTTCGACCATCTTATCGTGGTCTTCCTCAGGGCTAGTATGCATGCCATGCATCACTCTAACACCCAAGATCTCGCACACGACTCTGGCCGCGGAAGCCTACGACTTCACGAATCACCATTGTTTCAATGAATAATTCAGGCCCAAATTTTTTAACATACTAGTGAGAGTGACTCAATACAACAATAAAAAAACTCTCAATTTATTAAAATTCACAATTTTATCAAAAAACAGGGATATGGATTGGATAAATACATTGTTCAGAAGAAGAAAAAGAGTAATTAAGTCTCGGCACTAAATTTATAAAATAACGTATGCCATTTCCAAACGCCCGTGTTTATTAGAGCACTAATCTACAGTCATGAGAGACGATCTCATGGACGAGAGGGCGAAGGTTGTCATGGATCACGCGGATGGCGGATGACTCTTAGACCTTGAAATAATTCAATTATTAAATGTAACAACATTTCTATTTGAGCACGGAAATGTTACTTACCATTACAGAGACAGCTTGTTTGAATTTCGATACTCTTTCAAGGTTTTCTCTTAGATGCAATTTACTGCAGTGCGTCACTTATTATAAAATATCCGCCATTTAGTGCACGCGTCAGAGCTTGACCAACACAAAAGGCTCACTTGATTTCTCATTGTTTGGAGCCTTGATCGGTCGGAACCTCGAGGGATTGGCGCCACACACTGCAGCCGAGTGCCCGTGGCGCCAGAGGGAGTCCCAGCGCCCCTCCACGGCGCCAGCCCGCGGCGCCAGCCCTGCGCCGCGGCGACGGCGGCGACGGCGACGGCTGCATTAAATATTTCATCGCGTCTCTCGTCACCGCGTAATAAGGTTAGGTTAGGTCCCGCATACAATTACAGCGCGCTGCAATCGCTCTCCCTGAGCTGCGCCACGCGTCCACCGGTTCTCGGTGCCACGTCACTCGCGCGGGATGTCGGGGAGAGACGGCGACCGGCGCGCCTGGAGGAGACAGCGACGAGAGCCAGAGAAGGGCATAGAGGGCCGGGAGACCGAGGAGTGCGGATAAAGGAGAGGTGGGCCGAAACGGCTGGGAGGGCCTGGATAACCTAGAGAGAACGGCGCGAACGGGGAAGTCGGGAAGAGCGGGGAGGGAGGAGAGGATGAGCCGAGGCCGAGGAGGGCGAGCAGGCTAAGGAGAGGGAGTATGGCGAAGGTGGAGGGCGGGAAGATAAGGAAGAAGTAGAGGGATAAGAGAACGAAGATGGTGAGATGTGTTAGATGGGTGGAAGAGCGATGAGAGCCAGGCTGATGAGAATGACAAGGAGGGAAATGAGGGCGGAAAGGACTAAGAGTGAGAAGAGATCTGGGTGTGCGAGGGGGGACGTGGAGAGCAGAGAGTATGGGGGAGGCAAGTAGAACGTGGAAAGCGAGGAAGGAGGGGAGGACGACAAGAGTGGGTAAAGTGGATGAACATATCGAAGGACGGCGAAAGGGTGGGAAAGACGGGGAGGGCGAGTTGAGCCAGGACCATGAGATTTGGAAGTAGAAGATTGTAAGGAAAGCGAGAGGCGGAGGATGGTGGGGGGGTGAGTTAAGCAAGACGGTCGTGGAGACCGATGAGGATGAAGAAAGCGAGGAGGGTAGGGTGAGCGGAGAGGGTTGCAAATACGGTGGCGGAGAGAGCGAGGAGTGAAGGAAGAATGAAATGGGCGGGAAAGGCGGGGTGGGAGAGGATGGAGTGAAGAATGAGGAGGGCAGTGAAGGCAAAGAGGCGGAGAATGGAGGAAAGACGAAAGGGCGGAGGATGGTGGGAAGACGAGGATAGAGAAGACAGCGAATTCGAGATGAGACGAGAGATGAGAAGCGAGGATATGAGACGAAGAGATGAGAGCGAAGAGATGAGAGCGAAGAGATGAGAGCGAAGAGATGAGAGCGAAGAGATGAGAGCGAGGTGAGCGAGGATACGAGATGATCTGAAAGGGAGAAAAGGGCGAGGTTTGGGAAAGTGGGCGAGTGGGGCGAGAAGTGTGTGGAGGAAGAAGTGGGCGAGAAGGGCGAGAAGGGCAAAGACAGCGAGGAGAGCGATGATGGGCGATGGGGCCCGAGACGAACGAGGAGAGCTATGAGGGCGAGGACAGGGGAAGATGAGGACGAGATAGCGGGAAGGTTGAGCGAAGAGGTCAAGGAACGGCGAAGAAGCGGAGAAGGCGAAGAGGGAGAGGTGTGCGAGGAGGATGAGGCCAGTGAGGAAGGCGATGACAGCGATGGAACGAGGAAGCCGAGATTGGTTATTTGAACAAAGAGTGCGGGACAACGGCAAAGCCAATGAGAGCGGGTACAACGAGAGACTGGCGAGAATGCGACGGGAGAGGTTAACTGTGGGGACGGACTAGGCAGAGGGGGAGAGTGGGGATAGATAAGTGGGTTTGGCGAGTTTGAGATAGACCACTGCAAGCTGCGGCGTTGAAGGCTGGGTGTTGAAGACCACGCCCTGAATTCTGATATAAATGAAAAGCGTGCTATGAGACTGGGTACAACAGCGTTAATGGTGTCCCTTGAATTATTAACTCCTCGTCCAAATAGAGAGAGAGCAGGAACAAGAGCGTGCGCAGAAAGCTGCATGTGAATATGGAAAAGTGGCAGGGGAGTGGATCTCCGTTGTCGGTGGACGCTTTTTTTTAGCTGGTAGTGGAAATAGGAAATGTAAGGAAAATAATATGTAACAAAGTACTTGTTATTTTTGCCTGAGAATGGAAAGAGTGTGCAGCATTGAGTGAAATTATATTTCCTTCGGTAAAAGATTTTGGTAGTTACTTTGAAATTTATGATAAATAGTGTCTTAATTACGCTGGTGTTACACAAGGATAATTGAAGCTATTCATATTTCGTTAGAACGTTGAAAGGAGATGTATGCAAGAAGTATTGTGAAACCTGTTTTAAGCGACCATTGTTGGTTCATGAAAAATGTCATTTATAGAGGAGGTCACCAGTAGAGGTATTTTTGTTTGTTATTTTTTACAAAATTGGTATGTTATATTGTTGTTATATCATTTATGATAATATAACAACAATATATTATATTTATATATTATAAATTAAAATGTTATATTATTTATTATTGGAAAATCTTTCTTTAGAAAAAATATTGGGAAAATACTTAGTACATGAGCACAAATTATGAACAATATAAACATTTTGACTGATTTTGTTTTGCTTTTTCATGTAAATGCCTTATTATAATTATTCTCCATCTTTTTAAATGCATTCAAAACTGTATATCTCATTCTCTTGGGTAAAAATCACAGACGTTTAAATCATTTTCAATTTTATATTTCTCAATAGTTGTCTATCAGTAAAACCCCTCCATTTTTTTCTGTAGGCTCAATTTATCATTTGAGTAAGCAGTGGAGATTCCATGTCATTACAAATAAAAAATTGCTTTTCTCGCACCTCTTTGAACAAAACAAAAACATCAAGTTATGGTTTTTGTGTGAGCTCTGGGCTCGCATTACAGTCGCAAAGCAAACACTCGCATGTTATGGGACAAGTCAATAATCCTGACTTCCAGCAATGATATCCATGCGCATCAGTTGTTCTTCCAGGAAGGTGAGCTAGGGAAGGCCATGTTATTTCAAACAATTAGCACATACATGTTAAGTCGCTTTCACATCCAATATCTCATTAGAAGAAATGAAACAAAAATGGAGCGAGCAACTATGCTACCAAATCAGTAACAACGGATTATTATTACTTGCTTCCTGGAATTCCTCTTCCCTCCGAGGCTTTGAGAGGGGTTTCACTATTTTATAATGCAGCGAGGATCTCATGCAAAATAAGTATATTGTCTGCAATAAAACGTTTTTAATTGTTAATGTTATTAACATTTGATTTTCTAAATAGTTAGCGGGTACATTTTTTCGGACGACAGATCACAACTGGAATGTGAAATTTTGTTGTACTACTCTTTAAATACAAATAAATAAGTATAATGAAATTGGTAGCATTAGTTATATTTTGTTAAACGTTAATTAATGAATATGTAAAGATTATTAGATGCACAAAATGAGTTCAAAATATCGTCGTGAAAAATATAAGGAATATTGAAAATAATATATACAAATTATTTTCTTTGTAATCTGCGCATGGTATGTTCGAAATTTGAAAATTATACTTGGAATAGTATTTTGAGCAAATGGTACATTTATCGCAAACTTCAAAGTTACGGGAAATTGCTTGCAAAATTTGAAACGTAGTTTATGGATTATTACCTTCAACAAAACGTTCAATTTGATGATTGCACCATTATTCCTTAAAGGTAGATTTGCAACACAATAACAACATTTAGGAACTGATTAAAATAGAACATATAAGTCTATTATTCTGAAGCTAATGCTAACATTATCTGCTCCACCTTCGTTACACAAACGTCAATCAAGTTTACGAATTGGTGAACTAAGTTTAGAGGGTCAGGAACGGAGCAGAAATAAACTACAATGTTTCAATTATAAATTCTTCAACAACCATAATGTATATATTCCGTTTTTTGGGGCGTAATATTAAATGTCTATTTCTTTCTTCAACTGGTCATTCGATCCAAGTTCTTATAGCTCCAGCGACTTTGTCATACCTAAATTATTCATAAAGCAACAAACTGTCAACGCGTACAATCGTAATCACAAAGAAACATGTTTCCAAACACCGTGTTAACTGTTGCTGGCAAAGCAGGAAATAAGCAAAACTTTCTAAAACTAGTTTCTGGAAGGCCTTTTGAACAATTTCCATGACTAATACGAGAAATACTCCAGAGATTGTATTTGAATTTCAAAGGTCTTATTGCAGTCTGATTGGTGCAAAACTTTAAGAAAAAATATTAAACACTCTAGCGACAAATATGGGATTAAAACCCAGAAAACAAGTTGTTGCTCATATTCCTCCTCCATCCCGCTGAGGCAATGTACAAATCCAAATTTAGGCTCTGTTGCAGCTTCAAGTGCATGTAAATCAAGTTATTTTACAGATCTCAGTATCATCACCTATGGATCTACCAACATTTTACGCATAATTTTCGACACACAATAGTAAATACATATATATTATAAATAAAAAAATTGATAAATATTACTTTCATTTATAACGGTAATTATATGTATAGTTTAATTATTAAAAGTAATGATGTTTTAGTGAGAAATACGTTCTATGAATTGAATGAAATCTGATGTTTTGTGGTGTGTAGTTGATAATCAATTGAGAACATGAAACGTAACGCGAGTCGTATTTTCAAAAAATACAGAAATTCACCACTATGTTACCACACCACTTCACGCTGCGTTCTTTTGGAAAATATTATTATGCGGGAATACGCTGAAAACTTACTACAGCCATTTAGGGCACACGTAGTACTTTTATTTTCCTCATTGATAAAAAATATAGTGACACCGTATCACGCGTTGATTTAGACATCAAGCACAGTCATCAATTCACGTGCCGTTATACGCCAAGCACAACACAAAGATAAACGTCGAAACTCGTTATTTTGTTGTTGCTATCTGTAACGTTGGATAAATGCAAAGGTTTGTGTGTACATGCGGTTGTGTTGCGTACATGCCTCATTTGAGACATATCGTGGAATTGCCTCATAAAAGTAAAAATACCGTGAGAAATGAGTGTGTTAATGGGGATTGAGGCAATAACAAGCAGACGGACGGGCATCAGCCAGATTGAGAGGGGCAATTGGCAAAAGGGTGTCGGACTAGCGAAAGGGTCGGAAGCGATGCAGGGCATTTAATATCCTGAATAAATCAAATAATTGATAAGCATTGGAAAGTGGTGAAAGTGCCAGGGTCTTTAACAGTGGACACCATATGAAGACATACGTCCTTCAATGTACGTTAATGGAAATGAAAATACTAAGAAAGACCATTGGCACATTCTCAGTCTAGTCTGGGTCTAGACAGCAATAAAACAAAGGTTAATTTCATGCTCGTCGGTGGTTTATAGGTCTCTATAAATATTTTTTATGACAACGAATAAGTTTTGTCACATTAATAAATTAATATTTTTTAACCATACAACTGATTATGATCAAATTGTGCATAAAATATACACCAACTGCTAGGTAAATTGAATCACAGATTTGAGAAAGCAATATTTGTAAGCATTTAACTGGATTATGTGTTTACGAATATTGATAATTTTAAATACCACTATTTTACAGTTCTAATAACCATCTTCGATTTTGTACAATATATTAAAACTTCTATAAAATGTCGAAATAATAAACAAAGATGCCATCGTTGAAAATTCACTAAAATAGACATTATTTTACTCCAATTGATATTCCTCTGGCAGTATTGTGACAACCACACCAGCCATTGTGATCGGTGATTTATTGATACAAACACTTCAGATGATCTATCGCTAAAACATACTAAGCACAAAAAAATAAGTTTCTGGGACTCATATTGGTCTCGTGAAGCACGTGTGGGCGAGTGAGGGGGCTACCGCACTGCAGAGAGCGGAAGAGATGTGTGTGTGTGTGTGTAAAAAGTTGCGGTTGACTCGTGGAAAGTCGGACGCGTTTTAAAATTCAGGAAAGCCGCGTTCTCGCGCCCCGTGGCGGCCAACTTTCAACGTGGCCCCCCACTTGTGCTCCACGGCCACAGAACCGCGTTGGGCTGCGGGCAGGATACAGCCCAAATGGATAGTTTATTGCTGTAGACGAACTGAGAGGGAAAACGCCTTCGCTATTCAAAATTTAAATTTTGAGTGATCTCTGGACCCCTGCTGCACCCACCGCTCGACGTCCCATCCGTGAGACAACACGGTATGACAACTTCCTCGGAATTGGGTGTCAATTGATGTCATTCGAGCAAGATTTTGTCCTGCATACGTTGACCGTCGAGTAGCACCAAGAAGCCGTACCCGAGAAGTTTCCCGATGTTTGGAGAGAGAAAGAGAGAAAGAAAGAAAGAAAGAAAGAAAGAAAGAAAGAAAGAAAGAAAGAAAAGCAGAGAGAAATAAAGAATAGGAGAAAAACAGATAGAAAAAAGAGAAATAGAGAGAAAGCTATAATGACAGAGAAAGAAGGAAAGAGAGAGACATAGAGAGAAAAGGAGGGAATGAGAGAAAGGAAGAGAAAAGGAGAGAATGAGGGAGACCGAGAAAGTGAGAGAGAAGGACAAGTAAAGAAAAAAGGAAGAAAGAGAAATAAAAGAAGAGAAACTTAGAAAGAGAAAGGGAGATAATGAGAAAGAAAGAGAGAGAGCGAGAATAAGGCAGAAAAAAGAGAAAGAAAGAGAGTGATAAAAGGAAAGAGAAAAGCAGAGAAACAGAGAGAAAGGGAGAGGGGGAAAGAGGGTGAGAGAAGGATAGGGCGAAATACCAATGCCGTTCGTATTAAGTTACATGTGCCGCAGTCAATACCATTTTGTACACGCAACTACTTTAGGTTGTTATTCGTCTGAGTATAATGATCTTTATCTACCATACTACAACTCAGTATGGCTTTAAGATATCCTGGCTAATGGAATGTTGGAAATTTAAAGAACACAAGTAATAGTGTCGCAAAGTAAGAAAAGTAGATATTTTTGGCCTATCACATTAACACATACTTATCACATTTGGCATATATGGAATGTAACGGCGTGAGATACAGAGACTTGAAAATCACAATTATATCTAGTTTGGTAACTCAATCATGCAAAATCTGGTATATGATCAAAAAAGGTACCTAACTAGAACCTGAAACGGGACACGGAAAAGAAACGAACATTACAAAATCAAATACTTTTAAAAAAAATTAGAATTACAAATTTCAAAAGAAACAAAAATTATGCAAAAGTTCGAGTTTTTATGTAACAATTATACCAACCATATCCCAACAAAGATGTCACGAATAATCGTCACATACAAATTGTCATATTCAAATAATTTTATAAATATACAAGCCCGAATAAAGAAGCATTATCTTCGAGGTTTAGTTACAATTTTCATTACCTCAATCAAGAAAAATTTGCAATTTATTGTTGATAAAAAATATTACGTGGGCATATTTCAGGATTGTACTATGCTAATTCCTAAAAGAAACACGAAATAATTTATGATTTAAGAGCATGTCGAAAGCCTTTAAAGAAAGAAACATTTGTGAAGCTTCTAATTCTGTAAGCAATATTGCGCGTGAAGTGTTCAATTCAATAAAAACATATTTTTCTCATTTTCACCTGTAAAACAATTTCTAAATATCGGCGCAGGGCATCGTCAACCAAAGGAACAGCCCCGAGACCAGAGTCCTCTAAATACAACAGAAAGTGCTTGGCGTCGGCTTTGACCAACTGCTGTCGTCAACAGACCAACAAACGCCAAAATTACTCTGTCGAGAGAGCCAGTCTGCTATTTCATACTCTGAAATGAATTCTCGTTTCTATTTGGCGTTTATGAAAGCGGTTCAGATTCAATATCAAAGAGAAGTTCCGTACTCGTGCTACAAGCTAATTAATACAGCGCCGTATGTGCGCGGACGGAAGTACTATGCGCACCGAAGTACGATTTCTAGCTTGCGGTGCAATTTAGTTATCGCGCACCAAGTGTACGCTCCACAGAGTAACTGAGGCGAATTTGTGAATATCTTCCTTTTATTCCTTTTCTCAAAGAATTTTACCTGCAAATCTAGTTGATTTCTCTTTCGGGCAATGAATATTGGGTCGTTTGCAATTAATTGTATAGTATCGCTATTAGCAATAGAATAAAATACAATAACGTTTATACTCTTACAACAGACAATAACTGTGTACTCACCACTTATTGATCTGCAATCCTAACTGTATTCTCAGCCAAAAATAAATACGTATTCTGATCAAAAATTTATTAATTTAAATACTCCGTCAAGATCTATTTCCACAAATAAACGCATTTATTTTACAATCATATTTGTTTGGGCCTTTTTGGACCATAAACCCTAATGACGGCTTCTCCAGCAGCCAGTCTTTACTCTTGCTTCACCCCTGAATCAAGCATTAGGTTTTGGTAAATTATTCTAAGCATGTATGTAAACATCAGAAAATGGAATTTAAAAATCATTTATTATACTAAAAATGTATTTTAGAAAAAGTAAACAACTTATCAGAAATAAAACATAATAGACTAATGAAATTTTGATTCCCTGACCTCGAAGAAGTTTTGATTCTCTAAAACCATTTTAATAATATAATTTACTTTTCATAATAAAATGTCGATACACGATGGCTAAGTGTCGTCTGCCAATAGAGTTTGAAGAAGCTCTTAACTATTCAACATTTCAAGACCAATTCAATCTTAGAGCTGATAATTTTAGAAAATACAAAAATCTAAAAAAAGGGCATCCTGAAATTACAATCTAATAAAAAAAATGACTATTTTTCAGATATATAATTTATATAGGCAACGTCTAGCTGCAATGTCTACTTAGCGATCTAACGGTTGTCACCAAAAAAATAATATAGATATTGTTGTGATGGAAATCGGATAAGGTCCCGCAGAAGCAGTTAAAGGACTTTTCCGTCGAGATATTCAACAGCACACAATTTACTTTGCTTCATATTTTATTATACCTACAGGACATTTCGCCTACACCTCCACTCACGTTGCTCAGCAAACATCCAGTTTCATGCAAGCGCAAAGAAAAGTCGACAAACAAATCAGATCTCCCACAGGTTGAAATTAGTTTTGACGTTCATCTCTTCTTCATAAGAGTAATCTCCTGTTCCGCATCGTGCGCCTGGAAAGCGATAGTGAAACGAGAGTGTACTTTAATCTCACGCAGTAGAGAGCGAAGCTGTGTCCACGTCGACGATGTACATTTTTCTCTCCTCCGCCGCCTCCTCCTCCTCCTTTTCCTCTGCCTGCTGCAGAAAAACGCGTTGCCGCTGCCCTGCCAAGTCATGAATCCCCAAGTAGTTCAATGAATATTATCTCAGCTCTGTACTCCATTTCCTTAGAAACACCGCGCTCTCTCTCTCGCGCGCGCTGCGGAAGAGCCGACGCAAAGCTGATAGCGGGCTGCGGGCTTCCGGCCTATCTCGAAATTTACCGTCGCTCGTTTCTGGAGCGTCTCTATTTTGCCTCGTCTCCCCTCTTTGTCTTCTCTTCTCTCCCTCTCTCTCCGTCACTCTCTGTCTCCGGAGCCCCGTCTTCGCTCTCTGTGGAACAATAATAATTTAAATTTTACGTCGCAATGAACAGGTTGTATCCACTTATAATTCGTTTCCGACTCTTTCAAGTTCTGTGAAGAGGGTTCGTTTCTGGGGCGGGATCTCAAGGAGGAGAAGAAGAAACATTCTGCCAAATTGGGATATTTGTGTGCTCGGCGGGAGCGGTCTTCTTGCCCTGAGCCCTTGCCTTTCTCCACCCCTCCTGGTTCCGAGCAGAGGAGGAACGTCAGCCGGTGGATAAATTCGTAAGTAGGACGCTGCGAAGCACTTCAAGTCTCTAAGATCTCGGAACCGAACGAAGACGTGAAAACGTTGCTTGTATCTCCACGTTTAGCTCCAAGGGTGCGGTGGATAGTTCAGAGTTACTTCTAAATCTACATCTTGAGAAATTGCTTTTATAGACACTTTCGTCAAAGACGAAATTCATAAATACAATTCTAGAAAAATAGAATTGAAAAACGTAATTTTTTTTATAAAAATGATACAAAATATATTTAATTTTAACAATTATGTTAAATATTTTAAAGTTGCATAAAATATAATAACGTTTTTAGCTGAAAAGCTTGCATTAGACCTTTCATTACTAAAGTTATTTCAAGTTGCAAAAATTCGATGTTCCCCCCTTTTTCACTTTTTGGGCCAACTTTGAACATTTAACAGTATAGTAGATAAGTTTTTCTTAAATATATCTCCTGATTGTTTTGACTGAGCATATGATCCTTTAAATTTTCAATGGATCTTTAAATTAGGAAGTCTTTTATAGTAAGGTCGTAAGATATTTTCAGGATTTTCTGAAAAATGGATATCACATATCTAACAGACTATTATATTATTCAAACGAACAAATCGTACCAAATAATATGGTCGAGCGTTCTATGTAATACTGACTAATCGTGAGGT
Organism: Gryllus bimaculatus; assembly: GCA_017312745.1. Taxonomy (NCBI): domain Eukaryota; kingdom Metazoa; phylum Arthropoda; class Insecta; order Orthoptera; family Gryllidae; genus Gryllus; species Gryllus bimaculatus. Next base: position 15,464,730 of record BOPP01000012.1, read on the forward strand.
ACAAAAAAAACATTCAAACGACTCCGCTGACTTAGTTGACAGGTTCTCAGTCACAAAAAGCGGACCACGTCGCGATTAAAAAATTATCTACGGAAGAAAGCTGGATTCCGAGAATAGTCTTTGTGCGTTGAAATGTCTCTCATGCCCTTCACAGCGCTTTATGGCGCTGCCATTTTGTTTTGTGGAGTGCTCAATTCATTTCTCTTCCAAGAGCGCGTTCTTCTCGGATTTTGATTTGGAGCCTGGCGATAATCGAAACTGCGGATGTACCTCGCTGGAGCACGTAGTCGAAGCCGGTAGTGACGAGGCATCACGGAGCAAATATTGGTCCAAGCTCCTGTTCGCCGGCCGCCCCGCCCCGCC
>BOPP01000012.1:15465107-15475823 GCA_017312745.1 Gryllus bimaculatus
CTTTCCCCGCCCCACCCGCACCGGCAGCACAAACAGATAAAGAACATACGATCCTGGCGGCCAACACACGAATCAGGACGATGCTGGCAGCAGCAGCACGCAAGGTAGGGGAGGGGAGGACGCGTTGGCGAGGACGGCCACGAGGACGGCGAGGAGAGCGCAAACATGCGAGGGCGGAGGCATGTTTGGCCCACTCGTCCGAGCTGAGTGCGGAATTACGGAAGCGGGAGGCACGATAGAAGCAGGAGAGGTGCGACGTGGATATGATGTGGAGGCAAAATGCCTGCACGTTAAAAGCAGCTGTCGATGAGAAGAGAAGTACACAATGTTATCCGAAATAATAGTGTATATACACCGTATTAGTGACGTTTAGCCTCATAATGGTGGTTAAACTAAAATAAACGTCATTTATACGTTAGTGATATGCTAAAGGCTCTTTACGGTAAATTAATTTTTAATATCTAATTTTTCTCAAATTCATTTGTGAAAATATAAAACGCTTTAAAGTATTCTGAAAAATATAATTCGACCAACATCCTGTAAATTTACTTCGGGGGAAAATGGTAATAAAATAGTATTCATTACAAATCCTTTGAACCATGACCAAACTTTGCTGTGGCGTTGAAAATCCACATGAAAAAACGCATTCTGTGTTTTTTAATTAATACGATGTATCAATAGCATGCATATTTGTTGATGTTTCGGTAGTAAGCGGATATTTTTAGAACATTTACTAAAATCTCTGATAAAAGCAGTCTCGTGCGCTGTAAGTGAGTTGGCAGTCAATTCCACTCATGTGGGGCTAGCGGTCTCCCGGAATAGCTGCAAACATCGCGGGAGCGTCTCCCGGAAGGGGCTCTCACATCACAATGCGGAGAAGCTGCAGACCAAAGGAGCAAACGAGCAGGAGCTAAGAGGATTTGATGGTCAATTGGCAGAGGGGAATTTATCACGCAAGTCGCAGCTAATTGGAGGCAACTCGTCGAGAGAAAGGAAAAGGCGTGGAGTGGAGTGGAGTGGAGTGGCGAGGAGAGAAGAGTCGGCGCGCCGCGGATTGTGGAGCTGTCCCAGTCCGAGCTGACCACACGAGCGTCGGGAGTGCGGACGACTCGGTGACGCTGCACACTGGGTCGAAAGGAAAATCTTTCTTCACAAGATCTTTACTATTCTTGGCTCCCTTTGCTATTCGAAGCTCAGATACCGAAAGTAAGTATTTAGGGACGAACTGAAAAGGCATGCATTAACTGAAATGGTGGTTTACCATAGCGAAAGATGAAGTGAGCATAGTCTTCTGGTACCGCTACAAAGGATTTCTAAAGAAGCTATGAAGAATAATCCACTTGCATGTAGGAAGATTCAAGAAGAGATAGTGCGATTGAAATGGACCATAGGCCCAATTTTGGCAAAGAAGAAGAAGAAGAGCAATACCAAGAAGAGAAAAATCAGACTAGGAAGAAGGATGAAAAATATTTTCACCACAAAATGTCTAATCAATCTAATCACTTGAGAACAAAACATATTTTACAGCAATATGAATGTAGCGATATTAGAGTCGATATAATTGAAATACATACCAATTGCATTATATCGATGTCTCAGAATAATCGACACTAAGACATCGGCATCTCCGGTAGCGATTGGTAGCGATTTTTGATTTGAATTACAGCAAGACGGCGTGAATTGGCAACAATGTCAAGATTTTGCATAATGTTTTAAATTTATGTTATGTATGCTTTCAAATCTTATAATTTCAGTACTTATTACTATTTCGTGAAATATACTTCTTAAATTAAGTTAAAATAAGTGAATTCGATGTCCGCATATTTAACGAAATTAAATTTTTCGCACCGATTTTGCAATCATCGAATCTATAGCACGTACTTATTGATCGATGGCTGTCCGAAACAACCGGTTAGTGATACCGGTAAATTATATGGGAACTAGGCAAAATTTTAAAAGTCTCCCTAACTCTCTCAGCCTGTAATGTTTTTTTTAAATATCACAAATATTGATTTGAACTTTAAAAATATCATAATAAATATAAAAAATGAAAGAAAAATTCACAATAATACAGAAGAAAAATATAAGAGGGTGAGTTTTCCCCATAGACTCCCCACCTCGAAAAAAGCCCTGGTCTGCAGATATTTGTCGGGATCCCCACTCCCTCGTCATACGAGCGTCATTGCATTAAAATGAAATAAAAGTATTGAAGAAGTATCGAAGATGGGAAGTATCACAATAAAGCATATAACTTTAATTTCTAGGACTCGAAGTGCTGAAAAAATTCAGCTGCTAGTTCAACGTAGTGTTTACACTAACTCTCTTAAGCAAGTAATTTGTAGAAATTCAGTATCTATTAACAAGAAGAAGAAGAAGAAACGAAGAAGAAAAAATATGTAGAGAAATACACAGGTAATACGATGGATAAAGCGTCTGAAGTGGTAATAGAATTCACATGGAGAGTTAGGGGAAATCCGTCATGAAATCTTTTCGTCCATAACAAATTGTAAATAGACTAACACTACAAACAACCGGAATATCTGAGTATATCTGCAGAATACCACCAAGTTGTCTCTGTCACGAATCGCAATTAAAGGCAAGGAATGAGATAACTTTGAGAGAGAGGGTAATGAGAAGCGTAAAATAATACACTTTTTGTTCTCCTTTATAGCTTATAGAATGATGTTGTAAAGACAGAGATAAATGCGTAAACGAAATTGCATTTCATAATTAACTACATAAAACAGCCTACAAAAAGGGATGAATTGTAATTAAGAAATAATTTTTCAATATCTTCAGTGCGCAAATGAAAAACATCAGATACTTTTCGTCAAAAAATAAACAATAAGGACAAGACAAGACTCCATACAACATTTTTATGAGAAATGGGGTGTATATTGTTATTTACATTGATTACAGAGTGTTTAATATAGCTTACAATGCTTTATTAAACTCAGAATTGATCATAAAATATCTACATTTTTATGAGAAATGAGTTATGTGGTTGCATGTTGTTTTATTTCTATTCATGGTTAAATGTAAATGTAAATATGTTTGTGAAGAATGACTTGCAGCCTGCTCAGACATTCATCTTGGGGACTATGTCCAGGAACAGGAATAATATCTTAATTGATCTTCGCTGTAAACAAACTAAGGAATCTGGAGTAATATTTAAAAATACTAATTAACGAAACGAGTGGATAAAGAGGTGTATATTTGCAGGAGTGATATGTTCAAGAAAACGAGCAAATATAAGAACACGTTTTTCTCATGTACCGCGAGTGCAAAATTAAGTTATGAAAACGATAATAAAAATAATTCATAATCTTTATATTTTTAATATATAATTTTTATAAGGCAATACAAAATACATTCCATTCAATTTTCCTGTTTTAAATTATAAGCAACTTTCTGAATACCAGCGTTGCCCGAGTCTTTATCTTGCATATTTATGACACATCTGTTGCGCTCTCGATCACATCCCGCTCCGTTCAATTTACCTGTCATTAAACCTTTCTTATGTTTTCAATAGTTTAATTGAATCAGTGATATTAAAAAGGGAAATAATTCCACTTTTTTCGTATAAAGAGTTGAGATGTACATATTCTTTGCGTTTTTTTAAGCTGTAGATCAGAGGAAAAGTGAAACCTGTTCAACTTGAAGTATTGCAACAAAAACCTCTAATGGCGGTAAAGGAGAAAGAAGTACAGAACCACATTGCAGTGCACGTGAATGGAAGTGTATGTGCGTGTAGGAGGAGAGGATAGGACAAGGAAATATCGCGCCGGGAAGCGCGGCTTTATATAGCTTTATACATAAGCTTCTGATACAGCTTTCACCTTTTATTGATCAGAGAAACAAAGAAAAACTACCGAACAGAGGAGCCGGCCGCCACAATTTCTCCACATGACAGCGACTGAATCCAACCCAGCTAAAACGTCGAACATTCGTCACCGTCGGATCTTGAAACTTAGGACCTCCCACTCAGAGACGCTGCAGCAATTACAGTCGGTGCACCGAGCCACGTAACGCGTAAAGGCGACCCTAGTTTCTCCCCACTGTGGCGGGCGAGGGCGTGGCCAGCCGCGCTGGAGGCAGAGGGCGGTTGCGGTCCCTCGCCTCGTCGACAGGCTTGGCGGCGACTCGACCCAGAGACGTGGAAGCCCGCGCGACCGGCAGATTACGCCTTTGGCGCCGCTGGCGAGTGCATGGAAGAGCGCGGCGCCGCCGATGCGAATTGAGTGGGCGTGGTTGTCTCCTTGATCTATTCGATTCCACCCGCATCGCGGCAACTCGAGAGAGTTCTAATTCGGTGGATGAAATTCACTCCCCCTTCAGAGAGGAAATTAGAGGTGTTCTAATACTGATAAAGAATCATTCACTCGCAGCGTTAAAAAATTAGAGAACACAATAATATGATGAAAATATTATCATTTCTTCGTGATATAGAAAAGTTACGAATGTTATTCCAAAATAGTGTACATATTTTTCGCCATCAATGATAGACTAGAGGATATTATAACACGAGTTTTCGTCTTGTTTTGCACCGATTTGCCTAATTTTCACTCAACTTGAAACAGTATTCTACTTTGTACGTTTTTTATTTCTGTACATTTTTTCAGTAAATGTGAAGGATTTTATATCAGTAATAAATACGAATAGTAAGGAGAAAAATTGCGATCAAAAACTGCCACAATATAGGAAACAAATATGCCTATGTGAAACCAACCACTCAATCCTCAAATTACGTGAAGATGTGTTGAAGTTTCGAAAGTACCTTTAATGTTGCTGAAGCGAGGTCGGTACGTAGTCTCTGATAGTTTATAGCAGTAGTTCACTGCTTGTGTGGATATGTTAATGTGTGGATATGGTGAAATATCAAAGAGATTGGAGTTGCTGGATACGACAAGATTTGCATTCTTTACTTGCCTGTCTTGCTAGCATTACGCCCTGAGGAAAGTCGCAGAATGGCGACCGAAACGTGGGCACCTTCGCCACGGACGCGGCGTCACCCGGACAGACAATTAAATACTGACTCCGGCCGCGGAAGCCTTCGCTCTGTCCAGATTTGCCTCTCCAACTAATGCCAGCCCAACTAATCCTTCTTTCACCGTATTCTGCAGGTTGGGAAAGCACGCCCCCTTCCGCAGCAGGATTCTGTATCATCACAGTCAAGCCTTGCGCAAGAAACTACAAACTAAATTCTGTCAGGTTTTACGGAGATTGCGTGATATTATAAACTCTCTCGAGCGGCTGAGATGACACAGGGCATCATACGATGTCACTGCAGTGCCTCTGACTGGGAGGTTCTAATGTTCGAGTCGTGATGCTGGCAGAATTTTCGACCTCTAGTCAGATAGTTGCGTCGAGTTCACCCGCTATCTGAAGGAGAATTGTAGTGACCAATTGTTCTGGTAGTGTAGATCGGTAGATAAAAACCTGTGGTTTCTGCGATGAACATCAGCAGAATGCTTAAGCAGTACTCTACACACGGGCCACGGAGCGCGTGCGATCTTTCCTACATCCTCTTGCCACTTCTTAAACATATACTTACACTTACGTGCACTATCTCTCGGGAGCTTAGAAACTCTCCTAGTTGGAGTGGTGCATCCCTGGTGGGAGACACCTGGCTGCGGAAAACCCCGCACGCCGACGGGTAGAAAGGGCACAGTAAACGGTAAAAACATGTACTACACTTACGGACGTAATTATCGTAGCGGTTGATTCGCTCAGAAAGAACGAATCAATCATAAGCACTCGCGCAAGTGCTGGAGGATTTCGCAGAACATTAGTGGTCGTACAAACGATCAGGTGATTATTGCAGCTGTGAAGTCCTTGACCGAAGTAGACACTGCGGCTAACGAAGACAAACAGCATCTCATGACCCTCCCCAAAGAGAGAGTTCTGATTCCTGGAGCTCAGATCTCGATCGCGAATTATTCCAGGAAGGTCGTCATTCATGTTGTAGGCATGGGTTGCCTACGCAATTCCATTGAGATGGATTGCACGAAATACAGTAGTTATTAAGAAGTTTATGTTTAACTTGCGCTCAAATACGCACGGCACTGTCACGGCACTAATGACCCACGACTGAGAGAACCTAAACGATTTCCGTCTACTCTTGTTCTCTGCACGCCTCCGCAGCTGCTACGGGAAGCCCTGCCCTTGGCCCAATGACGTCCCCTACGACGCCCTCAAAGGCTCAGCACCTTCTCATCCGCGGCTCTCTGCGCCGAACGCACGCACCTCGCCACGGAGCCGCGCCATCTCGCCGCCGATGGATTCGCTGTCAGCGCGTCCCGCCGCACGGGGCGCGGAGCCTATTTTCATATTTTAAGCCGCGGGCGTCGCCGTCGGCGTCTCGCGGGGCGTCGCGACGCCTGCCAGCGCGGAGCGATCGCGGACGGGGAAGGAGGGTTTGCGCACAGTGTCACGACACGGCGAAAGGAGAGGCGTGGTGACAGGGTGGACCGGGATGGGAGGGATAGGCGGACGGCGAGGTGGTTCGGGTTGGGAAGGAAGAGGGGTTCGGGACGGACAGGAGTCGGGCAGGACCGCGGGTTGGGTGTGTTCGGTGCGTGCATGAAAGGAAGCGGGGGCGGCGGCGTGGCGCTGTTCAGACAAGAGGCGCATGAGGCTGGGATGGGTCTCGGGCATCACAGGTTTAGTGAAGGAGAAGGGACGAGGGGTGATGATAAAGTCGTAGTACGAATAAGAAATGGGCGGAATCGGGATGTGAAGGGGTGCTGTTGTAGCACGGGACGAAAAGATAGAGTGTGTTGGGCGGAGAGAGGGTTTGGGTGTGCGGCGACGGGGGCGTCGAAATTGGGGGGGGGGGAAAAGAGCGTGGGAGGGCGTGGGAGGGCGTGGGAGGGAAGTGAGACAGGACGTGGGGGATGTGGATGCGGAACGTTGCGCGGGGACGGGGGCGCGAAGGGTTAAGGTGCGGATGTTGAGGGGCAGCGGAACCCGGGCCAAACGTCTAAACGGCCCCCCCGGGCAGGGGTGAGGGGTGGCGGGGCGGGGGTGAGCGGTGGGCGGGCGGGGCGTGACCCAGGGGGACGGATCGCGACCATGGAGGAAGGAGTGGTAAAGGGGGCGGCAGCGGTGGTGGGATTCGTGGGGTGGGGAACAAAGTCGGGAGGAAGGGCGGGGTGGCCGCGAAGTGGTAGGGGCGGTGTTGGGCTCCGGCGCCGCATTTATTGCGTGCATTTAGGTGCCGAGACTTCGCATCGTCTGTTTGCGTGTGACCGTCTCGTGGCGGCTGGCGCGGGATTCTATGCAAACTCTGCCGAGGAGCGCGTCGCCCTCCGGGGAGCTTTCCGAGACTGGAAGAGGCGGTTCTCCCGTCACTCACCCAACTCCATCACGCCGTCAATACGCGTCTTACGCTAATCCACCCACACTACGCCACCAACTCCCAATCGTACTAGGTCATTCCGATTGCTATGGTTTTCAGATCGCACCTCATTTCATTACTATAGTCTATCTTCACTGACGTTGAAATCTATCCCTATATCAATGAGTTTTTTTTTCGTTTTTCTGAACCATCCCTAGCTATTCCAGAAAAGAAAGACAGAGTGCGTTACTATTGTCTCCCTGATATCCGCTATTAATTAATTTGGCTATTAAAGGATAACAAGCCATCAGTAATACCACTGTCGTAACGCTTCTACCTCTCTTTTTTCCGTGATGTTACCAGAGCTTTTGTCACTCTAAACAAAGCGCATGTTTTTTCTTCTTTGGCATATATCTCACCTCTCCTCATCACAAACGTATTATTATTTTACTTGTGACACATCATCCAAATTATAATGTTCCATTAGTGGCAGAGACCATCACAATTCCACTGTCGCGTTTGGCGTCGCGTTTGGCGTCGACGTTGTGGACGTCGCAGCGTTTGCCACCCGCGTCAACGCTTCGGCGTCCCGCGTTTGGCGTTCGCGTTTGGCGTCGTCGCTTTGGCGTCGCGAGTTTTGGCGATCGCCGTCGTTTGGACGTCGCGTTGGCGTCCGTTTGGCGTCGACGTTTGACGACGGTCTGCGTCGCTTTGAAGCGGTCGGTTGCGCGTCGCGCGTTGGCGTCGACGTTTGGGCGATCGCGTTTGGAACGTCGCGTTTCTGCCGTACGCGTTTGGAACGTCGGATTTGGCGTCGCGTTTGGCCGTGGTGCGCGCTGTGGCGTCGCGTTTGGCGGTGGCGTTTTGGCGTCGCGTTTGCGTCGCGTTTGGCGGTCGCGTTTGGCAGTCGCGTTTGGCGTCGCGTTTGGGGCGTCGCGTTTGGCGTCGGCGTTTGGCGTCGGCCGTTGCGTCGCGTTTGGCGCGCGTTTTGGCGTCGCGTTTGGCGTCGCGTTTTTGGCGTTCGCGTTTTGGCGTCGCGTTTGGCGTCGGCGTTTGGCCGTCGCGTTTGGCGATCGCGTTTGGCGTCGCGTTTGGCGGTCCGCGTTTGGCGCGTGCGTGGCGTTTGGCGTCGCGGTTTGGCGTGCGTTTGGCGTCGGCGGTTTGGCGTCCGCGTTTGGCGTCGCGTTTGGGGTCGCGTTTGGCGTCGGCGTTTGGCGTCGCGTTGGGCGTCGGGGTGGTTTGGCGTCGGTTTGGCGGTCGCGGTTTGGCGTCGCGTTTGTGCGTCGGAGTTTGGCGGTCGGGTTTGGCGTCGGTTGGCTGTTTGGCGTCGGTTGGCTCAGTTTGGCGCGGTTTTTGGCGTCGGTTTGGGCGTCGGTTTGGCGTTGGTGGCGTTGGGTGTGGCGTTGGGTGTGGCGTTGGGTTGCTCGTTTGCGTCTGATTGGCGTTCAGATTGGCGTTTGATTGGCGTTTGAATTGGCGTTTGGATTGGGTAGGGTGCGGTTTGGTTGGCGGTGTTTTGTCGCAGTGTTTGGGTGCAGTGTTGGGTGCGGTGCTGGCGGCAGTAGGGGTGGGGGGTTTAAGGTTGTAGGTCGGAGTTCGAGCTGGTTCAGAGGCAAGCTTGGGGCGGACTTCGGAGTTGGGTTGGAGGCGTGTTGGTGCGGGCGGTGGCCAAGCGGGGAGGGGCCACGGACGAATATTGGAGCACAGACAGACCGAGAAGGAAGATCGTTTGTTGACAGCGCATTCACGCCGTAGCAGGGCTGGTGGACTGTGAAGGTGCCCTGCTACGAGCAGTGTACGAGCGGGCGTCAGGCTGACGGGCGGCTTTATTAGTGGCCGCTTAAAGCAGAGCGCGAGGGACAGCCATTTGGCGGTATTTCATGCGGAAGCGGATGCCGCTGAAGGAGCGCGGTGGGGGGAGTTAAAGGACGTTAGTGAAGGGCGCGGCAAAGAGACGATGCGTGGGTAACAACAGGCAAATAGGTGCTCCTCCAACATCAAAACGGCCCTCGTAATTATTTTTTAATTTTGCAATTTTCTAAATATTCAAGAGAGTTTATAAAACTGATATTGGCTTCATTTTTTGCAAGTGTATTTTACTCTGATCATGACAAAAAAATTAAAGAATGTTTGGAACCATTTTTCATTAATAATCGTTTTCAATAAATTGTAATAGTTCAACAAATTATGCAGAAGTTTCGTTTTACAAAAATGTACATGACTTACTTAAAGATTTGTTTCTTTATCAACAGGTTCCAATTTAAGACAAAAATCTGTGTTATAAATTGTATTTTTGCAATGTCAATTTTTCTATATTCGGTGATTACAGAGAGTCGGCCACGAAATGGAACAGGGGGATTTTTCTAGTATCTTTTTGAATACATACGAGGAGAGAAATGTAAAGGAAAATATTGACAAAATAAAATGGTTAAAAAGTTGCCTGCGTATGCAGTTCAAATTACTCGTAAACAGTTTTCCTATTTAGAAAACTGTAAATAACCTTATTTCAGCACATCTTTTGAACAGTCAGATTTGATTAACGGAAAATCTCAGTTTGAATATAAGATCAAACGTTCATTTTAGCATCCTCACAAGTTATAAATTCACATTTTACTTTTTTAACTACAAAACAAATGTAAAAGAATTCCGAGGACGAGTGCGAGAGAGAGAGGAGAGAGAGAGAGAGAGAGAGAGAGAGAGAGAGCAAGGGAGAGGCAAGGTGAGTGTCAGGAAGCCAGTCCAGCAAGCGGGGGAAGGGCATTGGCGAAGTGGGGCAGGAAGCAGGCAATGTGTCATTTTACTAATGTAATTTAAGAAGGGAGAATGCAGATGTTACAAGCCAATCCATATAATGAGTATTTGTATCAAGCACAAGCGTATTAAGACATTCAGAATAGCTTAGTTAAGAGCTTCTATCATTTTCCCTGTAGTGTGCTAACTACTAGATATTGATTTTGATATACATATTGATTTTTGCATTTCATTTATTTTACTTTTGAATTAAATAGCCAGTATACTTTTCTTGCAAGACAACACCCTCAAATATGACAGTCATGGGAAGGGATATCAGAAGGTGCGTCAGTAAAGGCGAGCAAGCGGGAGCTGGTTTCAACCTGGTCGGGTCTGTCGGTCAGGGTCTGTCAGGAGCTAGGGCGGTGAGTTGGACGGTGGAAGTGGGTTTGGGGCCCCGAAGGAGCTGGACGGGGAGTGAATAACGGTAACGCGCGTACGGAGAGCCGAGGGGGCAGGCACGGCATAAACACGGCAGATTGCACGGGGGGGCAACGGTGAAGAGCTTGACAGGCGGGGCGGGGAGGCGGAGAGAAATGGGTGGGGTGAGGGGTAGGTGCGTAGGTGGGAGTGAGTGGGATGGCAGT
>BOPP01000012.1:15475848-15516140 GCA_017312745.1 Gryllus bimaculatus
GTGGTGTGGCGTCGGGGCACTCGCGTTTGGCGTCGCGTTGGCGGTCGCGTTTGGCGCTCGGGCGTTTGGCGTCGCGTTTGGCGTGCGTTTGGCGTCGGCGGTTTGCGTCGCGTTTGGCGTCGCGTTTGGGCGTCGCGTTTGGCGTCGGCGTTTGGCGTCGCGTTGGCGTCGGGTTTGGCGTCGGTCTTGGGCGTCGGGTTTGGCGTCGCGTTTGGCGTCGAGTTTGGCGTCGGGTTTTTGGCGTCGGGGTTTGGGCGGTCGGGGTTTGGCGTTGGGTGTGGCGTTGGGTGTGGCGTTGGTGTGGGCGTTGGGTGTGGCCGTCGGGTTTTTGCGCTCTGATTGGCGTTCAGAGTTGGCGTTTGATTGGCGTTTGACCTTGGCGTTTGGAATTGGCGTAGGGGTGCGGTTTGGTTGCGGTGTTTGTCGGCATGTGTTGGGTGCAGTGTTGGGTGCGGTGCTGGGCGGCAGTAGGGGTGGGTGGGGTTTAAGGTTGTAGGTCGGAGTTCGAGCTGGTTCAGAGGCAAGCTTGGGTGCGGATTCGGAGTTGGGTTGGAGGCGTGGTTGGTGCTCGGGCGGTGGCCAAGCGGGGAGGGGCCAACGGACGAATGGAGCAAGACAGACCCGAGAAGTGAAGATCGTTTGTGACGCGCAATTCACGCCGTAGCAGGGCTGGTGGGACTGTGAAGGTGCCCTGCTACGAGCAGTGTACGAGCGGGCGTCAGGCTGGACGGGCGCTTTATAGTGGCCGCTAGCAGAGCTCGAGGACACGCCATTTGCGGTATTTCTATGCGGTAAGCGGATGCCGCTGAGGAAGCGGGTGGGGGGAGTTAAAGACGTTAGTGAAGGGCGCGGCAAAGAGACGATGCGTGGTTAACAACAGGCAAATAGGTGCTCCTCCAACATCAAAAACGCCCTCGTAATTATTTTTTAACTTTTGCAATTTTCTAATATTAAGAGAGTTTAATATAAACTGATATTGGCTTCATTTTTCAAGTGTATTTTACTCTGATCATGACAAAAAAATTAAAGAATGTTTGGAACCATTTTCATTATATATCGATTTTTCAATAAATTGTATAGTTCAACAGAAATTAATGCAGAAAGTTTCGTTCTTAACAAAAAGTGTACATGACTTAACTTAAAGATTTGTTTCTTTTATCAACAGGTTCCAATTAAGACAAAAATTTGTGTTATAAAATGTGATTTTTGCAATGTGCAATTTTTCTATATTCGTGATTAGCAGAGAGTCGGCCACGAAATGGAACAGGGGGGATTTTTCTAGTGTCTTTGTTGAATACATACGAGGGAGAAAATGTAAAGAAAATATTGACAAAATAAAATGGTTAAAAAGTTGCCTGCGTATGCATTGCAAATTACTCGTAAACAGTTTTCTTATTTAGAAAACTGTAAATAACCTTATTTCAGCACCATCTTTTGAACAGCAGATTTGATTAAGGAAAATCTCAGTTTGAATATAAGATCAAACGTCATTTTTAAGCATCCTCAAAGTTAAAATTAATTTACTTTTTTAACTACAAAACAAATTAAAAGAATTACCGAGGACGAGTGCGAGGAGAGAGAGGAGAGAGAGAGAGAGAGAGAGAGAGAGAGAGAGCAAGGGAGAGCAAAGGTGAGTGTCAGGAAGCCAGTCAGCAAGCGGGGGAAGCGGCATTGCGCGGAGTGGGGCAGGAAGCAGCAATGTGTCATTTTAACTAATGTAATTAAGTAAGAGGAGAATGCAGATGTTACAAGCCAATCCATATAATGAGTATTATTGTATCAACACAAGGGTATTAAGACTTCAGAATAGCTTAGTTTAAGAGCTCTATCATTTTCCTGTAGTGTGCTAATACTGAATATTGATTTTTGATATACATATTGATTTTTTGCATTTCATTTATTTTATTTTGAAATTAAATAGCCAGTATACTTTTTCTTGCAAGACAACACCCTCAAATATGACAAGTCATGGGAAGGGATATCAGAAGGTGCGTCCAGTAAGGCGAGCAAGCGGGAGCTGGTTTCAACCTGGTCGGGTCTGTCGGGTCAGGTCTGTCAGGAGCTTAGGGCGGTGAGTTGGACGGGGAAGTGGGGGGTTTGGGCCCCGAAGGAGCTGGACGGGGGAGTGAAACGGTACCGGTACGGGAGAGCCGAGGTGGGGAGGCACGGCAAAGACACGGCAGATTTGCACGGCGGTGGGCAACGGTGAAGAGCTTGGACAGGCGGGGCGGGGAGCGGAGAGAAATGGGTGGGGTGAGGGAGTATGGTGCGTAGGTGGGAAGTGAGGTGGGATGGCAGTGAGACGCGGTAACGGAGTAATTGGGCCCTGCACGCGGGGAGAGCAGGCGCGGGGAGGGGCGCGGGAGCGGGCGGAAGGGCGAAGGGGTCCGGGGCGGGCGAGATCGGCTCCCCGGAGCTGCCAAGTCTGCCAAGTACTTAGCGCGCAGAGCCGCGCGTGGCGGGTGGAAGTTCCGCGGCGTGCGGCGGCGCTAATGCTGTTGTCGCTCCACGATTAAACAGGAGCGGCGGGCGACGCAGAGGAGGCGCCTCCAGGGACATATGAAGAGAACCCAGACACCAGGCCCCCATGACAAATTCCCTCACGGGTAGGAAGAGGGTGAGGGGTTGGCAACGGGAAAGCAATGGGTTAGGAAAATGATTGAGAGTTGCAACGTAAAATAATTTCGCTTGAATGAAGCTCGAATATTAGTGTGGAAAATACTGAGACAGAAGTGGAAGGCTCTGACCGGTTGGATAGCTTGGCACACCAAGGGGACTTCGGTGAGTGACAGCATTCTGCCGAGGGCATAAGGAAGGTTGGTGGATAGTTAGGAGTGAGGTGATGGTAAACGGCGAGTTTTGGAGCAGGCGATGAGGAGGGGAAGTGGGGGAAGGAAGGTTGGGCGTGGTCTGTGAACGTCCGATGGAAGTCAAGTGGGAAGGGCTGAAAGAGGCAGGATTGACGTGATTCAGACCGCTGTTGCACTTTGTTGTCGACGTCGCTGATTTTGATGGACGCTACGGGATTGCAGCACAAACTGGTATCCGTTGAAGTAATTCTGAGATTTTTCGAAAACAAATATGATTTTATGAACGTTATGTTAACTTTAGAGTTGTTTGTTCAAAGAAAGTCAAGTATATTTTTTCTTAACTTGCTACTTCTGTGGAGGCAAAATCACCAATAAAAAAGAACTGAAACATTTAAATTACACAATGGGAATCCAATTTTCTGAATTCTTAATGTCACAAAGAGCACGTTGATTTGACATTGGTATTTAAAAAATATGCATTGGAAATTGATATGTTGGTAGACTTGGGGTTATCATTCATTGATGTCATTTGTGGAGGAGAGGGTACCGTTCCGGGCGCGCTAGCGCGAGTGGGCGAGGGTGTTGGGCGTAGAAGAATGGGGGCGAGTGTGGGGGCGCGGTGGCTAGATGGAAGCGGGGGCAGGATGAGAAGGTGTGTAGGACTCGTGGTGCACAGGGTAGGAGGAGCGTGGGGGGCGCGGGCAGAAGGCATAGCGTGGGGAACAATTCGTGGTTTGAATGAGCGGGGCGGAGATACTGGGAGAGAGAGGAGCGAGCTGGTCAGGAGCGTGGCGGGGTGAGAAGAGCAACTGGTGGAGGGGCGGAGAACGTAGGAATGAATGGCGGGAGGAACAGGGGGTGACGGATCGGGGGGCGATGAGCGTGGCGCAGGCCCTGCGGGGGAGGGAGTGGCAGGGTGGACGAATGTGGCGGGAAAGGGCGGGACTAGAGAGCGTGGAGCGCAGCGGGTGGAATGAGCAGGTGTTGGGGAGGAGGAACGAGGTGGGAGTAGCGTGGCGAACGGGGTGGGGTGGGAGGATGAGTTAAAGGCCAGTGTTAGGAAAGGGAGGGGGATGAGCCGGGGTGATAGGAGGTGGGTGGGAAAGGCGGGTTGGCCGAAGTGGGGTGGGAGATCAGGGGCGGGAAGGATTGGGGTGGGGATGGGGTGCGATGGGCGTGCCGGGAGGTGTGGGTGGTAGGATGAAAGGAGCGTGGGGGGAGGAGCGCGGGGGAGCATCGGGGTGGGATGAGCGCGGCAGCTGGTGCAGGGGAAGGGCCGCGCGAGGGCTGGAGGCGCGGCCGGGAGGCGGTGAAAGGCGCGGGCGCACGCTTGCGTGGCACAAAGAGCGATCATCAATTTCGCGCTCACCGCCGCCTCCGCCACCGCCTCCGCCTCTTCTTCGCCGCCCGAAGGCATTTTCACGCCAGCAGCGCTCGCCTCCGCCCGCCCGGCCCCTTCTGGCGACGGCAGCGCCCTCCTTCCCCGCTGCGCATTCCTGCACACCGCCGCCACTCCGCGCCCTGCGCCAGCAGGCGTCGGATGTGCTGGTCAGTAGCCTCTCTTCGACTTTTCACTCGACGCGCCAAGGGCTTCCTCAGACTTCACTGGAATCACGAAATTGCCTCTTCATTCGTTCAACGTTGTTCCCTGAGTCCTTCATTACAATGGTATTTCTAAATTATTTTCGTAAAAGCAGAGGTAGTTTGGACAGACGGCACTCTTTCTGACATTGTAGTTTCCAATTATTTCAGCTTTTCCAATCGTCTTCAGATACTGCTTCGCTAATCAGTACCTCCTCAACTCTGAATTTCAAACCTTACATTTGTCTTTTATTTTGAATACGAGTTAATTCTTAAACTCGTCTTGAGCAACGGTTTTATTTCATTGTAGCTGATGCCGAAGCCATTGAAAATGACTTGATTCAATTTTATTAATTACAATACTGCGAATACCCACTTGTTTGTTAATAACGCGAGGTAGCCTTTAACCTCTTTCTTTGTTTCTTCATTCAGTACTACTGTATTGAATTATCAGTCTTTAATATTGCACATATTTTGATAGTCTACATTCTCGTCTTATTTACATTTATTATCGAAAATTCTTGCACAATTGTGCTGTGTGTGTGATTTACTTTGTGTTGTAGCACGTGAAACTGTATTAAGCCGATGTCAAAATACATTTCGAAAATTGGTTAAATCGTAAAATGAGCGTGTCGGATCGAATCTTATTTGACGCCTTTATAATGGTGTTCACGAGAAATACGGTATATACTTGTTTATTTCACTATTAATTTCTTATTCACCACAGCAATAGCATCCAATTATTCAATACACGTTTGAGTTTGATTTCGCTTGCCAAGTCCAAGCTCTTCGTTGTAAATAGAATCTCGTGTATTAATCCAAGCAAACATTGCACACTGCGAGACTCCTAAAACATCACGCACAGCAGTGTTTTGTATTTTTTAAACTTTTTTTCGTGTTAGGGTAAACACATGGGTGGAAATAACAAGGGGAACAGGGAAGCATGAGGATATAATACTGATGGGCGTGAAAGAATGAACGTACGAAAGACAAAGGGGAGCAGACGCGGGGGGAAACGTGGTAGACGAAAGAGACGAGGGACGAGAGAGAGAGAGAGAGAGAGAGGGGGGAAGAGAAGATGAGAACGTGGCAACACTTGAGACAAAAGTAGAGGGGAATGTGCGCGGGCCGCATTCACCGCAGTGAGGCCGATCGCCCCCAAGCGCGCACTGTTTTTCTTTTAATTAAAATTTTGCCGCATGAGCGCGCGCAAGACGCCTGCCCGCGCTAATTAATCTCTCCGCGTCAGACGCGCGCCCTCTCGGCCGCCAGGCCGCCTCATCCAGCGAGCCCGCTCTCCCTTCTACGCGGCCATTCGCATACATGCCTGCCTGGCTGCCGGCTACTGAGTTGCACGGCGACACTCACGTCGATAGCTTCAAGTGGAGGGAGTGAGTAGACAATCTAAGCTTCGTGCATTCTTGGCTATCCGGGATGAGCCGCGTCTCGGTCACTTGTACTGACGTTTTGGCCATCTTGTTGTGGTTTCTTCAAGAGCTATACTGCTTCAGAGCTATCAGCAGTGCCTGCGAACCGCGGAAGCCTACGAACGCAATCTAAACTCCGTGTTGCTGGGCTCTGCTCGGTAACCCATCACAGTTGGGCCCTTGCCGCGTCGACCTTTGGGCAGGATTGGCCGAAGGGATTTCTTCGGAACGCTCCGGATCCCACATATATAAGTCAGATACACCCTTGTCAGGTTGCCTAGGTTCTTCCGGTACTCACGTCAATAGCCAGAAGGTGGAGGCAGTGCAGAAACGGGAAGGGGGCCCCGAGCCTGCCAGGACCTAAGTTCGGGTGGCCCCCTCTTGGGCTCTTGGCTTCGCCGTGGTAGTGGCTCGATACTCTGAGTAAATAGGAGGGTCATTTTTTCGACACATGTGAGTAGCGCATTGTTTGGACTCCAGAACTAGCTTAGGTAGCTAGTAGCTCTGAGCAGGCAAAGCGGCTCAACACAGGCATTCAATGAGAGAGGGCAAACTGCGTTTCGGCGGGATCCGGATATCAGCCCAAGTGCGAACTTATACGTCTTCGAGGAATGCGTGTTGAGGGCATTGCCTAGGTGCCCACCCTGGAGTTAACTACCCCTGGTGAAGAACAAGTGCGAGGTAGGCGCACTGCTGACCTCCCTACCCGGTGGCCTAACTGGCAGCTCGCACGTTCGGCAACCCAGCAACACGCATGTAGAATTACGCTTGAGTGTTAAAGAATTTTGCAACGGAAAGCGAAATGTTTGTTACTTCCTTATTCTTGACCGAGCACTTATCAGAATATTTAGATTTTAGAATATGAAAAAAAACGAGAAATATGGTTCAGCATACGTAATGTAAATTCCTGTGTCGTATTTGCGTCTGCTCTTGATGGGAAATAGGAATGAGTGTCTGCAACAAAGAGAGAGAGAGGGGGGAGGGAGGGAGTGCGTGTGGAGTGAGAAACACGTGGAGTTTGGAAAGGGCCAAATAATAGAAGAAATGGGGTGCACAGATATTACTGATATTATGATTCAAGGAAGCTATGATAATTAGAAAAACATTCGAATTGAAGTGACAAACGCGAGGATATCTTGTCAATTTCCTTTATTTCTTAAAAAAAATGCAGAGAATTTCTGTACTGTATTATTATTTTCTTCTGATTTATCTTCCCATATCTGTATAATGCGATATTTAAGAATGTTATCTTATTAGAAAAGTATATTGGCTAATTAAATTTTAAAATAAATAAAATGCTAAAATCAATATTAGCACATTATTGATTATATTTGAATATAATGTTAAATATTAGCACATTACAGAAAACTGATAAGAACTCTTAACTACGTCATCCTGAATATGACTTAATACCGCTTTTGTTGATACAATATATTCATTATATGGATTAGTTGGTAAAATTACATCTCCCTCTCACTTGCAAATACATAATAAAACTTTTCCTCCGAGAAAAGTGGAGAAAGGCTAATATGTACGATAGAAAAACAAGGACCTTGATTATCAATTAGCTCAGAAGGATTACATTTTATTTATCTGAAAGAATCTGCAGAAACATGCTGATTAATCAGAGACATTGTGTTATGAATAAACACATTACAGTTGAAAGAGGGGTTTCCGCAAAACAAAAAGAAACTTGGGAAGAACATTGCAATTGAGAAGGAAAAGAATAATATTGAAACTAATAATGTAACTTGGATCAGAGTTGTCTACTTATTATGAAATCTAAATTTACCCATTTTTGTTTCTGTGTCTTATGTAAAGGAAACTGTAAAAAACGAATTATACTCGTATCATTAGAGGAAGAAAATTCAGAGAACCATTAACAACAGCCAAAACAATTTTCGTCGAGAAGCAATATGTGATTAATTAGCTTATTCGGACATCACCATATACTTCGCTTTTGTAAGCGAATATAGCTACCATTAAATTGAGATATCATACTGATTGCTGTCACAATGCCGAGTCAACACACTAAATCGGTGGCCCCTGCCAGAAACCGAACCCGCGCCCTGGCGCACTAAAGGCGAACGCGCGAACCAATGAGCGGCCGGCGCTGCTCCAAATGATGGTAGGTGGTGGCAAACCAAGTGGAAGTGCAAACGCCAGAAAATTAATTTTCGTAACACTGTACAGCCATTAACATAGGTAATTCCTCGTGAGCTTTGGAAATTGTCGATAAATCCCCGAGTCGAGAATCTACGAGGGTATTTATCTGAGAATTTCCAAGGCGTGAGTGATATTTAATAGGACAATTTCACAAATGAAATGTCATTAATTTAATTTAAAATAGTTTGGTGAATCCAATTTCGTGTAATCTAACATTTCTTCAGATTGTATTGAAAATAAAAATAAACAACATAGGACTTACAAGAAAATAAAAGGTAACAAACAAAGAACGAAATTATTTATAAACACAATTATGAAACACACTGTTTCCAAAGTTTAAATTTAAAGATAACGTGTTTTGTTAGCTAATTTTTAATGTAGATGAAAAATTCGTAGTTTTTACGGATTCATTCTTTGGATGCATGTTCATTCAACTTTTTCAGATGCTTCTATCATTTAAAAGTTGATTTATCCCTTGATTTATCGTAAATACGATTAATTTGTATTTTCATTCTTTAGAAAAGTTCTCTAATTGTTTTCAAGCACATTTTCCATTGTTGATTGAGTTACTTTGTTTACACTGGTAAATGCAATCAGATTAAATACAAGCCAATCTTCATAAAGGGCCATCCGTTGTATTTAATAGTCCGTCGTCCGTTAGGAACAATCGAAACACATTTTATGCATAAAAGTGATAAAAAGGCTATCTCAAGAAAAGGCATTTATAAATAAATGGTGGTGTTATAAATGTATTGATCAACACACAGCCAATATTACAAACAAAGAATTGTGTTGATTGCATACTTTGGCTATAGCCTGTCAAACAAACGTCAACCTCGTCCGTTATTTGCTTTACATAGATCTAATGACTATAACGTTTTAACTAGCAATAATCACACCTCCGATAATCCTTGGTTTCGATATTACCACTTTGAAAAGCTAAAATAAAAAAATAAAAATAAATGACGATAATAACACTACTGTCGCATACCAAAATCATTCGAGTTCCTGGTGACCACAAATATGCGATTTACTCTGGGTTGACCAGCATACTCACAGTAAAGTACACAATAATTGAAGTAAAAATGTATATATTTAACAACACAAGCTACATGTATTTAGGAATACATTACTTACATATTCTGGCAGGGTTAACATGTTTTTAGTTTTTTTGGTGAGGTAAGGAAATATACATTTTGAACCTTATCTGTACTTGCGACCATATCCGCTGGGAGCCACATAGAAGCCACATTTCCTTTTACTTTCTCGCATATACTTTGTCAAAAGAGAAAGTATTGCAATCGTGAGCTGGAGAACGGTCTCTACGTCCGTCTGTCCGACCATCTGTCCGTCTATCCGTCCGTCTATTTGTCTGTCCTTCTGTCTCCCGTCCTTCTGTCTCTATCCGTCTCTTCCGTCCGTCCGTCCGTCCGTCCACCTGCCTGTCCGTCCGTCCGTTCGCCTGTCCGTCTGTCCGCCTGCCAGTCCGTCCGACTGTCTGTTCGTCTGTCCTGCACTCTTTTGGAGCGTGTTGCTAACACTACTGCATTGAAAATAGAGATTTTTTTCCTTAATAAAATTTGTTCTTTAAATGCAGATCTTGAAATAAGATAATGTGCAATTCTTCGAAAATATGCGTAATTTTGCGCTAAAAACATTCGTGTTATTTTGCGCAAAATGTAGGAAATTTTTTTTAATTCTCAAAAACCGCTCTATTTTTTTAAATTCTCCATATATCTATCAAGGGAGGTTAAAAATTGTGATACTGCTATTTTTGGCAAACTCTCAATTTCTTCAAAAATTGCAAAAACTTTACTATTCAAAACTACAAATTGAAGACAGAAATGTTTCCCTTAGGCAAAGTTTGTTGTAAAAAAGCAGCTCTATAAAAAGGTAATGTACATTTTTTTGAAAAAACGATTAAATGTTTGTCTGAAAATAATGGAATTTATAAAAAACTATTTTCTTAAAAAACACACCAATTAAATTTTCTTCTTGTGAGTAACCACGGTAGGTATAAATATGGTGATAGTTCCATTCTCGGCGAACTCTCCGTATTTTCGAAAATTGCAATAATTGTTTGTTGGAAATTTTGGGTTGAGACAATTTTTAAGCGTTTGCCTGAGTTCGAACCACCCGGCACATTTTCAGCGTAGAGGCATGGCTGATGGCAAGTTAACTCGGTGGATCTGAGTTCGAGTTTCAGAGACGAACAATTTTTGCTGGTTGAAAACACTTCCACGTTTATGTAGTGTTATAATATAGCTAATCAGTAAGAAATAATGTAAGAAAATATGTACTATTTTAATACTAGCTTTTGATGAACTAGATCATATTTACTAGGTTTTCCAAATGCACTACTATTCTCTATAACGGCAGTTACTAAAGTTACCGTTAATAACATCCAATAAGCATTGAAGAACGTAACTCTCAGGATTAGATTCTAATAACGAAAATTCTAGACCAGGCCTGCGCAGCAGCTTTCACTCTCTCTCTTTCTCTCTGACCTCGGGAGCCGCCCGCTGTGCACTCAAGTGCAAATCTAGGAAGCTAAGAAAGGTGAGGATGAGACCCATTCTAGGAGTGGGGACCACCAATTAGAATGCGAGATTCGAACCATTAGATCGTAAATTGAAATAGCAATCGGCGAGAACATGAGAGTCTGTTTCATACAGTTCATGTAATATTGCCTTTTGCGTTGTATTGGAAAAGTTTGTTGTCAATAGATGATAATGTGAAATACGAACCTAAAACGAATTAGACGTTCCTACATCATCATCGACACCAAATATTATAATAGCGTATACGGCTAATACTGTAATTCATTTTGCAATGATGTAATCACAAATTTAGAATGGGGCTTAACACAAAATTGTAATATTTAATCATTTTTATGACAGTAATGAACTATGTTATTAACTATCTTTAATTGAATATGACAGAGCTAAAAATCCTCTTAACAAGTCATGATTACTTTTTGCTCTAATTTCTGACAAGGGTACATTATATATTTCTAATACAAAATCAACAAACTGTATTTATTCACAATCGTTTCGACTTTGTAAAACAATTAAGCCTTTGCATTCTGTTTACCAAAACCCATAATAATCTCATGATTACCCTAACATATGGGCACAGTGGTTTGCTCGTCAGTAGTTCTTATTCATAGTCATAATAGGAATAATTATAACAAATATAATCAAAAATGGAAAATATGTTTATACAAAGAAGTGCACAGAAGAGCAAACAGTGAATTATGACCCTTGAAGCTAGAAATTCGGAACATTAACCATTGAATAAGTGGTCAAATTCACAGCAAGGATCATTGCTTTAGACACACAGGCAGTCAATCTAGGCGCCGCGCCTTACCCACTGCGCGCTGGGCCCCGCCCCGCCAAAGCTGCCATCCCCACTATTTGCACTTTCGCAGCTATGGCGGACAGACCTCCGGCTCTTTAGTGCAGAGAACCCTCGAGGGAATAAGCGTTGTGGAGCCCTGTTATAGACGATAAAACTGTAACTCCTTACGTGTAATGTACACTAAAGTCGATTGCTAATCCTCTTAACTTTTAATATTTGAATGTTAATTAAAATAGATCCCTTGTCATCTAGATTTCATGGCAAAAAAGGTTTGTTTATATTCTTGTTAAGTCATAAATAGTATTTGGAATATAATTCCTTATGGAAATGAAACAAATATTCTCTCCATAAACGTTAGCACTTGCTTTTCAAAAAGTAATACGAAAAACATACGTTTAGTGGAATAAAGATTGGATATTTTAAAATTTCTCTACATGAAAATTTGTTCCTTTCGCCTGTTTTTTGATTGGCCCAAAGTCAATTTTCCTTTTCCAACATTAAAATAAATATTCCGTTTTTATTCGATGATTTTCTTGTGAAAAAATACAGCCAGAAAGTACAGTATGTATGCATGTAATAATAACTAAAATATTTCAAACTAGGTTGATCTCTTTTTACTACGGGAAACATAATTGCCTGCTTTACTATTAGAAGTATTAAAAATGCGTAACTTATTGACGATAGTTCACAAGTAATTGCAACATCGACAGATTCTAGTGCATTGTCGTTATCATCATGTCTTCATCAGACCCAACAATGCCCTGCCAGTATTTTTAAGTTCCATTGCATACCCGCCTTGTTTCTGCCTAGTGGAAGCAACCAAAGATGACTCTCCCGTAGCGAACTGTGGCAGCTGACGGCGCGAGGCGAACGCGCTGGCGAGCCAGGGGGAGGGAGAGCTTCGTTTGCATTCGCCATGCGCGGGCGGGGGCGACCCAGGGCGACGCGCTTTGTCCCGCAGCCGCTGGGATTAAAGGCAGGGCGCCCCCTGCGCACGGTAAACGCCGCCCTCCTGGTGCCCCCAGGCCAACTCCCCCTCCCCCCGACCGGCCGCCGACCCGTCTGGCCGATCGTTCGACGTCTGATAGCCCGGCTGCCGCCGGTCCAACGCCCCTGCAGGCTAACCACTCGACCACCCGATCAACTACTGCCCGATCACCGAACTGACCGCCCGACAAAGCGACCGCGTGATCGCTCGCTTGCCCCACCAGATATACGTACTACTTCATTGATTCCAGTTATTTAGCCTTCCTGACTATTTGTGATGTAAGCGTACGGAATCGACCTCCTGGCTTTCCAACCACCAGCGTGGCTCGACCAAACGTTCTTCAGCCCGCCAAACTTCAGTCCTTGCGGTCTGCCCTCTCACCTTGTCCCTGACCTTTCACCTTCTGTCTGCCATCTCGTCCTACTATCTGCCATCTCACCCAGTCTTCCTATCACCCTCCTGCCTGTCCTTTCACCCTCCTGTATTCCCTATCACCTTCCTGCCTTCCCTATCACTCTCCTATCTTCCCTTTAACCACTCTCCTGCCCTTCAACCCTCCTGTCTGCCATTTCACCCTCCTGCCTGTCACCTCACCCTCTTTCCTGCCATCTCACTCTCCTTGCTGCCCTCCCGCCAGCCGGTCTACCCACTCGCCGTCCTAACAATGTTCTCTTCCTTCCTGTCGCTCAGCTACTCTACACCTGCCCGCCCATTCGCCCTGCCGTGGCGTCGCTCGCCTGGCAGACGCACCGTGTCGCGTCCCGCCGAGAGGCTGCACCGCGCCGCGCCGCCGGCCGTCACCCGGCGACGTCCCCAGCGCGCGGCCTCCGCTCATCTGTTTGCGCGACGGTCGCGGCCGGCGGCGCCCTCTCTCGCTCGTGCGCTGCCAATCCGACCGCAGGGATTTGTCCACCTTCCTCGGGCTGGAGCAGCTCAACAGCGGGTGGATTTGAAGCAAATGCCACGCTGCTCAGTGGAAAACCTATTCCGTGACAAACATTTGCGGTTTCCGGTTTTTGAATTGGAAGCAGTGCAGTCTAATTGCTGGACATGGTGAATGACGCAACAGAATGTTGACAATCATCACAATGTCTAAAGTGTTTTGAGTTAGGTGGGGATCACAACTACGAATATTTTTTTCTGCATTTAATAGCATCGCTTATACGTTCGGTCTGTCGTAATATTTAATGACACGGGATCGAATTGGTCGCAGTTATTTTACACGAAGACATAGTATTTAGAGCTATGACGATGAATACACCTCTTCCCACTCACTGCTGTTCTATATAGCTGAATCGCACAAACCTACAAAGGCACCCACGAAAATAGAAGTTATAGATATGTAGATAGGTATGTATAAATGAGTAATACTTTTAATTATTATTAATAAAATGAAAGAAGAGACTAGTATATCTTATTTTTAATATCGAAAACTTTACGTGGAGAGTATTTCGAAATCACGAAAGCAACAAAAGTACAAAAATCTATCTACAAAAAGTTAGAAAACAAATTAATACACATGCATGAAGATACTTTCATATGTCTTACATGAAGTAATGATAGAGCTACCGATTAAAGAAATTATAAAATACAAGGTTAATCCATCAAAAATGTCGGGACGAATTTGAACTCTCACATTAATCTATATATTTAAAACATTATGAGAGTTTTGTTTAGAAAGAAGTTTGAGCTTTCCCCTCAACTCATTTTCGTGACTTTTTCTTTACAGAAAAGGAAGTGGGCCTACGTGAGTGGTCACTTGCACTTATTAGTAAGTTCTGTAGAATAAATTCAAAATTTTAATAATATTTTAACATTAAAAAATGCACGTTTCTCTGCTCTCATTTTTTCATTGTGTCATTTCAATATCAACTACATTCCACAGACCTCAGGGAGAAACCAAAGCAGCAATAATTAAAATCCAATTATCGAACATTGTAAGATATCTTCTCGATATTCTGCCCTGTTATAATTTTAAGTTTTTAGTAATTTCATCGTAGGCTTTAGTGTTTAGAACCCAGACATCTTTTAATAATACTTACTTAAGTTAGTAAGGTAGCTTGTCAATTTGTTCATCTGTCACATTATTTTCAAATCTCTACTTCCCTCACATCTGAAGATCCATGAAAACTTTTCAGGAGTTAGCCATAGCTAAAAATAAACACATTCATTTTTAAATTACTGTTAATTTAAAAAATAATGGATGCTGATAAAACATCACTGCAGATGCACTCATCTGTTTTAAAGGAAACATCGGCACTCGATCTCACCTTCCAGCAGTTGAAGATCGTCGCTACCTCCCACGATAGAAACATGCACAACACTTACGGGTCTAATGACACTATCAGCAGATGTGATTGGAAACACTAATAAATGAATCAATAAAACCCATTTGCTCAGGGTGGGTAACATTGACTAGAACCGACCAGTTCGACCGATCGTTCAACATCTGATCGGCCGAGTGCTGATCGTCCGACAGGCCAACAGTCGACCAGCCAACCCACCCAGCTGTCCTCCCGACAACCTCGCAAAAAGACAAGTGGCAATGCATCTAGCAGCACTGTAGCTGGGCGTTGCCGTGCGGCGCGGGGTGGGGGTGGGGGGCTGGTTGGGCGCAGGACGAACCGGGCCGCCCGGGCGGGGCGAGTGACGCCAAGGGCGCTAGCGGCGGCCGTGTCCGCTCGAGCAAACAGACGAGCGCAGACGCTGTCTAAGCGCTTCGCTTTGCACGCCGAGCCGCAGGGCCCTTCCCCCACGCGGGATGGAGGAATCCGCAGAGCTTCTATCATGCGTAGCACCTTCTGCAAAATCAGTTTCAGAAGGACACTGTACTAGTTATTTACGAAATAAATACCGTAAGATCTCTCGTTACACTACGGTTTTGGAAAATTACCAAACGAGGACGTATAGCCAATTGATTCATTGACTAGTATTTCATTTTTATTGGCCGCGCCAACTGATCATTATTATAAGATTATTATTAGAGTAAAAGTTTTTTATGATGGTAGGCAGTAGTGGAGGTGATCTTCCTCCGCTGGGTAGAATTTTAAAGGTTTCAGTTGCTGTTTGATTCCATATTTTAAAATAATTTACTATAGTTTTAACCATATGTTCCATTTTTTAGGAGAAGCTATGTTTGATTCTTCAACATTACACATGTTAAAACTAATAGTGATGCCGCAGAAAAAGTATTTCGTATTTTATTTAACTAACTTATATGTCAAATATTTTCACTCTCGGCTACTGTGATATTCACGTTTCCAACAGACCAGGTTTACTACAGAAATCGGTGTAGCAAAACACGAGAGAATCAGATGTTGGAAACTGTTTGCCTTCCTCTTCCCCCTCTGTCCCACCGGACTCTGCCTCAACGTCTCATCGCTCCGTCCAACCCTACACTGCTTCACCCCGGTGCTTTGTCCGACCACGTACGCCTTTGGCCAGCTCCGCTGACCTCTTCGCCCCACACCGATCCACTCACTCCCCGCCGATTGCCCGCCCCGTCAACACACGATCTACGCCCCGCTCTGCCACTTCGCCTCACCCGCCCCATCTCTTCGTCCCGCCCCGCCCTGCCCGCCGCTTCCCTCTTGCTCGCTCCCCCCCGCCTCTCCGCTCAGGTCCCACTCGTCGTCTGTCTGTGGCGTCCGTCCCACGGTCCACTCTATCCCGCTCGCTCTCATTCGTGTAGCTCCGCGCTGCTCCACCCACCGCCTCTCTACCCCGCCGCTCCGCGCCGCTTCACCGCCCCACGCCTCGCCTCTCCTCACCCTCCCCGCTACATTCTGCTTCGCCGCGCACTCTCGCTCCTTCCTTCCGCCCCGCTCCCCGCAGCTCTGCCGGACGCTCTCCCGGCCCGGCATATCACGCCCCTCGCTCCGCTCGCCCCGCCCTCACATTCGCCGCCCTGTTCCGCCCGCCCGCCCCTCCATACCGCCGGCATCCGCCCCCAGCACGCCCTCATCTCGCCGCTCCCTTCCGTCCCCACGCCTCCTCCATCCCGCCGCTCCGCCCCCCGCGCCCCCTCCCATTCCTCCGGCTCGCTCGTCACCGCCCCTTCCATATGTTCCCCGCGCTCCCGCGCGCGCCGACCTCCATCCCGCGCCGCTCTCTGCTGCCGCCCTCCATCCCGCGCTCCGCTCCATTCCCCGGCCCTCCATCCCGCCGCTCCGCTTCGCCCCGCACCACCATCCCGTCGCTCCGCCCAGCCGCATCGCTCGCCCATCGTCTTTCCGTCGCCGCGGTCCTGGAGCGGACCCGCACTGCTCGCAAACTGTTTCGCCCGGAAACGCCCCGCGCCATGTGATGTAATGCGCGTGGGACTTCCCCTTCGGCCCCGCCTTGCTCTCCTCGCTCCCGGCGCGCAATAACAAAAGAGGCGCTGCGGGCGTGCACAGGCCGGCGGCGGAGGCCCTCGAGAAATATTGGACGGAATTTATTAGAGGGAAATTCATGGGGCCACGCTGTGACGCGCAGGCGGGGGGGGGGGCGGGGAAGGGGGATGCGAGGGGGGACTTAAGGGAAGCTTGGCGCACTACGCGCATGGTTGTGTTAAGTCGATGTGCTTACGTCTTGCAGAAAGTTGAGCAACGCTGCGCGCGGCGAGGCTGAGGAGCTGGTTGGACCGAGAGGAATACCGGGCTGCAGAAGTAAATCGTGGTAAGAAAGTGAGATGAGAAGACGATTTCATTTGATAGGTTTTCTTGTCGAATGAGAATTTTATAGTGCAACGTGGTTTAACGTGGGTACTTGCAAGAACACATAGAAGAGTAGACATGTAAGTGTATTCTGAAGAGTATTAATCCAACGTTTTGTGTTTGAATACAAAAATAATGTTTATAGACCAGTGTGTGGTTATCATCATTCTCCTATACAAATTGAAGGTTTTGAAATTTAGCCCTTGAAAAGTAAATGTTGAGAAACAATCAATTTTATAAAATATTACTCTTTGTGCAAATTTAACGTGAAAAACTGAGAGTGTGCATATCATGCTACGTAATATACACTTAAATGAATTTTACTTGGATAGTATGAGTAATAATTTCAGTTGACACTTTTCCTATTTGGATTATCTTTGAATTTGATTTCATATATTAGAACGTCACCATAACATACCTCTTCTGAGTAGAAACATCCATCATTGCAATCCGGTGTCGAGCTGTTTTTTAAAAGAATTATTAATAATTTAAGAATATAATGGTTCTTCAAATACATGAATAAAAGGTTGAAAACTCTAACATATCGGAGCGTGGAGATTGGAAAATGCGTTTTCACAAAAAAAAGAATACAAAAACAGTCACTAACTGTTCTTCAGGACACATACTCTAACCTCTCAGCGGACAGTTTCGTTGCACATCTCAGAGAAACAGCCCTTTGGCTCACAGCTCTCGCCCTCGGATGCGTTGGGAAGTCTCAAAATGCAGTCGAGGTCTCTCTTTCTTTAAATAAAGTCCAGCCGTCCCTCATTACAATCCTTCTAATAGGAAAATAGGACGAGGGTGATACATTGTGACAAATCGTGTCACTTCAATCAGTGTTTAACTCTCGTGTATAAGAGACGCAGTCGTTATTTCTATTTGATACAGGAAAAAATCCATAATTTTAATAGAATTAGGTATATGGAGCACTTTGAAAGATTTTTTGCATACTATTGAGCTAATAGAGGAAACGCAGTAAAAAATGAGGAATTCTGATAGTTTCGCATTCCTAACCATTCTCTCTTTTAACATTTTACTTTTTTTACTTTGTTTACCTCTTTGCGTTTCCTTTCTTCTAGCTTTTTTTAAGAGAAAAATATTATTATTCGAAGAATGTACATTCCTAACGAATTACAGCAAAAATACTGTAAAATAGAACAACGTATCTCTTCCTTGCAGAAAGCAACAGGCGATGGAATAATATAACAGAAATCTGTTATGCTTGGAAATTCCGGAGACGTAGACATGGCCTCCAATTATTTTCATGAAAACCTCTTTAAAAATAGTTAGACATAATATTCGTATCTACAACGAGAAAAGATTCCTACAAAAGCAAAAGTCCTTTAATCAGAAAAAAGTAGTCGGAGAGGCTGTTTCCAAAGTAAAGAGCTTTCTAATTGGAGGCGACCGTAAATTGACAGGAAGTGACGTTAAAAGAAGAACGAGATTGTTTTCAGTTCAAATAGTTCCAAAAGCTGAAATGAATAAAAACCTACATCAGAGAGAAATGATCTAAAATGAAACGAGAGGAGATATGAGGTGTAAAAAATTCGCGGATCCGACGGCGCGGTAAAGTAGCAAGAAAATACGTCGGAGGAGGAAAAAATATAAACCAGAGGAAGACGCAAACGAGCGGGTTTTCTGGGGAATAAAGAACCCCGCTGACAGCGGTGGAAAGACCGTCGGCCAACCAGCAGGCGGGGAGAATTCGCGTTTCTATAGCGAGATATTAAACAAATCGACCACGAAAACGGCAATTTGTTGAAAATTAAACGAAAAACTCCATGTATTCGTGAATACAGCAGGCTCATCATCAGCGTAAACAAAATACCTGAACTACAATTCTACACGATTTATTGCACTTTGTCATTGGGTAACTTTTTACACGTCAATATAGGTTGGAGTACGGCAAATGTAATGTACAGGTAAATCAGATACGAGCTGTTTCGTCCAGACATTATGATAGAACATAGAGATATTCAAATGTATCCAGTAATTTTGAAGGGGAACTATTTGCAATAAACGGCTTTAATGACACACACTCTATCACTTTAGGATGCGATAAGATGCTAGTTATCTTACTACAAACGGTTATTAGGAATACATACAGAACTGGCATCATAGTTGGGGAAGGAGACTTACTATGGATTTGTCGGAGAGATTTCACGCTGACAGGAGCTCGAGAATTTACTCTACGGTCTGTCAGCTCCGTAACTCCCGGAATTCTCTCCATGCATGAAGCGCGCATAGTACTCAGCCAGTGACGTCAGCCATTGCATCCTAAGCTTAGAGATCGTAATCGAATGGCTCATCTCCCTCCGCAAGCCCTCTTCTACAGGTAACCAAGAAGCTACACAGTGCACCACTCCTTTTCAACTTTTTTTACTGAACACTATCATTGATAATAAAGTTTGTCGGCATAACGTAAAAAACTATACTAGATTATGAATTATCTGAAGTAATTAGGAGCATCTTTATAGTTCTACGATCTAAGAATTCCATTGCCAATGAAGAGCTATATTAGAAAACTGTAGGGTTTTTAATTTTTATCACTTTATAATAGTAATTCATTGACTCTACAGAAGAAAATTGGTGAACCAATTGTGGCTCGCAAGACACATTCTCACATTCATATTAACGAAAAAGTGAACACAAATACTTAACCACATTGATTCGATAAAACTTAACTGTGAAACATGTTTAGTGTTATAGTATCTATGTTAATATAAAACAATAAAAATGTTAATATAGAAATAGAATAATTTATCGTGTTATATACATTTTATAATTTTGAAATATTATTATTATACTGTTGTTCATTAGAAACATTAACCTATTTCGCATCGAGCTCACCCGGAGAAATTGAAAGATGAATTTCAATCCTCTGTTTGTCCACAAAAGATAAAGCAAAAATGTTCGTTTTTCAGGGGTAATTTGTTTCACTAGCATCACAGTACCCATCGGCCGAGGAGGTTCAGGCATCAAGTCACTGCAGTGCCTCTGACTGGGAGGTCCTAGAGTTCGAGTACCGTCAGTGGCAGGATTTTCGACATTTGCCACATAGCTAGGTCGAATACAGCCGCTGTCCTGAAGAGAATTCTAGTGTCCGGTTGCTTTGATCTGTAGTTTTTGTCATTTTTTCAATAAAGACCAGGCGAACGCCTGGGGTAGAACCCTAGCAAACTGGCCATGAACCGCGCTAGGACACTTTCTTCTTCTTCTTCTTCTTCTTCTTCTTCTTCTTCTTCTTCTTCTTCTTCTTCTTCTTCACACATAGACACACGATCTTACATGCACATGTCGCGAAAATAGAGCTTGTCACGGCTGGGGTGATGCACCACTGGTGGGAGACACCTGGCTGGGGAAAACCCACAAGCCGACGGATGTCAGGCGCCGAGTCTTGCTATCTAACGGAGGAAGATCACTGGCACTTTCCGCGATCAAAAGAATGCATATACACGCACGGTGCTAATGACCTTAGCAGTTGACGCGCCCGGAATCACCAATCAATCTCAATACCTCTCCAAAACGTAATAATATACTTGGAAAGTATGTTGGAACAATTCTCTTAATTTTGACGGAAACGTGCCATTGGATACTAGAGCCGAGCCCTTCATATGAACTTCGAAATTTCGGCCCACTGTGTATTCCGGTCTTTCTGGAGTACGTCATCTTCATTTCTATCCAAAATGAAAGGACCTTTTTTTATATCTGCATTATTGAAATACATTATTCACACATTCATACATACCCGTGATTTTTTGGGTATTTTTATTTTCGAAGAAGGATTTGCCGGTGTTTCAATGCCTGAAATACAGCTGCTGTTTCTCCGGTGCAAAGAAAACAAAGAGATTTTTGTATTGATAATCCTTGTCGAAAACAGTGTTGCCATTTACAGATAAAAAGGCAAAAGACAAAAGCAACGTGTAGCCCTAAATTTCAGATTAAATATATTTCCATTAAAGTGGGTAATAACTTTGTACGCTATTTTTGAATCACGTGTTGTATGTAGATGTCTTATACTTACATGCATCGTAAATATTTAACAGTTGATGAAAAATACTGCGAGGATAATAATATGCAATCAGTAGTAGAAACCCTTTTAGCAAGTGCCCGCAGAGAATTTAGAGGGAAAAACGAAAAAAAAGCATTTTGAGTGTTTGGTAACACTCACACTTCAACTAGTGTGCCCACGTCCTCTTTAGTTAAAAATAAACGTTTATCGAAATGAATTTCGTGATGTTAAACATAAAATTTAAATCTTTCTTCTATTGGTTTTCTACAACACTTCGAGTTAAATTTTATGTGATTATGTTTTACATTAGAATCCTCAGTATTGTTTTTTAATACTGTGACCAATCTAAAATGCACAACATTGCAAGTTTGAAGTAAGTAATGGTTACAATCAAACAAAACAATAAAAAAACAAGATGTGTAACACGGACATTCATTAATAATACTGTGTAAGTAAAGTAAAGAAATACTATGATACATTCCAAAAGAAACTTTATATGACCCATTGTGAACGTGAGAGGGAATTTCCACTAGGAATCTCGTTTATGAGTGTTTGCAAGGAAGTATTAAGAATGGCGAAGGGGTAGAGTGTAATAGAGAAATATGTAAAACTCGGATTAACTTTCTAGAATGTAGTTATGGTGGTCTGAGTAGATCTTTAAGAAGACGAGATAGTGTCCGTCTATGAATTTCCCAGAGGTCGTAGCATAAATTAAAAACTACGGCCGGCAAAGGATATTCCTGCCAGCGCTGAGAGGAATCACGACGAATGTAAACGGAAGCTCGAGCGAGCGGTAGCAATATTACCTTTGCTGATAGCTGGAGTCTAGCAATTAACCCACAAGGTCACAATATGATTGCCCTTGGCCCGAGACGATGCTGGTGTCTTGCGGGGGACCCACTTAAACTACCGGAAAGAAATTAAAGAGAGAAACGAATGACTTTGCAGTATCAAATATGCTACTGAACAAAACGACACAAAATGGTTTTCCAAACGTTAGCACCTATGCTGTTTAAGAACAACAAATAAAATACTGTGGTATAACACTGCAATAAGTTACATATTTTAACAAAACAGTGTCCACGAAAACTGCTGAAAAACAGTGTAGTAAATTTATAAAGTATAAGAATAAAGAAGCTGTTGGTCGCAGCCTCTTTCGTGGAGCATTGCTGTTGCATAACGTGAGCTGTGTTGCACTGCGTATGAGAATTTGGACAGGCGCACACTATGCAAATACGTAGTATGTGAGTAGGTGTAATAGCAATTATTTGTATTTTTAGATTACAATCAATACTATTTGTATTATTACTATCGACTATTTGTATTTTGTGAAAATCGAAAATGTTAAATTTTTTCTTGGTATTAGGGCATATAATAAAACTATAGACCCTTTTCATATCGCCAGTTGCTCTATAATTTTATTTAACTTCTGCGCGCGTTCAAAATCAATAATATAAATGGGAAATGCGACGGATAACAATATTTGTGTTATAATTGATATTGCAATATTATTAATCATTTGTTTGAAACCAGGCTCTTTTGATGTGATTTGATTTTTTTACTATTAATAGAACAAAATTGAAATGCGGCAGGAAATGTGTTCGTTCTTGAGTACACTTAAAATTATTTAATAAATAAGAGATAATTTTATACATTTATTTCAAATTAATATCTACAGTAAATATTATTGATTATAATATGTTTAAACTACCCGGTAATGATTAGCATATATCATTATATTACACTGATATATCGCACCCTTGCTGCAAAACTGACACAACATAAAAAATTTGAATTTTTGATTTATTACTATGACACGTTGCAAAAAAGATACTCGAGCAGTCAGCAAAAGGGTGGTTCTATAACTTCCCAAGATGGCCGGTAAAGGGCGGCTATACGACTGATCAAGACATTAAAACTGGCGTAAATAAAGCAAAGGTCAGTTCTTTGGGGTTAATACTAGAAATAACTAAAATCACCATATACTCGTAATACTAGTTTTAAATCCGTTCTTATTAGTGCACATAAATTTGTATGTCTTAGTAATGTTTCGTTATTTGTACGCATGTTTTTCGTGATTTATGGAAAAATTGACGTTTGGAGTTGTGTCACTTTTGTAGCAAGTTTGTGATATGATAGTAGTTACCCATAGCAGTAGCATAAATCGTAAAGATCTTGATATTCCAGGGATTGAGAGGAAGTGGTTTTTATACCGACAAGGCGCCAGAAATTGTCTTAGATGTTTAACATTGGTGAGTTTGTGGCGATTGCCAGAATCAAGTTCTCAGGGCGAGTGTTGGAACAAATAATTTCCGTGGTTTTCCTTATCACTTCCAGGCAAATACCGAAACTGCACAGTAGAATACGGATTATGAACCGCGCGTGATCTTTTCTTCTATTTCCCCGTCTCATCCCCAAGCTTCGTGCCGAGCTATGGGTGAAAAATACACCCTTTTAGCGACCATATCATTGATTAAGAAAATTTCGGAAATGGATTTGACGGATACGCGACGATCAAGTTGCAAATCCCCGAGGTAATAAATGAACGAGGGCTGAGAAATCAAAGTACCCGAGAATCAATAGACATCCGAATCAAGTATCGAGAGCTGCACACCAGGCATTTGCTTGTAATTATTGGGCAACTTTTCATGAAATGGTGTTCGATGTGTTCGCGAAACAACTCAGTCAGAACGTGACCTGTGGGTATGAAACTTCCACATTAGAAATAAGCTATTATCGTTGACAGCTGGTCATGCCTTAGAATTTTGTAAAAGTTATTCTATTCTACCGTGTACACGAATAAAAGGATGATATTGGCCACCATATGAACAGTAGCAGGCACCAGAACCAACGGAAGACGACATAGATGGCCGGTCAAAATTGTCCTGGCTTCACGGCAGCCGCTAAATCCGAGAGTCGCTTTGCCAGGCGAGTAATGGAGAATGAGGCGGTAATGGCAGTACTCCAAGCGGCGCCAACCACTGAGACACAGGATAGGAAAGAAGGGCGACGCGAGAGGTGGCATTCGCTATGAAAGACCGCAGGTGTAGAAAAGGCGGTGATAGGCGAGTAAAGATGTATGACAAAAATGGATGTGAGCATTCGGAAAATGTTCCGAGGAAGAATCTGTTAACGGAAATTATACAGTAACGTTGGCAAAGAAAAGGAAAAGATTTGAAGTTCGTGCAAAAAATGAATCATAAAGATGAGCTGTAAGATAGGAGATTGAAGTAGTGGTGGAAGAGTGTGAATATAATGATGTGGATCGGGTAGGATGAGAAAGGCGGAGTGAGGGTGATGAAGCGGAGAGAGGGAAAGTAGAAAATGAATCAGAGCATGTGGACGAGATGGAATTGTAAACGCAGAAAATTTGGCGAAGTGGAAAAGCTGGGAAAGTGGAGGATGTGTGAGTTGATGTGTAGAAAGTGTAAATAGAGACGTAGACTACGAGAAATTGACAAAGGTCAGATGGGAGAAGTGTCAATCATATGAAGAGAGAGTTCAAATGGAGAAACAGGATATGATTTAGAAGTAGATGTTAACAAAGCTGATATGGGACATGTGTGCATTCATATGGAGTGTGAGATGAAGTGGAGAAAGATACGATTTGGAAATAGAGGTTGACGAAGCTGTAAGGGGAAAAAGGTGTAAAATAATACGTGGTGTGATTTGGAGTGGAGGAAGAAGAGATAATGTGGAAGTAGAGATTGAGGAATCAGTAGTGGAAGAGGTGTAGAATCAGATGAAGTGGAGCAGATGAGGCAGAGATGGAAAGAATGCGAGGAGGGGAGGCTTTTATGACGTCAGTTGAGAGATGAAGAGATGCGATAGAGTGTGGAGGAGATAAGGATGTATATGAAAAAGGTTAAGCTAAGCTTGTGTGCAATCTGACAGGGTATGCGTTCAATTGGAGGAAGAAGAAATGCGGAGAAACAAACAAAGCAGAGGGATGGAGAGGGTGCGAGAGGAGGTGGCTGAACGCAGAGGAGGCTGCTGCTATGGCAGCTGAAAGAGTGTGATAAAGGGTGTGGATAAGGTGGGGTTGTAAAGGCAGAAGGGTTCACGAAAAAGGAGAGGTGAAGATGTTCAAGATCCACGAGTTGGAGTGGAGATTACGAGGTAAAAGTACAGGAAATGGAAAAGCTGGGATGTGAGAAGTGTGGATTGAAAGTAGGTTTGAGCTCAAGGGGAGAAACACAGGAAGAAGAAATGTAGAAACAGAGAAGAAATAATCTGAGGAGGAGGAGAGCGTGTGAGATGAGGTGGGGGACGCAGGGGAGGCTTCTGCGGCCACAGCTGAGAGGGGATAGAACGGTCTGATAGAGAGTATGGATGAGATGAGGTGTAAAGACAGTTGGCTCCACGAAACCAGGGAGGTGGGGATATCGCAGATGAGCGTGTTCAAGTGGGGGAAGTGGAAATGAGAAGTCTGAAGTACAGAGATGCGAAGCTGGGATGTGCGAGATGTGGATTGAAACCAGGTCTGAGCTGAACTGTTTGAAGAACTAATCTGAACGTAGAGAAGCAGACGAAGAGAATGCGGGAAGGGTGCACTGTGCGGCCCGGGGGGGAATGGCTAAGGGGCTGGTCCCTGGCGGAGGGGGCGGAGCCAGGGCTGCTCGACACAGTTAAGAGATGTGAAACGTTTTGATGTTGATGAGTTGGAGTGGGGTGTAGGCAAAAAATCGGCGAGAGAAGAGAAGAACAGACACCAAAAACGAGAACAGCAGAGAGAACATGAGAGAGAGCAAAAGATGAGGCAAAGAGAGAAGCAAAGAGAGAGCAAAGAGAGAGCAAGAAAGAAGAAGAGAAAACAGGCAAAAAGAGCAAAAGAGGCAAAGAGTAGCAAACAGAGGCAGAGAGGCAAAAGAAAGAGGGCAAAGAGAAGCAAAGAGAGAGCAAGAGAGAGCAAGAGGAGAAGAGAGGCAAGGGGCAAAGAGAGAGGCCAAAGAGGAGAGGCAGAGAAAGGCAAAGAGAGAGCAAGAGAGAGGCAAAGAGAGCATACGAGAGAGAGAGAGCAACAGAAAGCAGAGAGGCAAAAGGGAGAGAAAGAGAAGGCAAGAAGAGGCAAAAGAGCAGAAAGGCAAAGAAGGAAGGCAAGAGAGAGGCAAAGGAGGCAAGAGAGAAAGAAAGAGAGAGCAAGGAGAAGCAAAGAGAAGCAAAAGATAGCACAAGAGAGAACAAGAGAGAAGCAAAAGAGCAAGAGACAAAGAGAGAGACAAAGGAGGAGGCAAAGAGGAGACCAAAAGAGAGACAAAGAAGAAAAGAGAGACAAAAAGAGCCATAGGACAAAAAGACAAGGAGACAAAGAGAAACAAAGACAAAGAGAACAAAGAAGAGACAAAGGAAGAAGCAAAGAGTAAAAGAGACAAAGAGAAAAGAGAGAAGGAGAGAGACAGAGAAGAGACAGAGCATGGAGAACAGAAAAAGAGAGGACAGAGGAACAAGAGAACAGAGGAGACAGGAGAACACACAGAGAAGAGAGACACGGCGAGCAGAGGAGAAGAGAGAGAGAGAGAAGAGAGAGTTTAAGATTGAAATGCGTATTAGTGATACGTGAATTAAGGGAGGTGGAAATATAAGGTACGAGCTGGATGAGTTGGATCGGACAGGTGAGCTGAACGGGGAAGAGGATTAATTAAGCAAGGCGCAACGACGAGGAGGAGGAGCACTTGGGTGCGCAGCGTGCGTGCGGCGCGGTGACCGGGGTTGAGCGAGCGGAGGGCGGGCGCGTCCGGGCAGCGGCCGGCCACGAAAGCGCGCGGCCGGCGCGGGCGCCAGGTCGCGGGTCGACCCGCGCCCGAATTCGCGCCGGGCGCGCGGGAGACAGGACGTGGCGGGGCCGGGACGTCGTCGGGTCGAGCACGGGACGCGCGGGCCCGCCCGCCGAATCGATGTTTGCCTTGGCGACGTCAGCGGCAGGCGACTGCGTCGGCGCGCGCAGCGCCGCGGGCGGCGCGCGCGGCGCAAACCCGGGCCGGCGCCAGGCTTAGGGCGCAGGGCAGGGCGCGGCGCTGCGGCGCGTGGAGGGGACTGCGGCGCCGCAGCGGACGCGCGCGCCCTTCGAAGCCCGACGCCGCCGCTGCCCTGCGACCCCGCGCCCTTCCCCACACACCCACACCGTCTGAGATGGCACAGTGATAACGAAGGCCCGGAAGTTTATGAAAAATCAAATTTTTTTAAACTATCACCTCGATACTACGCTAATTATTAAATGTCAACAAAACACAACCAAATGAACAGAAATCCCATGGTTGTATGCAGCATATTGGTGCATATTTAGTGCATTTTGAGTTAGTGCATGATATTTTTATTAAATTGAAGTTATTATTAATATATTATTGCTTTTTTGTTCGTAATGTGGCATATTTCAGTT
This sequence comes from Gryllus bimaculatus, assembly GCA_017312745.1. Classification (NCBI taxonomy): domain Eukaryota; kingdom Metazoa; phylum Arthropoda; class Insecta; order Orthoptera; family Gryllidae; genus Gryllus; species Gryllus bimaculatus. The sequence continues at coordinate 15,503,269 of BOPP01000012.1, forward strand.
AGAATTTCAATTAAAATGCATATTTGTCTCCTCAAACTAAAAAGTGTACTTCACAAATGTGAACGCGAATGCTATTCATGAGAACTCGTGGGAATATTTTTCGTTTGTTGCAGCAGTATTTATTTGAACATCTTTTAGATTATGTCATGGCAAAGGAACCCAGGAACTATTTGTCCGATTATGAAAGATGTGATATTTGTTTTCGAAAAAGATTTGTGGCATTGGAATTGATACTTCGAAAATAAGACGAAATCATTATATTTTATTTTTAAAATTATCGCTAGGATACTAAGTGGAGCAAAAATACAAAATTAATTGTTAAAATTAAAAATTTTGTAATTATTCGTGAATACATAAAACTGTTAGCTCATTAGCTCTGACTCATATTTCACAAAGTTAGAGCATCTTTATATGCGTATTTCTCCTTTTTATAGAGCATTAACATCCATGCCTTAGTTGTAACTGTTACCGCTGCAGACTTCACTTGCGAGGTCTTACGATCGAGACCGATGGTGAATTTTCGATTCAAGGTCTAATTTAGCCGCTGACTGGAGGTAAAGTGTAACTGCCGGCTGCTTCGATCTGTAGTTTTCCGTGGTTTCTCCGATCAATTTCAGAAGGATGCCCGACTAGTTGGGCAGATGAAGATGGGCCATGGACACCGCGCGATCTTTCCTTCCTCTTCTTTGCCATATTCCCTCCTTTTACTCGCACACACACGTCCTCTTAGATGCACTCCTATATTAGACTCTGTGGAAACTAGCCGGGAACTTAGACCTTGTCCCCGCGAGGGCAGTCTTCTGCTTTGGAAGGTACCTAGAGAATGAGTAATATATTTGGATTTCGAGATATCATTTACTCCTAAAATACATAAAAGCTGTACATAAAAAATAATAGCACAGATAAATAATATAATATAATAATAATAATAGATAATATAATAATAATAATAATAATAATCAACAATTAACTTAAAAATTTGCAAATTACTTAATACTTACTTTGTATTTCTTTCCGCATCATCTCTCCCAACATAGGCACATTTGTGAACATCCGAATCTGACTGGGCATTTTATATGAATCTGTGCTTTATATACGGAGCAATTATTCGTAATATATTACGATTTTTGTTTCAGGAAACCAAAAGTGTACTAACAGAAAGAAAGATATACGAAACTTTAGAGACAATGGGTTTACACACAAGAGAATATCTCCTTCCGGAAGTCATTTTAATGTTATGTTTCCAGCACTAAGGTGATTAAGGCGGGTCTGGGATGCTGCTCATAATTCTCTGATGGAGAGTTTTCTCAGTAGCGAAATATGCCATCAAAGTGTCGTTAATGAACAAAGTTTCTGGCTGTAACCCCATTCTGACAGTATATTGATCCGTAGGTAATACGAAAATTATTTTCACCAATGGGCGACACTAAAACCAGAGTTCCCACTGTAAATCCTTTCCCGACTGAAAAGATAACATGTAATGAAATGCGTGATATTTTCATAGTCATTCACTTAAGAGTATAAATTATTTTCTAGTTCTTGCAAATGAATGTGTTACCAATACATTTAAACATAAAAAAGAGAGAATGATATATTACTTATATATTTTATTACAATTTTTAGCAATTAAGCATATTTAATCATAATTTACTTCGTATTTTGAACTGTAATCCGTACAATTCTAATAATAACATGGATTATTTTAAATTTTAACCGAGATTAATCTAACATAGAAAGTAATATTTAGTACTCTTTTAAAACATACTTTTCCAGGAAATCATTTATAAAGTTTAATTTGCATTTCGACAAATATTTTTTCTTATTAATATTTCAAAACCGATATGAATATGTAAGTATTTACGGAAGTATATGTGTAAGTATGGTGTCACTCACTTTTTCAGATGTTTTAAGAAACATCTAACTTCACTAGTACTATGTAGAAATCCACAGTAGTCAAAAGAAATTTGTTCCTTAGGGTTCAATTAGTTTAGAATACAATGTATGATGCATGCTATACATCGTACATTGTGTACTGAATATCGTACGTTGAACAGTGTTCAATATACGATATACGATGTTCCGATGTACGTTAGGAATATGATCCGTGGATGCGTCAACGCGGTTAAATATTCTGAAGTTCGGTAAATTTATATTTCTTCCAAACACAACACGCCTCTAAGAATCAGAATTACGAGTATCTTCAGTGGCTTTTATATTATTTCCGTTCATTTTTAAGGAATATTGATATTACCGATACAAAAGATTTAAGTCATCTAGATCTATGGACAGATTTCTTTGAAAGAAATCAGATAATTTATAATTTTTACCAATAAGATGTTTTAAAAAAATGTTAAAATTATTCTCTCACAATTTAACAATTGTCGTACGTCCTTCTACAGGCCAATTTATTGATAGTATGGATTCGAACCAACAGTATTATAACAAATCTGTTCGAATGACACTCAACTTAAGAGCAATGGAAATTAAAAAGATCTTCATCGAGATACTCCTCTCGACCGAAACGAAGTTCGAAATGAAATTTCAACCAGTGGATCTCCGTTCAAGCGGGGCCCACGTAATTTCACCGTGGGGTATGTTTTTCACAGAGAAATATTTGCGATTGGAACGCGCTCTGCAATAAAATGGGCAGTGAACGCGCGGTTTTGAAGCCATCGTTATGCGCCCACCCGCCTACGCACCTCTGCATTCCTGGGCCGTGGCCAATGGTGCGCCGGCGGGACATTGTACTCGCGAGGTGCTCCCCCTCCCAGCAGAGGACTTTGGGGGAAAGCTGGTGCGGTGGCTGCCAACAGTCGGAAATAGCCAAAAGTGGGAGGGAGTGAGCGCTAGCTTCCGGTTGCTGGAAATACGAACAACAATGAAATCAATATTTTTTATTAGGTATCGACTGAATGTCTTGCGTCAGATAGCGTCGTGAGGTTGTCATCGTATTCATAGAATTCACGGAAGCGACACTGGAATGGATGTGTGTCAGTGATGTTGATGCCTGAGAATTATTAATAAAGGTGCTGATAATGGACTTGGCAAGAGAGACGGAATCGTGAAAGTAGATGTTGCAGTGACTTGGCAACACTTAAAATACCTACGGAATACTTTTCTGTAAATGCAAAAATTGAAAATAATAATAATAATAGTAATAATAATAATACAATAATAATTGTAATAATAATAATATTGGGAATTAAAAAGTCATTTAAACTTTTATTATAATTTTATTTGAATATATTCGCGGTTGTGTGCTGCCTTTGTAAATTACAATAAGGCAAATTATAAAAACAGCATTTGCCGGAATACGCTTCGCGATGCCGTAGTTCCCCAGCGCTTAACAACATCGCTTACGAAAGGATCCTGCGGTTTTATGACAATGGTGGCAAACGATAGACAGTGAGTGGCGAAATCCTTGTGTTTGCCGGACTGTAAACGAATGGGGCACCAAGTCCAGTAAAAGACACGGCTGTGTCGATTTTTTAGACTAGATAATCCTGTTGAAAGGGAAATGAACCCGTCGCCAAGGGAGCACAATTCTAGCTACGTAATGAAATTCTCACATTGAAATGACCGCACTTATCATTTGGAAAATTATCAATAATCAATCACTTTTGGTTGAAATGGTTTCATGGAAAATAATGATATGTGAACAATAATTAAAGTGAAACAATTAGGAAAAGTTACACACTGTACCAGTGAGTCTTCATGACGAGTTAAGGGCTGGTAAAATTTTAATTAGAAAATGGTGCTATTCTAGTAAATCAACAAATGACATTAGGTTCCCGCAATAGTAGTTACTTCATATTTTACTCTCTCTAAGCTTGGTATTAAATGAAAAATCTTTTTAGAAGGTGAAGCTACTGTTTCGGAAGACTGAACATGTTTTGAAAGATTTTTCATTGTCCGAGTTTGGAAAAAGAAGATATTCCCTGTAATATCTAAGCCTGTAAGAGGCAATTCATTCTAGATAGAATAATTATCACCAAAGAAATTTCAAACTGTACTTTTCTAAATTGTCTTATATTATAACAAAACCAACTACTGAATACTTCACCAAACGTTTAGCTTCATTTCGTGGAACTCTGTATATAAGTACAAAACATCGTGTTTATGGAAATTATGTTTTGTATTTAATATGAATTAATATCAAATATCACATTATACCCAACACTTTATATTCGAATCATGAAACATGCGTGCTGACCTTTACAGGAGTACCATTCCATTTATTTGTATATCGCAATACAATTGCGAACATACTTTCGAGGCTTGCGGGAACTGTAGCGAGCCGGAAACAAATTCCGGGGCTGAGCCGCGACCAATGAACAAAGCGGGCGGGCGCTGTAGGGCGAAGGTGCCGTCGCTCGATGCGAGTTGGGCTTAGTTGCTTGCGGGCGGCGCTGCCAACAATGCGAAAAATAAATTGCGGTGGATAACGCAGTGCAAGAGGATGGCACGGCAAAGCTCAGAATGCCCATCGCTCGGAGGAGAGAGCGCCTGGGCAACCTCACGCATGAAGTCGGTGCACGCTCCTCATTGAACGCCGCGCTGAGTGGAGTTCTGTATAACAGGAAGTCTTGCAATGGACCAATAAAACAGCCATCGTTGTAGATGTGCTATAACCTCGAATATCCTAATTAGGTTTTTGGGTCTGGTATACCAAATCACCATCGACCTCAGATTTTTGAAATTTGTCACATTCCACTAAAAGCATTCGGTGAAATGGTGTATCACCCAATGGAGATACTAGACGGGGAGAGGGGGACAGACAACAGTCTGAAAGAGGTGGCCAAGGAGTAACACGGATTGAAGAGGGATTGTTTAAAGAGAGATGGAGATTACAAAAGATTGTTTAAAAAGAGATGGTTGGATGAGAGATGGTTCGAAGAAAAACTTTTCCCCGAAAGAACGATTCCCGATAGATATATACCCGAAAGACCTATTCTCGAAAGACTGATGCCCTTAACACAGTCTCCCAAAAGACATACAACCGAAAGACATATTTCCAAAATACCAATTCCATACAGACCGGTTCCCGCAAGACCGGTTCCCGACAGACCGGTTCCCGACAGACCGGTTCCCGACAGACCTGTTCCCGACAGACCTGTTCCCGACAGACCTGTTCCCGACAGACCTGTTCCCGACAGACCGGTTCCCGACAGACAGGGAAAAAAAAGAGAAGACTTTTTTTTTTTTTTTTTTTTTCCCGGGCTTTGAGGCCGCGACCAATGACAAAGCGGGGCGGGCGCTTTGTTAAGGCGAAAGGTGGCCGTCGCTCGATGCGAGTTTGGGCTTAGTTTGCTTTGCGGGCGGCGCTGCCACAATGCGAAAAATAATTGCGGTGAATAACGCAGTGCAAGAGGATGGGCACGGCAAGCTGCAGAATGCCCATCGCTCGAGGAGAGAGCGCTGGGCACTCACGCAATGAAGTCGGTTGCACGCTCCTCATGAACGCCGCGCTGAGTGGAGTTCTGTATAACAAGGAAAGTTTTTGCAATGGACAATAAAACAGCCATCGTTGATAGATGTGCTATAACCTCGAATAATTCAATTAGGTTTTTGGGTCTGATATACCAATCACCATCGACCTCAGATTTTTGAAATTGTCACATTCCACTACAAAGCATCTCGGTGAAATGGTGTATCACCACAATGGCGATACTGACGGGGAGAGGGGGCCAGACAAACGGCCTGAAAGAGGTGGGCCAAGGAGTAAACGGATTTGAAGAGGGATTGGTTTACAGAGAGATGGTTTCATAGATTGTTTAAAAAGAGATGAGTTGGGAAGAGAGATTGGTTCGAAAGAAACCCTTTTTTCCCCGAAAAGACCGATTCGCCAGGATAGAAGTATAACGAAAAGACCTATTCTCCAAAAGACTGATGCCCTTATACACAGTCTCCCAAAAGACATACAACCGAGAGACCTCACCAACGCGAGAGACTCAACGAGAGACATACAACGAGGACAATACAACCAGAGACATACAACGCGAGAGCCATACAACGAGAGACAACCACGAGAGACATATCAACCGAGAGACATAACAAACCGAGAGACATACCAACCGAGAGACATAACAACGCGAGAGACATACAGACCGAGAGACATACAACCGAGAGAAACATACAACCGAGAGACATAAACGAGAGACTAACAACCGAGCGACAATACAACCGAGAGCCATACAACCGAAAGACACTACACCCGAAAGGCATACAACCGAGAGAACATACAACCGAGAGACATACAACCGAGAGAACATACAACGAGAGACATACAACCGAAAGATCATACAACCGAAAGACCTACAAAACCGACAAGACATACAGCCAAAGACATACAACGAAAGACATATTCGCGAACAGCCCGCTTCGCGACGGCCGATTCGCGACGGCCCCGATTTCGCGCACGGCCGTTCGGCGACGGCCGATTCCCATGACGCCCGATTCCGGAAGCCCGATTCCGACGCCCGATTCGACAGCCCGAATTCCCGACAGCCCGTTTCCCGAACAGCCGATTCCCGCCACCCGATTCCCGACAGCTCCGATTCCCGACAGCCGAATTTCCCGACAGCCGGATTCCCGACAGCCGATTCGCGACAGCCGAATTCCCGACAGACCGAATCCGACAGACCGAATCCCCGAACAGACCGAAATCCCGACAGGACCGAATCCCGACAGACCGAATCCCGACAGACGAATCCGACAGACGATATCCCGACAGACCGAATCCAGACGAACGACTCCCGACATTAGACCGAATCCCGACAGAACCGAATCCCGAAGACGGAATGCCCGAGCAGAACCGAATCCGCGACGACCGAATCCCGACAGACAGAATCCCGTACAGACCGATTCCCGACAGAACCGGATTCCCGAGTCCGATCCGAAGTCCGATTCCCGAAAGTCCGATTCCGAAAGTCCGATTCCCGAAAGTCCGATTTCCCGAAAGTTCGATTTCCGAAAGACGCGATTCCACGAAAGACCGAATCCCGAAAGACGAATCCCGAAGACGGCGATGCCCGAAGACCGATGCCGAAAGACGATGCCCGAAAGACCGATGCCGAAAGACCGATGCCCGAAAGACCGATGCCCCGAAAACCGATTCCCCGAAAGACCGATTCCGCGAAAGATCGAGATGCTCGAAAGACGCGATTTCCGAAAGACCGGATTCCCGAAAAGACGCGATTCCAGAAAGACCGAATTCCGAAAGACGATTCCCGAAAGACCGATTCCCGAAGACTCCGATTCCGAAAGACCGATTCCCCCGACAGACCGATTCCTGAAAGACCGATTCCCGAAGACGATCCCGAAAGACGATTCCCGAAAGACCTATTCCGAAGGACTATTCCGAACAGACCGTTCCCGGACAGAACCGATCCCGCAGAGCCGATTCCGACAGACCGAATCCCGCAGAACCGAATCCGACAGAACCGAATCCCGACAGACCGAATCCGCGACAGACCGATTCGACAGACCGGGATTCGTACCGACGATTCCGACGACGATTCCCGACAGACCGATTCCGACAGAACCGTTCCCAGAAGACGCGTTCCCGAACAGAACGATTCCGACAGACCGATTCGCCGACAGACGAATTCCGGACAGACCGATTCCCAGACAGACCGATTCCCGACGACGGCGATTCCGACAGACTACCGATTCCGAACAGACCGAATTCCCGACAGACCGATCGCCGAAGACCGATCCCGACAGACGAAATCCCGACAGACCGAATCCCGACAGAAAGACGCGAATCCCGACAGACCGGAATCGCCGACGACCGAATCCCCGCAGACCGAATTCCCGACAGACCGAATCCCGACAGACCGGATCCCGACCAGACCGAATCCGCGAACAGACGAAATCCCGACAGACGAATCCCGACAGACGAATCCGCGACAGACCGAAATCCGCGACAGAAGCGATCCCGAGCAGACCGAATGCCGACAGACCGAATCCCGACAGACCGAATCCGGACAGACCGAATCCCGACAGACCGATCCCGACAGACCGATCCGACGACGAATCCGACAGACCGGAATCCCGACAAGACCGAATCCCGACAGGACCGAAATCCGACAGACCAGAATCCCGACAGAACAGAATCCGAAGAAACGAATCCGAAGTCCGATTCCGAAAGTCCGATTCCCGAAGTCCGATTCCCGAAAGTCCGATTCCCGAAGTCCGATTAACCCGAAAGTCGATATCCCGAAAGTCCGATCCCGAAGTCCGATTCCGAAGTCGATTCCCGAAATCCGATTCCCGGAAAGTCCGATTCCGTCGAAAGATCCGATTCCGAAAAGTCCGATATCCCGAAGTCCGATTTCGGAAGAACCGATTCCAAAGACCGATTCCGAAAGACGAATTCCCGAAAGACCGATTCCCGGAAAGACGATTCCCAGAAAGACGATTCCCGAAAGAACCGATGCCCGAAAGACCGAATGCCCGAAAGACCGATGCCGAAAGACCGATGCCCGAAAGAAACCGATTCCAAAAGACGATGCCCGAAAAGTCCGATGCCCGAAAGTTCCGATTCCCCCGAAAGTCCGATTTCCGAAAGTCCGATTCCCGAAAGTCCGATTCCCGAAAGTCCGATTCCCGAAAAGTCGATTCCCGAAAGTCGATTCCGAAAGACCGAATCCCGAAAGGTCCGATTCCCCAAAGACCGATTCCGGCAAAAGACCGATTCCCGAAAGACGCGATGCCGAAAGACGGATGCCCGAAAGGCCGATGCCCGAAGCCGATGCCCAGAAAAGGCCGATGCCGAAGGCCGATGCCGCGAAAGGCCGATGCCCGACAGACGATTCCCGAAAGACCGATTCCCGAAAGAACCGATTCCGAAAGACCGATTTTCCCGAAAGACCGATTCCGAAAGACGCGATTCCGCAAAGACCGATTCGCGAAGAACGATTCCGAAAGACCGTTCCCGAACAGACGCGATTCCCGAAAGACGCGATCCGAAAAGACACCGATTCCGAAAGACGATTCCCGGAAAGACCGATTCCGAAAGAACGATTCCGAAAGAACCGATTTCCCGAAAGACGATCCCGAAAGAACCGATTCCGAAAGACGCGATTCCGAAGACGATTCGCCGAAAGAACGTCCGAAAGACATTCCGAAAAGACGGATTCCTCGAAAGACCGATTCCGAAAGACGCGATTCCGACAGACCATTCCCGACAGAAACGATTCCGACAGACCGATTCCGCGACAGACGAATTCCCGACAGCCGATTCCGACAGACGAATCCGACAGACCGAATCCCGACAGACCGAATCGCGCGACAGAACGAATCCCGACAGACCGACACCCAGACAGACCGGAATCCCGACAGAACGAATCCCGACAGACCGAATCCGACAGACCGAATCCCGACAGACCAATCCCGAACAGACTCGAATCCCGACAAGAACGAAAATCCCGACAGACCGAATCCCGAAGACGCGAAATCCGACAGACTCGAATCCGACAGACCGAATCCGACAGACCGAATCCGACAGACCGACTCCCGACAGACCGAATCCGACAGACCGAATCCTGGGCCGCACAGACGAATCCGACAGACCGAATCCCGACAGACGAAATCCGACAGACGGAATCCGACAGACCGAATCCCGACAGACCGAATTCGAAGACCGAATCCCGACATGAGAACCGATCGACAGACCCGAATCCCGCAGACCGAATCCGACAGACCGAATCCCGACAGAACGAATCCCGCAAAGGACCGAAATCCCGACAGACCGAATCCCGAAGACCGAATCCCGAAAGACCGAATCCCGAAGACGAATCCCGAAAGCGAATCCGGAAAGTCCGATTCCCGACAGTCGATTTTCCGAAAGTCCGATCGAAAGTCCGATTCCGAAAGTCCCGATTCCGCAAGTCCGATTCCCGAAAGTCCGATCCCGAAAAGTCCGATTCCCGAAAGTCGATTTCCACGAAAGTCGATCGCGAAAATCCGATTCCCCGAAGACCGAATCCGAAAGACGGATTCCCGAAAGAGACCGATTCCCGAAAAGACCGATTCCCGAAAGACCGATTCGAAGGACCGATTCCCGAAAGACCGATTCCCGAAAGACCGATTCCCGAAAGGACCGATGCCCGAAAGCCGATGGCCGCGAAAGACGATGACGCGAAAAGACCGATGCCGAAAGACGCGATGCCCCGAAAGAACCGATGCCGGAAAGACGATGCCCGAAAGACGATGCCCGAAAGAACCGATGCCGAAAGACCGAATGCCGAAAGGACGATGCCCGAAAGACCGATGCCCGGAAAGACCGATGCCACGACAGGACCGATGCCCGAAAGAAAGCTCGGATGCCCGATAGACCGATGCCGATAGACCGATTCCCGAAAGTACGGAATTCCGAAAGACCGATTCCCGAAAGACCGATTCCGAACGACGGATCGCGAAAGACCGATTCCCGAAAGACGATTCCGAAAGACCGGATTCCGAAAGACGATTCCCGAAAGCCCATTCCCGAGACGATTCCCGAAACGACCGATTCCCGAAGACCGATTCCCGAAAGACCGATTCACCGAAAGACCCGATTCCCGAAAGACCGATTCCGAAAGCCGATTCCCGAAAGACCGATTCCCGAAAGACGATTCCCGAAAGACCGGGATTCCCGAAAGAACCGAAATTCCGAAAGAACGATTCCGGAAAGACGATTCCCGAAAGACCGGATTCCGAAAGACTCGATTCGAAAGACGATTCCGAAAGACCGATTCCCGAAAGACGATTTCCGAAAGACCGGATTCCTTATCGAAAGACCGATTCCGAAGACCAGATTCCGAAAGAACCGATCCGAAAGACCGATTCCCGAAAGACGATTCCGAAGACGAATCCGAAAGACGGCGATTCCGAAGACCATTCCGCGAAAGACCGCGATTCCCGAAAGACCGCGATTCCCGAAAGACGATTACCCGAAAGACACGATTCCGAAAGACCGATTACCGAAAGACTGATCCGAAAGACCGATTCCCGAAAGACCGATTCCCGAAAGACGATTCCGAAAGACGATTCCGAAAGAACGGATTCACGAAAGACGCTCCGAAAGCACCGATTCAACCCGAAAGACCGATTCGCCGAAGCCGATTCCCGAAAGACCGATTCCGAAAAGACCGATTCCCGAAAGACGCTTCCGAAAGACCGATTCGAAAGACCCGATTCCCGAAAGAACCGATTCCCGAAAGAACCGATTCGAAAGAACTGATTCCTAGAGAGACTGATTCCTGAAAGACCGATTCCTGGAAAAAGACGATTCCGTAAAACTGATTCCCGAAAGACCGATCCCGAAAGATCAATCTTCGAAAGACCTATTCTGATGTCTAGTCTTATTAACCTGATTCCAGAATGCCCATTCCAGATAGACGATCCAGATAGACCGATTCAGATAGTGCGATTCCAGATAGAGCGGATTCCAGATAGGAGGATTCCAGATAGACCGATTCAGATAGACGATTCCAGATAGACCGATTCCAGATAGACCGATTCCAGATAGACCGATTCCAGATAGCCCGATTCCAGATAGAACCGATTCAGATAGACCGATTCCAGATAGACCGATTCAGATAGACCGATTCCCAGATAGACCGATTCCAGAATAGACCGATTCCAGAATAGACCGAATTCCAGATAGAGACCGATTCAGATAGACCGATTCCAGATAGACGATTCCAGATAGACCGAATTCCAGATAGACCGATTCCAGAATGACGCGATCCAGAATAGACCGATTCCAGATTAGAACCGATCCAGATAGACGATTCCAGAATAGCGCGATTCCAATCTGAGGCGATTCCAGATTGAGCGATTCAGATTGAAGCGATTTCAGATCGAGCGATTCTAGATAAGACATATCCGCGATAGACCTATTCGGTAGAAACCGAAACGCACTAGGTGGAATTCCAGATAGAGTGATTGCTGAAAGACGATCCTAGATAGATAGATTCCCAGATCGATCCGATGGAGAATCTATCGGGTTATCAGGAACGGATTCTGGAATCGGTCTATCAGGAATAGGTTAACCGGACATTCGAGTCTGAAGGAATCGGTTTTTGAGGGGAATCCGGCCTTAAGGGAATCGTCTTTAGGGATAGCCGTCTTAGGATAGCGTCTTTAGGATAGCCTTTTTAGGATAAGCCCTTTTAAGGATAGCCCTTTTTAAGATAGCCGTCTTTAGATAGCCGACTTTAGGATAAGGCCGTCTTAGGATAGCCCGTCTTAAGGATAGCGTCTTTAGGATAGCCGTCTTTAGATAGCCGTCTTTAGGATAGCGTCTTTAGGATAAAGCCGCTTAGGATAGCCGTCTTTAGGATAGCCGATCTCTGAGGATAGCCGTCTTTGAGGATAGCCAGTCTTGAGGATGCCGTCTTGAGGATAGCGTCTTGAGGATAGCCGTCTTGAGGATAGACCGTCTTGAGGATAGCCGATCTGAGGATAGCCGTCTGAGGATAGCCGTCTTGAGGATAGCCGTTGAGGATAGCCGTCTTTAGGTTAGCCGTCTTTAGTTAGCCGTCTTTAGGTTAGGACCGTCTTTAGGATAGCCGTCTTTAGGATAGCTCTTTAGGACGCCGTCTTTAGAATAGCCGTCTTTTAGGAATAGCGTCTCTTTAGAATAGCGTCTTTAGGATAGCCGTCTTTAGCATAGCCGTCTTTAGATAGCCGTTTTAGGATAGGCCGTCTTTAGATACGCCGTTCTTAGGAACTAGCCGTTAAACGATAGCCGTCTTTTAGGATAGCCGTCTTTTAAGGGTAGCCGTCTTTAGGAATAGCCCGTCTTTTAGGATAGCCGGTCTTTAAGGAATAGCAAGTCTTTAGGATAGCAGTCTTTAGGATAGCAGTCTTTAGGATGAATG
>BOPP01000012.1:15516165-15533021 GCA_017312745.1 Gryllus bimaculatus
TTGAAGACAGACCGATTGAAGACAGACCGATTGAAGACAGACCGATTGAAGACAGACCGATTGAAGAGAGATCGATTGGAGCTGAACGGAAAACATCAGTGTACGCTATAGATATATTTTCTTCCTTCTCTGGTCAAATAGGTGCACATTTTTGAAATTTTTGGTATATACTAAAGCAACGTTATGTATCAAGAAAATTGAAGAAATATGAAGTTACTGAAGCTATTTGTTAATGCAAAATACTGCGTAAACTTTCTACGGTACTTTCAAGCTTTTGGACCTTTTCAATTTGTCAGGTTGTTGTTAAAACCTCTTGCTTGCGTGCTACGAACGTGATCTGTTTTAATGCCGTCTGAAATTTTTGTCCCATATTTCATGATGCATAATTTCCGCAACACTAAAGGGCCGTGTACAGTTCTTGAAGGAGAACAATCGAAGACTCGGGGGTACCATATATTCAGAGCTCATCATAGTTGGCCATTCCATATTAAAGGTTTGTTTTCTAATCTGCCCCTCTTGATTTCATTCATTTTTCTTATCCCCAATTATAGATTCATTTGTATAGCTGTAACATAGCGATGCAACATACCCATTGCTGATGAAGACATGGAGTCGAAGGCCAAGAAAGAATAAGAAGTGTACATAAGGATCAAAAACAATAATAAACACTTTTAAAGTTATGTTAAATAGGATACGCAACTATGGAGTCAATACAAAGTGAAAAGACAAAAACAATATAGAAGCAAATATTAGGTACTTATGATGATGTTTATATTATTATTATGTCTAGGTTCTTATCATAACGTAATGACTTATATTACGTTCTTTTGGTTTTGTCTTTTACCTATAATAATAATAATAATAATAATAATAATAATAATAATAATAATAATAATTATAATAATAATTATAATAATAATATATGCCAACCTCACATTCCCTGTAAAGAAGGTATTTGCCCTTAATGGGATCCTAGAGGCTTGAATAAATAACTAAAATACATAAAAACATAGCCATGCAAAATATATAATTTTAAATTACTCTGAAACATCTCAATGCCAGGTAGGGAGCTCCGGTTACTATTATACATTAGCATAAAAATAATGAAAATGCATTTATTAGAAGTTACCTTATAATAATGTAATAATAATAGACTATAATATCTATACACGTGACGGTTTACGTATAATATTATACGTATACACAAGTATACGTATATAAAATGTAAAAAAAAGCGATAATGAACTTAATCTGTAGGTAAAAATATCCAGCCAAAAATGTTTTTTTACGAATGACACTTTATCGAAGAACTTTAAACAAATATATGTTGAAACATAAAAGAGAGTCCTTAACCTGAACCTAACTTTACAAAATACATTCAAATTTTTTCGTGTATTTCTAACCCCGGAGGTAATTTTGATCTTCAAGACGAGCGCGCATGTTGCATCCGCTGAGCGGCGCCGCCGCAGCCGGGGGCTGTGAGTGACACGGAACAGCCGCGCCGCGGAAAATCGAGACTGTTTCTAATGAAGAACATCTCCCGGTTATAATTCGCCTCTAACTGCTGACAACACGCTGTTGGCTCCCTTTAGTAGTTTGTGGCCCCCATGAGGGCCTCCCCCTGCTTCCAGCCTGCTCCTCGCTCTCCTGACACATTACATGCGCGAGCAGCTCGATACATCCGCCCTACCCCGCCCCGCCCCCCTCGCCCACGCTCCCATCGCCCCCGTCCGGCCTTGCCACGCGCCACCCTCCGCCACCCGCCGTCGCCCTGGCCACCGCGGCACCACGCCTGCGGGGACCTGCTGAGTTAGCTCTCAGGGCAACATTGTTGCCAGTGCGGAGTCTCTGCACGGAAGGTCTTGGAGTTCGGAAGGAAGCGTATTTTCGACACAAGCCAGGTCAAATTCTACGAGAGACTTCTAGCGGTGGGCTGCGGTAGTTTTCCGTCGTTTCTCCGATTAATAGCAGGTGAATGCCGGAACACTGCCTTGCCAAATTGGCCACGCAACGTGCGCGATAGTACTTCCTCATGCTTGTTCTCGTTTCTTTACTTACACACCTACACTTACATGCAATTCACAACCACATGTTTTGAGGGCCCGGACGGGAGCTAAGAGCTTGTCCTGGCTGGAGCGGTGCTCACTCGCGGAGATGCCTAGAAAGTAAAACCTCCACAAGCTGTCACCAGACCTCACTATTTAGCGGAAGAGGAATACTGATCTCTCTTTGCAGACTGAGATTTGACATGCATGACGCTTACGGGACTAATGACCATACCAGTTGACGTGGCCGTCAACATCAATCAATGCATCATTGAAAATGCGCTAGGACAGATTTGCCTTCACCCTCTAACTCCTCCCCTTGCCCGGACCATCACTCTGCCCGCCACCAAAGTGTCGATTCCGGTGCCGGCAGATCTGCGTCTCGTCCAGTTCTCGTCCCAGACGAGTTAGCAGTGTGCTCGGAGCCCCCTTCTCCTCCCTCGCTACTGGCGAAGAGTTCCTCCAACGCCCTTCGCACCATCGTCAACAGCGCGTGTCTCCATCGCCACTTTCGCCTCTGCATCAGCGATTTCAACGTTGTTCATATCGAGCACGCAAGACGCTACGATAACTGATTTCGTTGCAAATTGCGTTGCCACCTACGTCGCAACATCCGTCGCACATTCCTGTACTCTTTTACCAGGTGTCTCATACGTTTGCATTGACGGTTTTGTCTCAGAATTTCTGCAGCCACTCTTCTATTATTTGTTTTCGAAACGTTGCCACGCTTTATTCCGAGGTATTTTTATCATAGTCTTAGCCTTTAGCAAACCTTCGCCCACTTCTTTTAAAGTTATTGGCAATATAAGGAACGTGGTTGATCACTCACCCGCTGCCAGACTCGCATACTCCATCTCTATTTCTTTCTCAATACACCTTTACCAAAACTGCAAATAGTGTGCTTCTAGACGTTATGTTTTGTACTGCACACATATCGAAGACATGGAAGTCGTGAAATTGGCAATACTTTATCAGAAATGACTAGAACTCTGAGGAGTTCTAGTCCTTACGACTATGCCTTGCCTCTCACGTACGCCTAAGGGCGTATTCTTGCTACATGTTCAGAATGCTACGTTTGGACTCACCTCTTTAATGATAAAATGGGCAAAAATATTGCTGATTCTAAATGTGAAAATGTCGATGGAACTTATTTATTTTTGTTTTATTGAATGTAAATTCATAATATTAAAATTAGTCCCTATGCTAATTTGAATAAATTATAAAGATGGATACTCAAATATTTGGTTAAGTATTAGTAATTATTAATACTAATAGTTTATATTTTATAATAACAATAACAATTGAAACAACAATAACAATATCTGTAATACTAATAATAAATTAATAATTATTATTATTAGCTGGCCTGAATAGCCGAGGTCTATAAGGCTGTGAGAGCCGTAGCTGCCTGAAGCGGGTTCAAGTCTGCCCGAGGCATGAGTGATTGTGTGTCTGTATGGTTGTGATTGTCCATTCAGCCTTCAACATAACAATCATCTTTATCATTTAATACCTCATCCCGCAGGGCTAACAACCTTAGGGTGTAAAAATGGATTCGGCATTTAAGTGCTGATTCCCGCCCCCCCCCAAGAAAACAGTTACGCCCACTTCCCCGAGAAAATATGACACTCTCAGTGAGAACAGTTCACAAGACTCTAAGATGAACAATTAGCAGCAAAAAATTATTATTGTTTAGTAGATTTATCAGAGAACTTAATGAGTAGATTTTTTCTTTTTTAATATTCCATATATAATGAATTGTGGTAAATAAAAAATGCTGTGACGAAAGCAACGTATTCTCACATGTTAGAGCAACGATCATGGACTTGTGTCTACATCGCGGCTTGCTCACAGCTCGGGGCATAAAGCAGTAGTTTTGTATATATTTAATGTGTATTCCTATGGTGCATCTATATTTTAATGCCCTAAGTATTTACAACTGTCATTATCTTCAATAAAATATAGATACTTTCGCTTTTTTCTTTAAGTTTTCAAGTTGTGCCTCATTTATGAGAACCATTATCTTCTCCCATCACCACCGAACCTGCTCATTAATTTATTTGTTGAAAACTCGGAGTATTAGAAGCCCACTTGCTATTATTCCGCCATGATATCCTCATTCAAGCACTGTCATAGAGAACATTTCCCTCGAGGTCCTTCACCTCCATTGAACTACGATTTGTTGTACAGTAGAACAAATACTCGAAATGCTGGTCAAACATACAAAATAAATTGTGTTTGATCGACATATTTTATAAAGAAGATTTGAGAAGAATAGATTTTAGAATATAAAAGAAAACGTCGCCTAAACATATTGTAACCACAAGATGAATGTAAAACTAAACGCAATAATTTCAATTGTTAACCTTCTTTCCGACTGTTCTAAATAAATAAACTGCTAAATGCCACGTAACAATAATTATTCATGTACAAGGAATAACCTAGCTTTTATTTCTATTTATACTGAAGGGATGCGTTTTCAATGAATATTGTAATTTAATGGTATAATGACTATCTTTCACCTAGAAAGTGACCTGTTCACTGGCATCTTCTCAATATCCTGCAATTCAGGTGCATAATTTGGAATTAGTTCCAGACAATACTATTACACAACCATTGCATTGCGTTGTTTTGGCACAAGATTCTTATTTCATTGCTCACTCGAATCCACATTACTGATTAGTTTCTTTTTATCAGTGATCCATATCATATTACTTCTCAAACCAGGCTTAACCTTCTTAAACCACCTCCTCTAACCCATTTTATGTCTTCAGATATTATGGAACCAAAAATTCCAAATTCACACGTTCTTCTTTAGAAAATAAGTAATGTGCTCCGTCTTACGTACTACATTTACATGTTAAAGTATTTAAAAAAAGCCTATGTGCAAAATTTGAATTGTACTTTCCTGTCGGAGTAATACTGGAGTTTGTGGGCATATGACAGTTCTAACTTGTCATGCAATTCCTGGTGATAGTAAACAAGCGTCTCTATAATATAATTCTTAGGATAGAGATGATACTATGATTGCTCTTTGCCCCATGCGGTGCCGGTTGAAAACGGGTGAGCCAACATTTCGGCATTTCCTTTCGTGTCGTACTATACCTCAAAATAATGAACACTTGGGTGTATATATCCTGAGAGTCCGAAAATACACCGTGATAGGCCGAGCGGCAAAGAATATTTCCTTGTTTTGACTACGGAAGCCTACAACTTCACAACAAGATGATTTATCTTCGGTCTTTTTTGGCCATCTTTTCTAGATTTTGGGGCAGTGTGTATCCCATTGGCGTTTGCACACGTCGCCGAGAGACAGGGCGCACGCAATTATCGATTCGATTACTCCAAAGCCGAGTGCTGGGTTCGAACCCCGAGGGATCTCCTTCATCCCCGCACCACCCCTTCTTGTCTCTGCACCCCCCTCCTGCCTTCCCACCCCATCGTAACTGAGGCGCAGGGCTGCGAAGCAAGACCACACAACGCTACAGGGAGTCACTTGTTAAGCAACTTTTCAGTGGAATTATCCCCCTTCGTAGTTACGACGCGCGCTGTGAAATCGTGAATCCTGAACCTAAGGCGAAAAAAAAATTGACACAGAAATGAACAGATTTCCTGAAAATACAAATCGAATTAATCTCTAGAAATGAAAAATGTGAAAAAGAGCGTTTTTTAAATATAGTAAGTTGTTGGAAAGTAAATATGTTCTGAAATTATTTTAGTGAAATGAGAATTTAATAAAAGAGAAGTAATGTAACTATCACGAAAATAAAAGCTGGCGAATAAAAAGTTAAATATACCTGCAGAAAAAATATTCTTATGTTTAATATTGTTATATATTTTACATTGCACATCTCATGAACATTTCAGTAGTATGAGTGTGGGTGAGAATGGAGTGAGAGAGAGTGAGTGAGAGTGACAGAGGGTGAGAGAGAGTGAGAGAGAGTGAGAGAGAGGAGGAGTGGAGAGCGAGATGAGTGGCGAGAGAGCGAGCGAGTGTGAGAGAGCGAGAGAGCGAGAGAGTGTGAGAGAGCGAGAGAGAGTGAGAGCGAAAGAGAGAGTGAGAGAGCGAGAGAGAGTGAGAGAGCGAGAGAGAGTGAGAGAGCGAGAAGAGAGTGAGAGAGCGAGAGAGAATGAAGGAGCGAGCGAGAGTGAGAGAGCGAGAGAGAGTGAGAGAGAGTGAGGAGCGAGAGCGAGGTGAGAGAGCGAGAGAGAGTGAGAGAGCGAGAGAGAGTGAGAGAGCGAGAGAAGAGTGAGAGAGCGATGGAGAGAGTGAGAGAGCGAGAAGAGAGCGAAGAGGAAGAGAGCGAAAGAGAGTGAGAGAGTGAGAGAGAGAGTGAGAGAGGAGAGAGAGTGAGAGAGCGAGAGAGAGTGAGAGAGCGAGAAAGAGTGAGAGAGCGAGAGAGAGTGAGAGAGCGAGGAGAGTGAGAGAGCGAGAGAGAGTGAGAGAGCGAGAGAGAGTGAGAGAGGGCGAGAGAGAGTGAGAGAAGCGAAAGCGAGTGAGAGAGCGAGAGAGCGAAAGCGAGTGGAGAGCGAGAGAGAGTGAAAGAGTGAGAGAGGCAGGAGAGTGGAGAGAGTGCGAGAAGCGAAAGCGAGTGAGAGAGCGAGAAAAGTGAGAGAGCGAGAGAAGTGAGAGAGCGAGAGAGCGAGAGAAAGTGAGAGAGGCGAGAGAGTGAGAGAGTGAGTGAGAGAGGTGAAGAGCGAGTGAGAGCGAGTGAGAGAGAGCGCGTGAGAGAGCGAGCGAGCGAAGAGAGTGGAGTGAGAGGTAAGCATGAGAGAGAGTGAGAGCGAGTGAGAGGAGAGAGTGAGAGCGAGTGAGAGAGAGAGAAGTGAGAGCGAGTGAGAGAGAGTGAGAGAGAGACGTGAGAGCGAGTGAGAGAGAGATGAGAGAGAGCGAGTGAGAGCGAGTGAGAGAGAGTGAGAAGCCGTTGAGAGAGAGTGGAAGCGGAAAGAGAACTGAGAAAGGAGAGAGGGAGTACAATTTACATTTTGTAAAAGCAACTAATTTAAATGACACCAAAATATAATGTTAAAAATGGTCCCGAGATAATATTAAAACCGTAAATATTACACAAATAGTTGGTCATTACATTAGTTCGAAACTAACATCGTGACGGATTTTTCGTGTTTAGCCCAAAAGTCAACGATGAATGAAACGATTGGAAACGAAAACGCCGAAATAACAAGTACGGATAAATACTTAGCAAAGTTTTCCTGAATCATTCATTTGACAATAGTACATTTGAGAAGTTGACTCGCAAGACATAGAGCAAACAATTTTTCATATAACAAAATGCATAAGAGATGTGAGATACCAGTTTAGGCTTGGAGCTTCAAGCGGATATTCAAGATAAGCTACTAGCTAATTGGATGGGAAAAATCAAAACTATGGAAAGCACACGATCCAATTATTCAAGTTCGAGTGTAACAAATGGCAGCTATATCCCGGATATTGTCGCCTTTACATAATTAATTTCATGTTTAAATTAATTACCACTATCAACGGGACCTCCAAGCGTAATCTGATTGCGTGTTCTGGTTAATGTTCAGATTAATTTCTTGTCGGAATTTGCAATGATTCAGAGCGCTCAACATGCACGACAATTAATAAGAAATAGAAATTGTAATTGATCACAAAGCCTGGAGCATGTATTCCGATAATCACCTGAAACCAAACATGTGATAAATATGTTACAAAGTATATTTAATAGCTTAACAAAGACTTAAGAGGAACTTTCTGAACAAAAGGTAAGATTAGATACGGAAAAGTAATGTCATATCTAAGGTCTCTTCTCTGCGGCAATGTACCAATAGTTTTGTATTTACGAGAAAAAACTTGAGCAACTTGAAAAATCCAAGAATCAAATTCTCTGTCAAGAAGAGCACAGAATAGTAAGAATAAGCCGCAATAAAAAAGAACAACGAAAAAAATATTAAGTGTTCAAAATTACATTTTTGAAGAGAAATTCGCTCTCCTCCAGATGGGTAACATCTTCCAAAACAAGACTCTTTCTATAAATTTGGTGAACTAAGTATAAAATTCAAGTCAAGTAAAATGATCAGTGGCTAATGTAAAATAATGCCAAAAACACTTCTTCTACGTTTGGGCCGCGGCCTATATAGATAGGTTGGCTGAATCTGAAGAATTGGGCTGAAGGTCGAGGGGTCGGAATCCCGCAGGGACATAGACGTTTTTTTTGTGTGTCCGATACAGTTAAACGTTACCATCGCCAATTCACTGTTAACAAAGTGGTCGCTATATGACTTTAGTAGATTGAAAATCAATTAAATAAGTAAAGTAAAAATAAATAAATTATAAAAAAAATAAATAAAACCAAATGTGACATATGAACAAATATGAAAAACGTGACTCGTGTCGGGTATCCCTCATGTGGTCTTGAATATTTAGAAATAACATTTTTATGCATCTGTAAATACAGAAGTGGCTAAGACATATGTCACGGAATATGTACCCAAAATCTTTTTTAAATATTCCCAAAGACGTGCCAACAATTTCCTTTTCGGGTGGCTCAACAACGACTTGAAAGACAGGCTGAGCAAACCAGAACGAGGCAAGTTGCCAGAGCGGATTACGACGCGAGTTTATCTCCGTGCGACGCGCTTCGGCTCTGAATCTCCTCGCCCCTTGGCCTCACCTCTTCTCACCAACACCGCTCCTCTCCGCTCGCTCCGCTCGCTTCGACCAATCGCCCGTGGCCCTCCGCTGGCGCGAACGCGCCGCATCCGCCCACGCCGACACATTAACGCCTCTTAATCAATTTGAATAGCAACGATTGGGGACCGCGGGCGAATTTGAGTGAAACGGAGCTCCAGTTAACGTTATCTATTCAACTATTTTATTCATCGCTCTAATTCTAATTAAATCCCGACGATCGGAAGCGGCTTTGCGGGGCGAGCGGCGTCGGCCGGCAGGCTGCGCGATGCTACGCTTCCTCGCGCAGTTAGCCCGGGCTGCGAATGGCGCATCGACGCGCGCAGAAGCTGCGTAAGTGCTGCCAACTGAAGGTCAGGTCTGCGGAGGCAGAATCGAAGAGATTACATACAAAGTGACGTGTCTCGATTTATGTTTGAACTTGTTATGATACTTTATGACTATGCCCTCCTAATGCTGCCATAATCGCTTTCATTATGCTGCCAAAAAAAATGTTTCAAAATGCGCTTATCATATGTTTTCAGTATTCAAAGGCCTGTTTAAATCTAATTTTTAAACGATAAGGCTAAATGTGAGTTGTTTTATTTTTCCCAAAAATTGTGTTTTAATAAGATGCTACTTTAGAATAGGCTCTCCAATTATCTCCTCGATTGATTATTTTAATGCTTTCGGGTTCTATGAGCATTAAGTTTACGACAAGTGTAGTTATGTTGTATTTCAAGCAGCTGGCGGGGGTTCTTCAGAATTTGAATGTGAAAGTTCGACTGATTACACTAAGCTTGCCGGCGGTTCCTTCCTCAGCTTATCTCTGTCCAGCTCGGCCTGCTATCAGACGAGTAAGCTGTAAGCTCCGCTGCTTTCCGACCACGAAAGTGTGTATGTGTATGGAGGGGGAGGGAGGAGAAGATAAAGAAGGAAAACTGAACACCCGTCTATGGCTCGCTTTTAGAGTACTGCTTTAGAATTGTATCTGGTTTGGATCGGAGTAACCACGGAAACTACTGATCAGAACAGACACAAACAAGAGTTATCATTTCAAAAGGGTCTGGGATCTACTAGTTATCTAGAACTTTCGAAAATCTGCACCGTCCGGGGTGCGCGCCCAGGAACTTCTCGTTCAGAGACACTGCTCTGCGCCTGAAATACTCTCAGTTTTTCACATGCGCTTTCATTTAGAAGGATTAGGTTAAATATTTTAAAATATTTTATTAATAGCTTCCTTCTCTCAATATTTCCTTATCTTCTAACATTTTCTTTGAAAATATACATTTATTTTCAATTTCTAAGATGTTCTTTAATATAATAACATAGTGTTCAAAAGAAAGAAATGTACGTAGAGATAAAAATTGCTATTTTTTAAATACGTTAATATTAAAACATTTGATTGAAAAAACGCACAAAAGTAATCACGCTAGAATACAAACTACCCGTTTAAGTGTTTCTGAATCCGATTGAACGTAACTAAAAGACTGTTGCGTTGTAGTGTACGTAGTGTAGTCGTACGTAGTCTTCGAGAAAGATTCAATTTATCTTTCCTTACCAGAATCTACAAAACGCGACTTTTTAGCACATTCTAACTAACAAGGGGAGGTGAAGTGAGAGGGTTTATTCTACCTCCACTCGGTGCATGGAATCAGAAGATACGGCAAGAATCAAATTCCTAAGTTATGTTAAACTGACAATTTAAATATCATATCCTATTTAAATTGCAACGTCATTTCTCTTGTATGTATTCACGGATTGTGTGTGTGGTCGGAGCGAGGGTGGTAGAAGAGTGAAGTAACGTTTCACAAGCAAGAACGTTGCAACGGATACGATATTGTGAAGCAGCGTTCCAAATCTTGCGTCAATGCGTGTCTCACTTTAAGTATGAACGCATAATTTTTGACCAATCAAAATCTGTGTCAATTGTGTTCACAGCTCAACTCTTTGTAAAAAACTCGGTGGCATTAATATCGAGAAACGGAAACTTGGAGAGCAAATTATCTTAATGCAGATTGCAACTGCTACAAAAATATCAATTATATCCCGCTACTCAGACATCCTTACATCAAATTGCATGGCATCAAAAGACTCCAATTTATGATGCTTCAATACTAAGCTAAGCAACCCACTTTGGGCCCTGCTCCGAAAACGCAACTTTTTCTCACTATAAAACTTATCAAAGAATTTTCCCTAAGTACATACTCTAAAATACCTGGTTTTACTTCCAAACTATTTCCGCGTCATCACGAATTTGGTGTATCACCTTCGATCACAGTTTTTTTTTCTTTATATCAATTAAAATTCTAGCTACCGCAAAGAATCTTAAGTCCGTCTGTATGCATTCAACGTCAGAAAAATAAGTTTCATCGGACAACTAACCCAGCCTTCCTTTAGAATTTCAATTGAAATTCACAGAATATGCTACAGAAAATTCTTGACCTTCTTAAATTGCTAAACTCATTTAGCCTCTTCTACAAATGCTTAATGAAATGTATTAATACATCTACATATCCTACAGTCGCACACAACTGACGGAAACAGACAACCGCAAGAATATTTTAATAATAAAAACTCTTATGAACTCTTTTATGTTTACTATACTAATTTATATATTACTTGTGTATAATTATATGTTATGACTTACAAATGGTATTGTTCAAACTCTAATCAAATTTAAGAAAATAATCCAATATACAAACACATATTTACTTTCATCATTATAAATACGTGTAGTAATTTTTTTTTTAAAAGGGTTTTTTCCAAAAAAGCTCGATGAAGGGAAGCCAATCGCAATTCTTTTTATCATATTTGTGTGCACGTGAGGATACGCAGATCACGTAAAACAATGTTGTGGTCGCTAATCTAGTTTATAGTTTATGCCGAGCTTAAACATAGTATGGAAAAAACATTTCTTCTCAAGGTCCCAAATACGTGTATTCTAATGATTTTACCAAATTAAACATTTTTGAATGCTTATACAATTAAATAATTTGATTGCAACTAGTGAATGTTGAGCAATTGCTACAAAATATTTGGATATTGAATGAAGAAGTTCTTTATTGATTTTTTTTAACGTTTTCATTCAGGTGATATGAATGTGCACATTTGGTTTCTGAGATGAACTGTACTCTTTACAAGAGTGGATTCGTGCAATTACAGCTGGGCCATCACGGATCAAACAGTTCATTAACCAAAAGCTCCAGTTGACCCATGCAATCTATAAATAGATAAACATTCAGTGGGATGAAAATTTGACTTATATTCAAACCATATGAAGCCTACTCAATTTAACTTGTACATCGAGTTTCTACACAAAGCAATGTAGAAAACTAACCAAATGGACATGAAAAAGTTTCCAGGACACGATGTTTCCGCTTAGAATCTCATTATGCAAGGGTTCACTATCGTATAACCAGTCTAATATAGGAAATAAATTAGCGTTGTAACAAAAACTTTCTTTAATTTGAATTTTTTTAACGGGTTATTATTGAATATGTAATTTGAAAATTTCTGGAAAAGTTTCAGTATTAGAGAAACCGTAATTAGTGGCTGGAGTATAGCACCGGTTAGTTTTAGCGAGCAGATTTAAGCTCGAGAGAAAATAATAATAATAATTTAAATACATAAATAAATTCATAAATAAAATAATAAATTAATAATCTCATCAATAATTAAGTTCTAGAAAATTTATAACAGCTCACAATTTGCGTAGATTATGATTCGTATTTTAATAATAATAATAATAATAATAATATAATAATAATCAATAATAATTTAATTACTGCAAATGGTGTACGCTCGGTGGAATTAATCAAAAAAGAATTACAAAAATACGAGTAAAAATTAAAAGAAATTATGCATACAAATATTAAAAAAAGGAAAAAAAAAAAAATGATAAATAATAAAAATAATATCTTAGTGGCTTGAGACACATCGAATTGAGAGAACTATCAGAGGAGCATCCTGCAGCCTTCATCAACTGGTCAGCAGAGGTAACCATAAACGGAGCAGAGCATCGCAAGAGGACCCTTAGCGTGGCGGCGCAAAGGGGGTGTCCCGGGGCGAGAACGATCCATGAAAGGACCTCGGCCATTCACACTACGCCCCGGCGCCGAGGCACTGCCCGCCTCCCTGCTCCCCACCCGTCTCCCCAGCTCCCCATTCCCCTACCTGCTCCGCTCCGCAGCATCCCGCTCGCCCGTCGTCTCATGCTCGCCTGCACCCTACCACTGTCCCCGCTCTTCACCCCTGCTCACGTACTCCCGCTCCTGCTTCTTCTTCCTGCCCTCGCTTTCTGCCCTCTTCTTCTCCTTCTTGACTGCCTCCTAACATCACTACGCAACCCTCTGGCAATGCTTCTTCCTCCATGCCATCTCTTTCCTCGTCCTTACTCTTCGCTCCCGCCTCTCCCTGGCAGCCGTCGTTTCTCTCTGCTTCTCGCTCCTGGTCCCCTCTTTCATTCTACTCCTCTCCTCGCTCTACTACTTCTTTCTCTCCTCGCCGCGCGGCGGCTCTCGCCTTCGGCCAAGCGAGCGGCGCCCGCGTCAAAGAACTTTTTCCACGCGTCTGCGCGGCGTCGCGCGACGCTTTTTGTGTGCGTGGGAACAGAAGGCGGGGCGGCGGCGACGGCGGGCGCGCGCGCCGACGATAGGTCTGGCGGTCGGGAGAGATGGGGACAGGGAGGAAGAAGCTGGGAGCGCGCAGAAGGGAAAGTTTTGAGGGGCTGTAGAGCAAAGTTGCTGATGCAAAAGGGTGGGTTGTGAGAGGATCAGGGGTGAGGTGAGGGAAGTAGGTGGTGACCAAGTGACGAGTTAGGGTACGAGTGGCCCAAGAAGGGCCTAGCAGTGGTAAGGAAGGAAGATGGGGCGGCGGAATTAATAGGGGCCGGGGTGAACACATGGTTTGAAGGGGACGGTTTCAGTGCGGTGATGGGAGGTATGAGACAAGGGACAAGTGAGGGGTAGTAGACAGAAAATTAGCAAGGTTGGTGGTGTGGAGGAAGTAGGGATGGAGTGTAAAAGACCGGTCATGATGGGAGAACGTTTGGGGGACAAGAAAGGATGAGCTTGATAGCGTGGAGGCAGGATGCAGGATTCCGATCAATCTCGCATAGGGTCAGAAAGTAGGAGGTAATGGGTTCTATGTAGTGACGAGGGTGGGGACAACGCCGCATTCAGGTGAGTGAAGAGTCGGTGCAAGGAAGGAGCCGGGGAAGGTAACGAAGGCGTCACGACGAAGCAACGGAGGAAGAGAATGCAAATTCGGAGAGAGATCCGGGGAACTGTCTGGGAAGTGGCGGTGAGGCTGCAGAGGAAGTGTTCATATCGAAACGAATAGCGGGTGGCGGGTAAAGGTGCGGGACGGGGCAGAGGACGGGGCGGGGCGGAGAGGGCGGGTAGGGCAGGATAGCGGGGCAGGATAAGCGGGCAAGGATAGCGGGCAGGATGCGGGGCAGGATAGCGGGGCAGGATTATGCGGGGCCAGGATAAGCGGGGCAGGATAAGCGGGGCAGGATATCGCGGGGTCAGGATAACGCGGCGGCAGGATAAGCGGGGCCGGATAGGCGGGGCAGGATAAGCGGGGGCAGGATAGCGGGACAGGATAGCGGGGCAGGATAAGCGGGGCAAGGAATAGCGGGGCAGGATAGCGGGGGGCAAGGATAGCGGCAGGATAGCGGGGCAGGATAGCGGAGCAGGCTAGCGGAGCAGATAGCGGGGCAGGATATGCGGGGCAGGATAGGGGGCAGGAATAGCGGGCAGGATAGGGGGCAGGAATAGCGGGCAGGATAGTCGGGCAGGATAAGCGGGGGCAGGATATGCGGGGCCAGGATAGCGGGTTGATAGCCGGGGTTGGAATATCGGGGCAGGATGGCGGAGCAGGGCGTCAGGACGGGCAGGGAGGGCGGCGGCGGGGGGGGCGGGGCGGGACGGGCAGGGCGGGACGGGCAGGACGGGGCGGGAAAGGAGGTGGGGTGTGAGTGCGGGGCGGACGGGAGGGTGGTGAGTTTGTGGGGGGGGTTGTGGGATCGAGGGGAGATGCGCGGGGAGTAGCAGAGTGAGGAGGGTGGCGCGGGCTGGAGGATGGTGTGGGAAGAGGGTGGAGGGAATGGGGTGTGGGCCGGTGGGTGGAGGTAATGATTGGGGGGGGCAGGACGGGGCAGGCGGATTCTGCGAAGGAAAGCCTACCAAGCAGCCGATGGTCAGACCCGGGGGGGAAGAGGCGAGGCGAGGGTAGAGTCGGGCAGCAGTCCTTGCATGCACGGAGAACAGGAGCTTGATTAGCGGCTGGGCACAGGGGGCGAGAGCGGGGGTGGAGTGGCGGTCCTGCCGAATGCACTTGGCGGTGCGTGAGCGGTGAACGTGAGGAGTGACGACTGCGCCCGGCTGTAACCACAAAAGCGCCCTTGTGTGGCTGCAGTGGCGCAGAAAACCCGAATGGATGAAAGAGGCCGGCTGCTTGCAAGCCATGAAGCACGGTTACATGGCGCGTCTGGGGCCTATTCTAAAAAACCGGTTTCACGGCAGTCATTCATGATGTGGAAATATTTGGACATTTTATGTTCTGTACTTGCCTAATATAACAAATTGTCGGTAAGTGTTATTGTCTTTAATTATTAAAATATACATCCGCTAGTGCACATTTTCAATAAAAAAACATCGATATATAATTGATAAATAAAAATCTTGATGATAATAAATAAAATATAAAATATGTGAATAAAAAATAAATAAAATTCTATGTGTTCAGATAGATCGAAATGTATGGTTACTTAATCACTGTTCTCAAAAGGGAATTTCTAAATAAACGTGTATGAAAGAAAGTAGATAAACCCATTTGTTATTTCTAAGAAGTTTCTCTGAAATAAAAAAATGCAAGCCGCATACCTTCTGAAGTCGCTAATGTGCTAGTGCAGTCTGAAATGGAAAAAAACACCGACACCGAGCAAGGCGACCGCCGCCCGCTCAACACTTTCCACCTCATACGTCAACAATTACAGTGAAACATCATTCAAGAGCAGAAGCCGCGCGGACGACGCTACAAAGAGAAGAAGAAAATGGAGTTTGAAAATCGTTTGCACAAAGCAAACAGAAACACGGGCGGCAACAAAAGAAGAATCGAAAGCCAGGCGCGTTCCTTCGGGGAAGACAAAAGGCAAGCAACCGCCTTGCAGTGGGAAAGCAAAGCCGACTGGTGAACATGTGCAATGGCGCGCGAACTTTGCGGAGGAACCGATTCTCTTTGGCGTTCCCCAGGCGCGGAGCCGGATCAGCCGCCGCACGCCTCGTTGGCGCGCGCTGGCGGCCCGGCCGGGCGGGGCAAGGGAGGGGGAGCGGGGGAGGGGCAGTTTCATGTCGGCTGGCGCAAGCAACCAACGGGTGGCTTCTGTCACAACGCGCCTGTGATGTGGGTTTGCGAAAGAGGCCTTTCGAATCTCTGAACATCTTTTTTTTTTTCGCGTGACGGCAAACTATCATGACAAAAGCCTGATCCGTCTAGATTAGATGGTACTTGGAAAAAATACGCTTCATTGCGCGTGAGTTCCTACTAGGAAACATATCCATTGAAAAAAAAAGGTTTTTAACGATAATCTCAGACCAAATTTATACAGTTGACCTCGCTAAGGGCCGGAATTGTCTACTTAAAACTTTTGGAGTTCTAAACCACATCACAACAGAAATGTCTCACAATATGAGAAATGTACAGGAGCGAATAAATATCTTCACTTTGAAAAGTGTCCGCATTCTACATTCTCACTAATGCTGGAAGAATCATGGACAAACATGACTCATTCTGTGGAAGATGGAATTAGCAATAACATCAAGGGAAAATCATGAAAATATATACTCGGGAAATAATACAATCTTGTATCCTTCTCAGGATTTTAAAGTATATCCAGTAATTGGAGTATGAATCAAAAATAACCAATTGCCTGTTTTCGGCTAGCAGAAATCCATTATTTTAGTTTGAGATTTGGAGTGCAAAGTGTGTTGATTCATCAAAGAAACTTCATGAACTAGAAACTAACTTTTAAAGTACTAGTACGCTAACAAACGTGAATAATTACGGTGTCGACCATTTAGGTATAGGAGGAACTTAATTACACTTTTCAATGTCTGAAATGCAAAACAGTGTTCTACTACTTGCGTTGTAGTTTA
>BOPP01000012.1:15533046-15543297 GCA_017312745.1 Gryllus bimaculatus
GTGAGAGAGCGAGAGAGAGTGAGAGAGAGTGAGAGAGCGAGAGAGAGTGAGAGCGAAAGCGAGTGAGAGAGCGAGAGAGCGAAAGCGAGTGAGAGAGCGAGAGAGAGTGAGAGAGCGAGAGAGAGTGAGAGAGTGAGAGAGCGAGAGAGAGTGAGAGAGTGAGAGAGCGAGAGAGAGAGTGAGAGAGTGAGAGAGCGAGAGAGAGTGAGAGAGTGAGAGAGCGAAAGCGAGTGAGAGAGCGAGAGAAAGTGAGAGAGCGAGAGAGTGAGAGAGAGTGAGTGAGTGAGAGAGAGTGAGTGAGAGAGAGAGTGAGTGAGAGAGAGAGAGTGAGTGAGTGAGAGAGAGTGAGAGCGAGTGAGAGCGAGTGAGAGGGAGAGCGAGTGAGAGAGCGAGCGAGCGATAGAGAGTGAGAGTGAGAGTAAGAGTGAGAGAGAGTGAGAGCGAGTGAGAGAGAGAGAGTGAGAGCGAGTGAGAGTGAGAGCGAAAGAGACTGAGAAAGAGAGAGAGGGAGGTACATTTACATTTTGTAAAGCAAACTATTTAATGACACAAAATATAATGTTAAAAATGGTCCCCGAGATAATATTACAACCGTAAATATTACACAAATAGTGGTCATTACATTTAGTTAGACACTAAAATCGTGACGGTTTTTCGTGTTTAGACCAAAAGTCAACGATGAATGAAACGATTGGAACGAAAACCCCGAAATAACAAGTACGGATAAATACTTAGACAAAGTTCCTGCATCATTCATTGACATAGTACATTTGAAGAAGTTGACTCGCACAGACATAGAGCAAACAATTTTCATATAACAAAATCATAAGAGATGTGAGATACCAGTTAGGAACTTGGAGACTTCAGCGGATATTCAAGATAATGTTACTAGCTAATTGGAGGGAAAATCAAAACTATGGAAAGCACACGATCGCAATATTCAAGTTCGAGTGTACAAATGCAGCTATATCCGGATATTGTCGCCTTTACATAAATTATTTCATGTTAAATCAATTACCTATCAACGGGACCCTCCAAGCCGTAATCTGATTGACGTGTTCTGGGTTAATGTTCAGATTAATTTCTTGCAGGAATTTGCATGATTCAGAGCGCTCAACATGCACGACTTAATAAGAAATAGAATTGTAATTGATCACAAAGCCTGGAGCATGTATTCCGATAACTAACCTGAAACAAAACATGTGAATAAATATGTTCAAAGTATATTTAATACTTAACAAAGACTATAAGAGGAACTTTCTGAACAAAGGTAAGATTAGATACGGAAAAGTAATGTCATATCGTAATGGTCTCTTCTCTGCGGCATGTAAACCAAAGTTTTGTTTTACGAGAAAAACTTGAGTCACTTGAAAATCCCAGAAATCAAATTCCTCTGTCAAAGAAAGCACCAGAATAGTAAGAATAAGCAAGAACAACGAAAAAAAGAATTAAGTGTTCAAATTACATTTTGAAGAGAAATTCGCTCTCCCTCCAGATGGGTAACTCTTCAAAAAACAAGACTCTTTCATATACATTTGGTGAACTAAGTATAAATTCAAGTCAAGTAAATGATCAGTGGCTAATGTAAAATAATGCCAAAAACACAACTTCCTTCTACGTTTTGGGCCGCCGGCCTATATAGATAGGTTGCTGAATCTGAAGAATTGGGCCTGAAAGGTCGAGGGTCCGAATCCCGCCAGGGACATAGACGTTTTTGTGTGTCCGTATACAGTTACCGTTACCCCCAATGTCACTGCTTACAAAGTGGTCGCTATATGACCTTAGTAGTTGAAAATCAATTAAATAAGTAAGTAAAAAATAAATAAATTACTAAAAATAAAATAAAACAAATGTGACATATGAACAAATATGAAAACGTGACTCGTGTCCGATCCACTCATGTGGTTTGAATATTAGAAATAACATTTTTATGCATCTGTAAATAAAGAAGTGCTAAGACATGTACGGAATATGTACCCAAACATTTTTTTTAGTATTCCCAAAGACGTTACCACAATTTCCCTTTCGGGTGGCCTCAACAACGACTTGAAAGCAGGCTGAGCAAACCAGAACGAGCAGTTGCCAGAGCGGATTCCGACGCGAGTTTATCTCCCGTGCAGACCGCTTCGCTCTGAATCTCCTCGCCCCTTGCCTCCCCTCTTCTCACCGCACCGCTCCTCTCCGCTCCGCTCCGCTCCGCTTCGACCAATCGCCGTGGCCCTCCGCGTGGCGCGACGCGCCCGCTCCGCCCACGCCGACACTTAACGCCTCTTTAATCAATTTGGAATACACGATTGGGACCGCGGCGAATTTGAGTGAAACGGAGCTCCAGTTAACGTTATCTATTCAACTATTTATTCATCGCTCTAATTCTAATTAAATCCCGACCGATTCGAAGCGGGCTTTGGCGGGGCGAGCGGCCGGTCGGCCGGCAGGCTGCGCGATGCTACGCTCCTCGCGCAGTTAAGCCCCCGGGCTGCGATGGCCGCATCGACGCGCGCAGAAGCTGCGCACAGTGCTGCCAACTGAAGGTCAGGTCTCGGAGCAGAATCGAAGAGATTACATACAAAGTGACGTGTCTCGATTTATGTTTGACTTTTATGATACTTTATTGATCTATGCCCTCCTAATGCTGCCTAACGCTTCTCCATTATGCTGCCAAAAAAAAATGTTAAAAATGCGCTTCTCATATGTTTATCAGTATTCAAGGCCTGTTAAATTCTATTTAAACGATAAGGCTAAATGTGAGTTGTTTTATTTCTTTCCCAAAAATTGTGTTTTATAAAGATGCTCACTTTAGAAATAGGCTCTCCAATTATACTCCTCGATTGATTATTTTATGCTTTCGGGTTCTATGAGCATTAGTTCCGCAAGTGTAGTTCATGTTGTATTTCAAGAGCTGGCGGGGTTCCTTCAGAATTTGAATGTGAAATTCCGAACTGATCTACACTAAGCTTGCCGGAGGTTCCTCCTCCAGCTATCTCTGTCAGCCGAGCACTGCTTCAGACAGAGTAAGCTGTAAGCTCCCGCCTGCTTTCCCGACACGAAAGTGTGTATGTGTATGGGAGGGGGAGGAGGAGAAGATAAAGAAGGAAAAATGACACGCGGTCTATGGCTCGCTTTTAGAGTACTGCTTTAGAATGTATCTGGTATTGATCGGAGTAACCACGGAAAACTACTGATCAGAACAGACACAAACAAGAGTTATCTTTCAAACAGGGTCTGGATTCTACTAGTTATCTAGAAACTTTCGAAAATCTGCCACCGTCGGGGTGCGACGCCCAGGACTTCTCGTTCAGAGACACTGCTCTGCGCCTGAAATAGCTCTCAGTTTTTCAATCGCCTTCCATTTAGAAGGATCGAGTTTAATATTTTAAAAATATTTTATTAATAGCTTTCTTCTCTCAAATATTCCTTATCTTCTACATTTCTTTTGAAATATACATTTATTTTCAATTTCTACATGTATCTAATATTAATAAACATAGTTTCAAAAGAAAGAAATGTACGTAGAGATAAAAATTGCATTTTTAATACGTTAATATTAAACATTTGTTGAAAAACGCACAAAAGTAATCACGGATTACAAACTACCCGTTTAAGTGTTTCCTGAAATCGATTGAACGTAACTAAAAGACGTTGCGTTGTAGTGTACGTAGTGTAGTGTACGTAGTCTTCGAGAAAGATCTCAATTTATTTTCCCTACCCAGAATCTACAAAACGCGACTTTTTAGAACATTCTACTACAAGGGGAGGGTGAAGTGAGGGGTCTATTCTACCTCCACTCGGTGCAAGGAATCAGAGATACGCAGAATCAAATTCTAAGTTATGTTAAACTGACAATTTAAATATCATATCCTATTTAATTGCACGGTCAGTTCTCTTGTATGTATTCACGGATTGTGTGTGTGTCGGAGCGAGGGTGTAGAAAGAGTGAGTAACGTT
The DNA here is from genome assembly GCA_017312745.1 of Gryllus bimaculatus. Lineage (NCBI taxonomy): Eukaryota > Metazoa > Arthropoda > Insecta > Orthoptera > Gryllidae > Gryllus > Gryllus bimaculatus. Next base: position 15,536,992 of record BOPP01000012.1, read on the forward strand.
TTCACAAGCAAGAACGTTTGCACGGATACGATATTGTGAAGCACGTTCCAAATCTTGCGTCAAATGCGATGCTCACTTTAAGTATGAACGCATAATTTTGACCAATCAAAATCTGTGTCAATTGTGTTCACGCTCAAACTCTTTGGTAAAAAACCTCGGTGCATTAATCGAGGAAACGCGAACTTGGAGAGCAAATATCTTATGCAGAATTGCACATGCTACAAAAATATCAATTATATCCCCTACTCAAGACATCCTTACACAAATTGCATGGATCAAAAGACTCTCAATTTATGATGCTTCCAATACTAAGCTAAGCAACCCCACTTTGGGCCACTGCGTCCGAAACCAACTTTCTCAACTATAAAACTTATCAAAATATTTCCCTAAGTACAACCTCTAAAACACCCTGGTTTATTCCAAACTTTCCGCGTCATCACGAATTTGGTGTATCACCTTCGTCACAGTTTTTTTTCTTATATCATTAAAATTCTACCGCAAAAGATCTTAAGTCCCGTCTGCTATGCACTTCAACGTCAGAAAATAAGTTTCATCGGAACAATCTACCCAGACATTCTTTAGAATTTCAATTGAAATTTCACAGAATATCTACCCAGAAAATTCTTTGACCTTCTTAAATTGACTAAACTCATTTAGCCCTCTTCTACATATGCTTATGAAATGTATAATACATCTACATATGTACTGACGGAAACAGACAACGCAAGAATAATTTAATAAATAAAAACTCTTTATGAACTCTTTTATGTTACTTACTAATTATTATTACTTGTGTATAATAATATGTATATGAACTTACAAATGTATTGTTCAAACTCTAACAAATTAAGAAAATATCCAAATATACAAACAATATTTACCTTTCATAATTATAAATAGTGTAGTAAATATTTAAGTTTCAGCTCGATGAGGGAACCAATCGCAATTCTTTTTAACATATTTGTGTGCACGCAGATCACGTAAAACAATGTTGTGGTCGCTAATTATTTTATAGTTTATGCGAGCTTAAATTAGTAAATGGAAAAAAACATTTCTCTCAGGTCCCAAAATACGTGTATTCTATGATTTTACAAATTAAACATTTTTGAATGCCTTATCAAATTAAATAATTTATTGCAACTAGTGAATGTTGAGCATTGCTACAAAATATTTGGATTGAATGAGAAAGTTCCTTTATTGATTTTTTTAACGTTTTCATCAGGTGATATGAATGTGCCATTTGGTTTCTGAGATGAACTGTACTCTTTCAAGAGTGGATTCGATGCAATTACAGCTGGCCATTCACGGATCAAAACAGTCATTAACCAAAAGCTCCAGTTGACCCATGCAATCTATAAATAGATCAACATTCAGTGGCGACTGAAAATTTGACTTAATTCAAAACCATATTGAAGCCTACTCAATTTAACTTGTACATCCGAGTTTCTACACAAAGCATGTAGAAAACTCACCAAATTGGACATGAAAAAGTTTCCAGGAACTACGATGTTTCCGCTTAGAATTCATTATGCAGGCTTCACTATCGTATACCAGTCTAAATATAGTGAAATAAATTAGCGCTTGGTATACAAAAACTTTCTTTAATTTGAATTTTTCAACGGGTTATTTTGAATATGTAATTTGAAAATTTCTAGGAAAAGTTCAGGTTATTAGAGAAACCGTAATTAGTGGCTGGGAGTATAGCACCGGTTAGTTTTACGAGCAGATTCTAAGCTCGAGAGAAAATAAATAAATAAATAAATAAATACATAAATAAATTCATAAATAAATAATAAATTAATAAATTCATCAATAATTAAGTTAGAAAATTTATAACTAGCTCAAGCTCACAATTTGCGTAGATTATGATTCGTATTTTAATAATAATAATAATAATAATAATATAATAATAATCAATAATAATTTAATTACTGCAAATGGTGTACGCTCGGTGGAATTAATCAAAAAAGAATTACAAAAATACGAGTAAAAATTAAAAGAAATTATGCATACAAATATTAAAAAAAGGAAAAAAAAAAAAATGATAAATAATAAAAATAATATCTTAGTGGCTTGAGACACATCGAATTGAGAGAACTATCAGAGGAGCATCCTGCAGCCTTCATCAACTGGTCAGCAGAGGTAACCATAAACGGAGCAGAGCATCGCAAGAGGACCCTTAGCGTGGCGGCGCAAAGGGGGTGTCCCGGGGCGAGAACGATCCATGAAAGGACCTCGGCCATTCACACTACGCCCCGGCGCCGAGGCACTGCCCGCCTCCCTGCTCCCCACCCGTCTCCCCAGCTCCCCATTCCCCTACCTGCTCCGCTCCGCAGCATCCCGCTCGCCCGTCGTCTCATGCTCGCCTGCACCCTACCACTGTCCCCGCTCTTCACCCCTGCTCACGTACTCCCGCTCCTGCTTCTTCTTCCTGCCCTCGCTTTCTGCCCTCTTCTTCTCCTTCTTGACTGCCTCCTAACATCACTACGCAACCCTCTGGCAATGCTTCTTCCTCCATGCCATCTCTTTCCTCGTCCTTACTCTTCGCTCCCGCCTCTCCCTGGCAGCCGTCGTTTCTCTCTGCTTCTCGCTCCTGGTCCCCTCTTTCATTCTACTCCTCTCCTCGCTCTACTACTTCTTTCTCTCCTCGCCGCGCGGCGGCTCTCGCCTTCGGCCAAGCGAGCGGCGCCCGCGTCAAAGAACTTTTTCCACGCGTCTGCGCGGCGTCGCGCGACGCTTTTTGTGTGCGTGGGAACAGAAGGCGGGGCGGCGGCGACGGCGGGCGCGCGCGCCGACGATAGGTCTGGCGGTCGGGAGAGATGGGGACAGGGAGGAAGAAGCTGGGAGCGCGCAGAAGGGAAAGTTTTGAGGGGCTGTAGAGCAAAGTTGCTGATGCAAAAGGGTGGGTTGTGAGAGGATCAGGGGTGAGGTGAGGGAAGTAGGTGGTGACCAAGTGACGAGTTAGGGTACGAGTGGCCCAAGAAGGGCCTAGCAGTGGTAAGGAAGGAAGATGGGGCGGCGGAATTAATAGGGGCCGGGGTGAACACATGGTTTGAAGGGGACGGTTTCAGTGCGGTGATGGGAGGTATGAGACAAGGGACAAGTGAGGGGTAGTAGACAGAAAATTAGCAAGGTTGGTGGTGTGGAGGAAGTAGGGATGGAGTGTAAAAGACCGGTCATGATGGGAGAACGTTTGGGGGACAAGAAAGGATGAGCTTGATAGCGTGGAGGCAGGATGCAGGATTCCGATCAATCTCGCATAGGGTCAGAAAGTAGGAGGTAATGGGTTCTATGTAGTGACGAGGGTGGGGACAACGCCGCATTCAGGTGAGTGAAGAGTCGGTGCAAGGAAGGAGCCGGGGAAGGTAACGAAGGCGTCACGACGAAGCAACGGAGGAAGAGAATGCAAATTCGGAGAGAGATCCGGGGAACTGTCTGGGAAGTGGCGGTGAGGCTGCAGAGGAAGTGTTCATATCGAAACGAATAGCGGGTGGCGGGTAAAGGTGCGGGACGGGGCAGAGGACGGGGCGGGGCGGAGAGGGCGGGTAGGGCAGGATAGCGGGGCAGGATAAGCGGGCAAGGATAGCGGGCAGGATGCGGGGCAGGATAGCGGGGCAGGATTATGCGGGGCCAGGATAAGCGGGGCAGGATAAGCGGGGCAGGATATCGCGGGGTCAGGATAACGCGGCGGCAGGATAAGCGGGGCCGGATAGGCGGGGCAGGATAAGCGGGGGCAGGATAGCGGGACAGGATAGCGGGGCAGGATAAGCGGGGCAAGGAATAGCGGGGCAGGATAGCGGGGGGCAAGGATAGCGGCAGGATAGCGGGGCAGGATAGCGGAGCAGGCTAGCGGAGCAGATAGCGGGGCAGGATATGCGGGGCAGGATAGGGGGCAGGAATAGCGGGCAGGATAGGGGGCAGGAATAGCGGGCAGGATAGTCGGGCAGGATAAGCGGGGGCAGGATATGCGGGGCCAGGATAGCGGGTTGATAGCCGGGGTTGGAATATCGGGGCAGGATGGCGGAGCAGGGCGTCAGGACGGGCAGGGAGGGCGGCGGCGGGGGGGGCGGGGCGGGACGGGCAGGGCGGGACGGGCAGGACGGGGCGGGAAAGGAGGTGGGGTGTGAGTGCGGGGCGGACGGGAGGGTGGTGAGTTTGTGGGGGGGGTTGTGGGATCGAGGGGAGATGCGCGGGGAGTAGCAGAGTGAGGAGGGTGGCGCGGGCTGGAGGATGGTGTGGGAAGAGGGTGGAGGGAATGGGGTGTGGGCCGGTGGGTGGAGGTAATGATTGGGGGGGGCAGGACGGGGCAGGCGGATTCTGCGAAGGAAAGCCTACCAAGCAGCCGATGGTCAGACCCGGGGGGGAAGAGGCGAGGCGAGGGTAGAGTCGGGCAGCAGTCCTTGCATGCACGGAGAACAGGAGCTTGATTAGCGGCTGGGCACAGGGGGCGAGAGCGGGGGTGGAGTGGCGGTCCTGCCGAATGCACTTGGCGGTGCGTGAGCGGTGAACGTGAGGAGTGACGACTGCGCCCGGCTGTAACCACAAAAGCGCCCTTGTGTGGCTGCAGTGGCGCAGAAAACCCGAATGGATGAAAGAGGCCGGCTGCTTGCAAGCCATGAAGCACGGTTACATGGCGCGTCTGGGGCCTATTCTAAAAAACCGGTTTCACGGCAGTCATTCATGATGTGGAAATATTTGGACATTTTATGTTCTGTACTTGCCTAATATAACAAATTGTCGGTAAGTGTTATTGTCTTTAATTATTAAAATATACATCCGCTAGTGCACATTTTCAATAAAAAAACATCGATATATAATTGATAAATAAAAATCTTGATGATAATAAATAAAATATAAAATATGTGAATAAAAAATAAATAAAATTCTATGTGTTCAGATAGATCGAAATGTATGGTTACTTAATCACTGTTCTCAAAAGGGAATTTCTAAATAAACGTGTATGAAAGAAAGTAGATAAACCCATTTGTTATTTCTAAGAAGTTTCTCTGAAATAAAAAAATGCAAGCCGCATACCTTCTGAAGTCGCTAATGTGCTAGTGCAGTCTGAAATGGAAAAAAACACCGACACCGAGCAAGGCGACCGCCGCCCGCTCAACACTTTCCACCTCATACGTCAACAATTACAGTGAAACATCATTCAAGAGCAGAAGCCGCGCGGACGACGCTACAAAGAGAAGAAGAAAATGGAGTTTGAAAATCGTTTGCACAAAGCAAACAGAAACACGGGCGGCAACAAAAGAAGAATCGAAAGCCAGGCGCGTTCCTTCGGGGAAGACAAAAGGCAAGCAACCGCCTTGCAGTGGGAAAGCAAAGCCGACTGGTGAACATGTGCAATGGCGCGCGAACTTTGCGGAGGAACCGATTCTCTTTGGCGTTCCCCAGGCGCGGAGCCGGATCAGCCGCCGCACGCCTCGTTGGCGCGCGCTGGCGGCCCGGCCGGGCGGGGCAAGGGAGGGGGAGCGGGGGAGGGGCAGTTTCATGTCGGCTGGCGCAAGCAACCAACGGGTGGCTTCTGTCACAACGCGCCTGTGATGTGGGTTTGCGAAAGAGGCCTTTCGAATCTCTGAACATCTTTTTTTTTTTCGCGTGACGGCAAACTATCATGACAAAAGCCTGATCCGTCTAGATTAGATGGTACTTGGAAAAAATACGCTTCATTGCGCGTGAGTTCCTACTAGGAAACATATCCATTGAAAAAAAAAGGTTTTTAACGATAATCTCAGACCAAATTTATACAGTTGACCTCGCTAAGGGCCGGAATTGTCTACTTAAAACTTTTGGAGTTCTAAACCACATCACAACAGAAATGTCTCACAATATGAGAAATGTACAGGAGCGAATAAATATCTTCACTTTGAAAAGTGTCCGCATTCTACATTCTCACTAATGCTGGAAGAATCATGGACAAACATGACTCATTCTGTGGAAGATGGAATTAGCAATAACATCAAGGGAAAATCATGAAAATATATACTCGGGAAATAATACAATCTTGTATCCTTCTCAGGATTTTAAAGTATATCCAGTAATTGGAGTATGAATCAAAAATAACCAATTGCCTGTTTTCGGCTAGCAGAAATCCATTATTTTAGTTTGAGATTTGGAGTGCAAAGTGTGTTGATTCATCAAAGAAACTTCATGAACTAGAAACTAACTTTTAAAGTACTAGTACGCTAACAAACGTGAATAATTACGGTGTCGACCATTTAGGTATAGGAGGAACTTAATTACACTTTTCAATGTCTGAAATGCAAAACAGTGTTCTACTACTTGCGTTGTAGTTTA
>BOPP01000012.1:15554261-15588633 GCA_017312745.1 Gryllus bimaculatus
GAAGAGAGATTTCATGATCTAGTGTACCGCTGTACGACACAAATGGTAATTAATGATTTTGGAAATTTTTCAATTGGGTTTTTTTGTGTCCTTTTCTTTTTTGATGGGTGGAAAAAAATTTGAAATTGTTTTGGGCCCCTTCCGGTAAAAATGCCAAAATGGCAATTTTCCCCGTTTTATTAATTTTCAAAATGGGTTTTGCCCTCCGTTCCCATATCATTTCGCGCGGGGTGCCAGGTGCTGTCGCCGAGTTTTTTTTTGAGGGGGACGAGGGAGGACCCCACAAACTTTCGTGCAAGGCAAAAGAAAAGAAGAGTATGATTTTTTAAATATAAATTTTTAATAATTCACTTACCCGCGTAAGTGGACCCTACCGTTCCCTGGGAGTGGTTGGCATGGCTCCGGCCTTGGCTCGGCAGGTTGGACGTGTAATAAGAGGGGGCGAGTGCGAACCCTTCGCCATTTTATAGCCTCGATCGCTTTGGCGTCCGGCAATGACAACTGGTCACTTGCCGAACGGTAAAACAAGCGTGTCGCGAGGCCGGAAGCCACATCGCCGACGTGCGTCTGACTCGGTAGGAGCTTGACTGCACAGTCTCTGATGCGGGAGATTCTGGGGTTCGACTCGCTGATCACAGTGGAACTTCATCGTCCAAGCAGGGCGGTGAGGGAGACATCAAATCAGGAGCTTCGTTACAAATTTTAAAAAATGGTATTGGAGCTCCGATTGGTTAACAATATCCCTTCTCTTTCCGTCGCTGGACTTGAAGTGTTATTGTGTTTAAATCTGAGTATATATTGGAACGAATTCGCCGTTTGTTGGAGAAGAATTCTAGCAGCCATCTGTTGTGTTTCGGGCGTTTTTCCGAAGTTTTCCCCGATCACGACCAGGCGAATAACGGACGCAGCAACCTTAACAACGGTCACGGACGGCACGTGATTTTTCCTTCCTCTTCTTGTCCATCCGCACCCTTTACATACTACACTACCTCACGTGTCGGGTAGACCAGTCAGAACTTAGAGCTTGTTGGCCTCACTGGTGATGTACTGGAAGGGTGAATCCACGAAAACTCCCTGTTAGGTCGGCCCAGAATCTCAGCCATATTCAAGCAGGTACGCGAACACCGCCACCTCTCATCAACTATTAGGAACTAAAAATTTAGGGTTGGTGAGCCTGGAAACAATATCAACAAGACTCGGAGAGGTGCCTTCCGGCCGTGAACTCATGAAGCGGTCCCGTCTCAACGGTTGATTGACTCTAGACGCTTCATTTCTGATCTAAGCTGTAAGATAGAAGTAGTGGTTCAGAGCATCAATTGATGTTTTCTGCAGCGCCTCTGACCGAGAGGTTATAGGGTTCGAGTCCTGACGGTGGTGGGCAGGATTTCAAAACTAGCAAGATAGCTAGATCGAGTTCTGTTTTGTCTGAAGGAGAATTCTAGCGCTGGCTGCTTCTGAATCGCAGTTCCCGTGTTATTTTTTCTATTAGTTTGATGTGCATCGAGATAGAGAGCAGCACTCGATTAGATGAGGACTTCGCGTGTAGAGACAACTAGTGTAGATGGGTGCAAAGAATGTGCGCAGCCGTGAATGCTTTTAGTGTATTGATCATACTGGTCTCGCGATGAGAAGGCGACTCTTCAGAGAGTGAGAGTTACGTTTGGAGAAGCGAGTATTCACATGCCGGGAGCTTAGGTAGAGTGATGCTCGCGCGCTCGCGTGAGAGGTTGGTTAGAGTAAACTAGCTATCATCTGCATATGCATAGAGAAGTCTGTGGATCTCAGAGCGGGGTATAATGGTAGTGAGAGGAAGAATCACCCCTATGTCCCGAGAGAAAATCATTGGCACTATCGCTGTACGAGACAATGAGCCTATCTCTGAAACGCGCCTGTCATCAAATCAATCCATCCGTCCGCCTCTCTGAATTTGGACTTCCGAAGCTCTCGCTTTCCTCGCAGCTGCTACATAACAGAGCCCTCTAGTCCCTTGTGCGGGGCCCGGCGCGTGGAGGCGATTAGTGCCGACGCGCGCCGCGCGTTCGGCAAGCAGGGGCGCGGCCCGCCGCCGCCGCCCTCGCTACGGCAGAGCCGCTTCCGGCGCAGCGCTCGCTCGCAAGGGGGTGGGGGGGAGTGAGGCGAAAGCGCGGCGTCGCGGTCGTTAGTGGGTTGATGGGAGCTGCCGCTGGATGGAGAATCGCTAATCGCGAGCAGAAACGGGTTTCAACCGCTGGGACTGTTGAGAAATGCGATACTCCACGGAGTGTTTCCGTTTATCAGGGGCGCAACTACGCCATTTTTCTGTGTGGTGGGTGGCGGTAAGGGTAGGTAATTAGTGAGATTTAGTAGAGTAGGCTAATAGTGATTTTGATTATAAAACAATATAATTTATGCCGAATGAAAGCCAAATTTGTAACTTTTTGGTTTGTCATTATTTTAACTTATTCCAATGGATATATTGAATAGCTTTTCTTTACTATACAAAAATAAGAACACTTACTAAATTCTTACACTCTCTTCCATTCAGCGCATCATTAGCTTACTATCATACTGCAGTATTGAATCCATTATTTCTTATCAGATCATTCGTGAAGAATTGAGCAAAGACAAAACGTTAAATGAAAGAGAGATCTCTTGTACTTTGTTTCGAACGCACGAGTGTTTTCCTTCGATCTCGATTTGTTGTCTCGATGCACAGCTTCTTTATCCAGTACCTAATATGTATCATTAGGTACGAAACAACGCAAAAAATAAGAAATTCCCAGCAACCTCCAGCTCCTACCTCTAAAGTTATCTGGCCCACCTTTGTTAACCGTAATTTTTTTTCCTTCGCTCTTTAGTGTTATTTCTAATTTATCTGTCTTCCTTAAAATCGCAAAAGTAGTCCAGATGATATTAGTGTTGTGCTTAAGATGGATTCCTTCTCGCTATCCGGTTGAGAGTTGCTGTCCTGAGATGTCCATGCCTCCATGTTTCAGCTGCACAGACTTTTATAGAGGACACGTTCTTTCTTTCTTGGTCATCCCTGCATACCACCACACATTTTGTTCGCCTCTGCAAATCTGATTGTGTCATCCGCTGTATAGCTTTTTCTGGTCCCTCGCTTCTTGACAGCGTTCTGCGCCTACGTGACTACACATCGTGTCTTCCCCCGCTGATTCATGGCGCCACTGCTGTTCAGCCGTTCGCTGCTCAAATGTGGGGAGGGACGGTTTTGATTTGTAAGTGCTTTGGGGCGATTGGCTAACAGGTTAGAGGTTGGGGTAATTGGGACGGTGTCGATGGAGTTAGCCGTTATGGCCTGCGTCGCTTTGCACCCCACAGTTGACGATGCTCGGAGGACAGCCCTGTGAGTTGTGGCACAGGGAGAGAGTATACGTACCACTGCCGGAGGCTACGGTGGCGTGGTGGCGATGCGGGCACTGGGGAACACGCACGCAGCACGTACATGGAAGCCGTATGAGCTGAGAGGGAGACCTGAACAGAGTGTGGAGAGCGGTGCGGTGAGGGATGGAGAGGGGGTGGCGAATGGGTGGGCTAAGGGTAATTAGTGAGGGGGGGCGGTAAAGACGCGGTGAGGCATGGTGGAGGTTGAAGGAGGAGGGTAGTAAGGGGGGCGGTTGAGTAGCGGTAGTCGAGAATCACGGGGAGTGGAATGGTGAGTGGGGCATTAAGGAAAGAGTTGGAAGTGGAAGGTGAGAAAAGAGGAAGGTGAGAGGGAGAGGAGAAGGAAAGTTGAGGAGGAGGGCAGAGTATGAATGTGTTTGAGGAGCGAGGGATAAGGGAGGAAGTTGAATGAGGAGGGATAGAAGGAAGTGAGGAGGAGGGAGAGTATGATGTGTTTGAGGTAGGGATAGGAAGAAGTTTGACGAGAAGAGAGAGTAGGATGTGTTTGAGGAGGAGGGATAGCAGGACGTTGAGGAGGAGGGAGAGTAGGATGAGGAGGTTGACAAGGAGGGGAGAGTAGGATGAGGAGGTTGAAGAAGAGGGAGAGTAGGATGAGGAGGTTTTTTGAAGAGGAGGGAGAGTAGGATGCAGGAGGTTGAAAGTGAGGGAGAGTAGGATGAGGAGGTTGAAGAGGAAGGGAGAGTTAGGATGAGGGGTTGAAGAGGAGGGAAGTAGGATTAGGAGGTTGAAGAGGAGGGAGAGTAGGATGAGGAGGTTTGAAGAGGAAGGAGAGGTAGGGATCGAGGAGGTGAAGAGGAGGGAGAGTAGGATGAGGAGGTTGAAGGAGGAGAGGGAGAGTATGATGTTAGGTTGAAGAAGGGGAGAGTAGGATGAGGAGGTTGAGAAGAGGAAGAATAGATGAGGAGGTTGAAGAAGAGGGAGAGTAGGAATGAGGAGAGTTGAAGAAGAGGAGGAGTAGGAATGAGGAAGGTTGAAGAAGAGGGAGAGTAGGATGAGAGGTTGAAGAAGAGGGAGCAGTAGATGAGGAGGTTTGAAGAAAGGGATGAGTAGGATGAGAGGTTGAAGAGGAGGGAGAGTAGGATGAGGAGGTTGAAGATGGAGGGAGAGTAGGATGAGGAGGTTGAAGAAAGGAGAGTAGGATGAGGAGGGTTTGAAGAAGAGGGAGAAGTAGGATGGAGGAGGGTTGAAGAAGAGGTGAGAGTAGGATGAAGGAGGTTGAAGAAGAGGGAGAGTAAAGGATGAGGAGGTTGAAGAAGAGGGAGAGTAGGATGAGGAGGTTGAAGAAGAAGGGAGAGTAGGATGAGGAGGTTGAAGCCGAGGGAGAGTAGGATGAGGAGGTCTGAAGAAGAAGGAGATGGATGAGGAGTGTTTGAAGAAGAGGGAGAGTAAGGATGAGGAGGTTGATAGAAGAGGGAGGTCGAGCGATGAGAGGTGAAGAAGGAGGGAGAGTAGGATGAGAGGTTGAAAGAAGAAGGGAGAGTAGGTATGAGGAGGTTGAAGGAAGACGGGAAGAGTAAGAGGATGAGGAGGTTGAAGAAGAGGGAGAGTAGGATGAGGAGGTTTGAGAAGAGGGAGAGTAGGATGAGGAGGTTGAAGAAGAGGGAGAAGTAGGTGAGGAGAGTTTGAAGAAGAGGGAGAGTAGGAAGTGAAGGAGGTTGAAGAAAGGGTGAGTAGGATGAGGAGGTTGAGGAAGATGGAGAGTAGGAAATGAAGGAGGTTGAAGAAGAGGGAGAGTAGGATGAGGAAGGTGAGAAGAGGACGAGTAAGGTGAAGTGAGGTTGAAGGTAGAAGGGAAGTAGGATGAGCGAGGTTTAAGGAGGAGGGTGAGGAAGAGAAGTTTGAGGGAGAAGGAGGAAGGAGTTCAGTGAGGGGAGGGGGTAGAGGGAGGGGGCGAGGAGAGGTGGGAGAGCTGAGGAGGAGGGGGGAGGCTGAGAGGGGGACGGAGTGGAGGAGGGGCTGAGAGGAGAGTGGGTGAGACTGAGGAGGGCTAGGGGGGGCTGAAGGAGGGGAGGAGGGGGCTGAGGAGAGGTACGAGAGGGCGCTGATGGTGACCGGTACGAGGCGGGCAGTCAGAGGGTGATCAGGGTGGTAAGGGAGCCACGATGAGGCGGGAAATAGTGGTGGATTGGCTAGCGACGATGCTGCACGCAGCGGCGAGGCTAGCGCGTCTGCGCTGCGCAGATGTTGCGCGGGGGCGCGTGGAGGGGGGACGGCGCTGGGAATCATATAAATCGCACGCGATGGCCGTCGCTGCCGTCACGTTCCCCAGCGCGTTAACACTTTCTCGTGTGCGCGGGGAGCGGCGGGCGGGGGCGGGGGCGACGTGGCGGCAGGCCCAATTGGGGCCGCGGCTTAGCGACGGCCCGCACGGAGAGAGAGGCTGCCGTGGGCGGAGGCCTGCGTTGAGGGGGGGGGCGGTGGTGAATCGCCGTTGCACGAGCTGCCGACGTGGAAGGGCGCGCCATCTGGGAGCGTGGATTTTTCATCTCCTCCGATGACGAAACACCAAATCAGGAAGATTTTATGTGAAGTTTAATAAATACACGCGCAAGAACATAAGAAAATAGAAAGGAAAGACAATGCAGAGAATGGCAAACACAATAAAATAACGATATGGTGAACTTAGAATTTAAAATACGTGCAACAGTAGAGGATACATAAGACTTACGAAACAAATGTTCATTTGTTGAAAGGTAAAGACTAATACACAGAAGAACTAGAGAAAGCTATTTCGTTGCTGTATAAATGTGGCTGGTTGGGTTCAAGATTGAATTGTAAGAAACATAATGCATTGCAAGAAGGAGAGAGACTTCGAAATATGAAATGATAAAAATTTCTATGCATAAAATTTACGAAATCAACCGTAAATAATGTTTGATATAAACTTATACGGAACACGAAACAAATACAAATATTTTATTTTTTTATGTTTCCGTCTCTTTAGGAGATTAAACGTACAGCTGTGATGAAATTTGCTCAGTATTTGGGATCTACGATTTGGTCCGAACGCAATAAGTTAGAGAGCTGTAAATGAAATGAGCGAAGCTCAGTGAGAGTGAAAGTCGCCGACACAAAACACAAGGCGCATGAGCAGATCTCGCCCAACGATGGCACATAGCATCACGACAGGCCTTGCTGCGCTGGAAGCGACTGTCGTGCCATACGCCCTCCCGCCCACATCCCTCCCTTCCCATTCAAGCGGCGCCACCGCCCAGACCTCTCCCGATCCGAATAGCCTTCCTTATATCGCCTCTCGCCACTTTACTGTCGCAGTCAATTGATAACAAAGTTCCTAGGTCGGGGCGCCGGCAGTCCAATCGCCGCTGCCCGGTTCTCCCTTCCCGCGCGCCCCCACCCCAAACCTCGAGCGGCGTTTATATTCCGCGTCCGCCACCCGCCCCGGTCCCACCCCCCCGCACGTCCCTCGTATCGCTTACGCGGCGCAAATCCGCCTCCCGACTAAAAAAAATTCTCTGAAATCGCCGAGTTGATTCCTCACGATTTGAGCTTCAACTTTCTGCGAAATCTCGGCCTTTGTTAGCTCGGCGACACGGTTTACTGCGACTCTCCCGCGCCCGCCTCCCCGCCCCATCGCCGGCCGAGCTTCGTCTACTGCTCCGCTCCCGACACTCCGCCCCTTCCCCGCCCCGCGCCGGCGGACGCAGCCCCTCCGAAATAAATAAGATCGAGAAAGTGAAGCATCTGGGATCCGCGGGCTGGCCATTTCAGCGGCCTCGCTGCGTCTGATAGTTTATGGGGCGGACACGCGGCGGGGCGCCGGTGCGTCGGGGGACAGGAGGGAGTGGGGGAGCGAGAGAGGACGGATCGGATGACGGAGGCGAAGGTTGATACCGAGTGAAAAAGATGGATCGTGGTGGGTGGGGTGGACTCAAGTGCGGGGCGGGGAGTGATGTGGGGAAGCGCTGGACAGGGAATAGTATGACTGGTTGCAGAGGAGGTATGAAGTGGGAGCTGGGTGTGAAGTGAGGTGGATGGTTGGAGAACGAGGCGTGGGGGGGTATTGGGACGGAGAGCAGCGGCGATAGGGTGCAAGAGAGAAGAGAGTGGTGGGTGGTGAGGGCGGGACGTCAAACTCGAGTGGATCTGGATGGTGGTCCTGAAATGGGCTCGGAGAGGGATGGGACAGGGAAGGAGAAGTCGGGAGGCGGGTGTTAAGTGAGGTTGGGATGGTGGCGGAACAAGAGACGGGTGGTAATGCTTGAAGGACCGGGGTGGAGCGTAGAGGGATGCGGGCCAGAGAAGGAATGATCGGAAGCGGGTGGGGTGGGGTGGGGCGGGGGTCCCTCAGTTTGCGGGCGAAAAGGTAGTGCAAGATCCAGCGCGGGAGACGGGGAGCGGTGGGACGACGGAGGAGAGGGTCTGTCTCGATGCAGGGCAGGAGTGGTGGTGTGGGCGGGGGGCAGAGGACGGAGGCGGTATGTGATAGTGGGCGGGTTGGAGCAGGGGAGGAGCTGTGGTTCACGGAGAGGTGATGATACTCTCCCTCTTCTTTCACCTCATCATACTCTCCCTCCTCTTCAACCTCCTCATCCTACTCTCCCTCCTCCTCAACTTCTATCCCTCCTCCTCAACTTCCTGCTATCCCTCCTCCTCAAACACATCCTACTCTCCCTTCTCGTCAACTTCCTCCTATCCCTAATCCTCAAACACATCCTACTCTCCCTCCTCCTCAACTTCCTTCTATCCCTCCTCCTCAACTTCCTCCTATCCCTCCTCCTCAAACACATCATACTCTCCCTCCTCCTCAACTTCCTCTTCCTCTCCCTCTCACCTTCCTCTTCACCTTCCACCTCACTCTTCTTAATGCCCCACTCACCATTTCACTCCCCGTGATTCTCACTACCGCTCTCACCGCCCCCTTACTGACCCCTCCTCCTCAACCTCCACCTCCTCACCGCGTCTTTACCGCCCCCTCACTAATTACCTTACCCACCCATCGCCACCCCCTCTCCGTCCCCCACCGCACGCTCTCCACCACTCTGTCAGGTCTCCCTCACACTCATACGGCATTCCATGTACCTTCTCTCTTTCCCCAGTGACCCCCATCCACCACCGCCACCGTAGCCTCCGGCAGTGGTGCGTATACCCCCTCCCTGTGTCCAAGCTCACAGGCTGTCCTCCGAGCATCGTCAACTGTGCGGGTGGCAAAGCGACGCAGGCCATAACGGCTAACTCCATCCGACACCCGTCCCAATACCCAACCTCTAACCTTAGCCATCGCCCCAAAGCACTTACAAATCAACGTCCCTCCCCACATTTTGAGCAGCGTAACGGCTGAAACAGCAGTGGCGATGAATCAGGCGGGGGAAGACACGGATGAGTCACCGTAGGCGCAGACGCTGTCAAGAAGCGAGGGACAGAAGCTATACAGGCTCTCGGCGGATGACACAATCAGATTTGCAGAGGGCGAACAAATGTGTGGTGTGGGGATGTACAAAGAAGAAAGAAGTGTCCTCTATAAAGGTCTTGGTCACTGAACATGGAGGGCATGGAAACATCTCTCAGACAGCAACTCTCAACGGTGGAGAAGGGAAGATTTAAGCACACATCATCTGGACTACTTTTTGCGATGTAAGGGGAAGACAAATAAATTAGAATAACGACTAAAGAGCGAAAAAAATTACGGTTAAATAGGCAAAGGTAGGCCAGATAACTTAGAGAGTAGGAGGCTGAAGTTTGCTGGGCATTCTTATTTTTTGTGTTTCGTACCTAATGATACATATTAGGTACTGGATAAAGAGCTGGTGATCGAAGACAACAAATCGAGATCGAAGGAAAAAACTGCGTTCGACAAAGTACAAGAGATCTCTCTTTCATTTACGGTTTTGTCTTTGCTCAATTCTTCTATCCGAATGATCTGATAAGAAATAATGGATAATACTGAGTATGATAGTGAGTAATGATGGGGCTGTAATGGAAAATGTAAGAATTTAGTAAGTGTTACTTATTTTCTACAGTAAAGAAAGCTATTCAATATATCAATTGAATAAGTTATAAATAATTACAAACCAAAAAATAAAAATTGGCTTTTCATTTTGCATAAATTATTTGTTTTATAATCAAATTACCTACCTATCTCACATCACCTACTCCTTCCGCCACACACACAGAAAAATGCTAGTTGCGCCCCTGATAAACGAAACACTCCGTGGAGTATCTGCATTTTCAAATTGCAGTCCCAGCGGTTGAAACCCGTTTCTGCTCGAGTGCGATTCTCCATCCAGCGCAGCTCCATCACCCACAACGACGCGACGCCGGCGGTCGCCCCCTCCGCCTCCACCCCCTGCGAGGGCGAGCGCTGGCAGCCGGAAGCGGCTGCGAGGGCGGAGGGCGGAGGGCGGAGGGCGGCCGGGCGGCCGGGGCCGCGCCCCTGCTTGCGAACGCGCGGGCTGCGTCGGCACAATCGCCTCCACTCGCCGCGACCCCGCACCAAGGGACTAAGGGCTCGTGTATGTAGCAGCTGCGAGGAAAGACGAGAGCTTCGGAAGTCAATCAACAGAGAGGCGGATGGATGGATTGATTGTGATGCAGGGTGCGTCAGCTCATAAGGTCATTAGTCTCGTAAGCGTAGTGCATGGTTTTTCTCTCGGGACATATGGTGATCTTCCTCTACTAAATGGTGAGATCCGGCGCCGGCCTACCGCCTACTAGCGAGGTTTTCCCCAACCCGGTATCTCCCACCAGCGAGGCACCGCCAAGCCGGTCAAGTCCTAAGCTCCCGGCATGTGAAATGTAGTCCATGTTAGTGTAAGCGTGGGATAGGATAAGACCAGAAATGGGAAGGAAAGAACGTGCTTGTGAGTGGCACTTTGTAAGAGTTTTGCTCCACCATTCTCCTGGTATTGATAAAAAAACACGGGAAACTGCCGATCAGAGCAGCCAGCCGCTAGAATTCTCCTTCAGACAACAACAGAACTCGATCTAGCTATCTTGCTAGTTTTGAAAATCCAGCCACCACCGTCAGGACTCGAACCTATAACCTCTCGGTCAGAGGCGCTGCAGAAACATCAATTGATGCTCTGAACCACTACTTCCTATTTACAGCTTAGACAAAAATGAGAGCGTCTAGAGTCAATCAACCGTGAGACGGGACGCTATCAGAGTTCACGCCGGAAGAGCACCTCTCCGAGTCCGTTGATTGATATTGTTTCCAGGCTCACCAACCGCTAAAGTTTTTAGTCCTAATAGTTGATGAGAGGTGGCGGTGTTCCGTACCTGCTTGAATATGGCTGAGATCTGGGGCCGACCTACAGGGAGGTTTTCGTGGATTCACCCTCCAGGTACATCCACCAGTGAGGCAACAAGCTCTAAACTTCCTGACTGGTCTCCCGACACGTGAGGTAGTGTAGTATGTAAGGGTGCGGATAGGACAAGGAAGAGGAAGGAAAAATCACGTGCGGTCCGTGACCCGTTTGTTAAGGTGCTGGTCCGTTATTCGCCTGGTGTTGATCAGAGAAACTTCGGAAAACGCCCGAACAGAACAGATGGCTGCTAGAATTCTTCTCCAGACAAACGGCTGAATTCGTTCCAGTTATATATACTCAGATTTAAACACAATAACACTTCAAGGTCACGAACGGAAAGGAGAAGGGATTATTGTTAACCAATCGGAAGCTCCAATACCATTTTTTAAAATTTGTAACGAAGCTCCTGATTTGATGTCTCCCTCACCGCCCTGCTCTTGACGATGAAGTTCCACTGTGGAGTCAGGAGTCGAACCCCAGAATCTCCCGATCAGAGACTGTGCAGTCAGCTCCCGAGTCGAGGACGCACCTGCACCCGCGCGAATGATTGGAACGAGCAACCATTTGAAAATTAATAACGAAATTGCCATTTGCATTTTACCGGAGCCAACATTTCATTTTCCACATCAAAAGAGACACAAAACAATTGAAAATTTCCAAATCATTATTTACATTTGTGTCATACAGCGTACACTAGAATCATGATAATCCCAAAATGGAACATTTCCTCTAAAATGTGTTGTTCTCATTTCAGGGACAACTTCATCTCATATTTTATCGATAACGAATCTGTTGTGGTGATTTTTGGTTCTCAAGTCTCATAAAGGGCCTTTCATAAAGGGACAATTGATCAGTTTTTCACCATTAAATTTAAACGCGATGTGCCTCATGCAACCTTCTGTGCTGTGATCGACTAGAATATATTAGCAGTCAAAAACTTCTAATTTCTTTTTTCTCCGTTGTTACAGATTGTATGCTGGCACTGCAACTGTCTTACTGTGAACTTCCATTTATCCCCTGAATATTTCCATTTCCTTCCTCGTAAAAGGCTTTGTTGCTTTCAATGATTGACAATTTCATATTTCAGAGCGTGTCAACAGCTATGGCGATTAGACCCGTAAGTGTCATTCATGTTTTATCACTGGAGGATACTATAGTGAGGGGACACGATAATTGCATTGAATTAAACTTTTGCCTTATTTTAAGTGGTGAGACTGAGACCATGAGGCCTGCTCTTCCGACTGACCATGCAAATTTCGCTAAGCTCCTTTCACCAACTAGCTGAGAAAGGAGGTATTTCTTGGCCGACGAAAAATGCTATTTGAATTTAACTCGGAGGCAATCAATGGTGTACCGAAGGTAGCAGCTAGAGGACCAACTTTATAATGTAAGCCTCTTTGCCCTGAGTAAGAGGCCCTTGCCCTAATAAGGATTAAACGGGCTAATAGTAATATTATTAATAATAATAATAATAATAATAGTAATATTATTAATAATAATAATAACAACAATAACAATAATAACAACAATAACAATAATAACAATAATAACAATAATAACAATAACAACAATAACAACAATAACAACAATAACAATAATAACAATAATAACAATAATAACAATAATAATAATAATAATAATAATAATAATAATAATAATAATAATAATAATAATAATAATCGTGCGTGGCCCATTTATTACTGTACTGCTACGGTATTCGCCTGATTTTGATTGAAAAGAAACAAAAATGGAAAAAGTACCGAACAGAGCAACGTGTTTTGTGACCTACCAGTCAGAGGCACTGTTTACGCCCGCTTTCGCCCCGAGCCATCTAAGCCAGTGGTTGCTTTGCTGTTATCGGTGCTCTTACCGTTTGTCGTTGCTCCAACATAATAGCTCCCTAAGGGAGTCGATTTGTGCGCGTCACGATCAGTGTGCGCGATTTGGCCGCCTTTGCATCTCCATTTGACCCGGACGCGCATACAAAAGAAATACGCGCGGTTTCCTCACAGAAATCGGATACACAATAGCTTCATTTCAGCTCACATTTCATCATCACCTAAATGTGTACGTGAATAGCATCCATTCCAGGGATTATGATACTTCCACTGCGTTCATCACATTCATAGCGTATCGACAGATATTTCATTTCAGTTTTGGAGGAATAAAATAACAGCAATGAACATTACAACCGTGTTTTAAATTCTTCGTGTTTTGCTCATTCCAGAGTTCCTTTCTAAACATTCCATAAAATCGGCTAAACATTTACGTATTTTACGGATATTACGAATTTTATTACAACAGTGAAAACAAACTCACATTTGATGAGATCTTTGTTGTACAAAATTTACAAGCATTTATATACAGGAATATTTATCATAAAATTCAGGTTATAAGAATAAACTTCCATAAAAAGGACATGAAAATTCTAATTGTCAGAAACAGAAAAGCCGCCATCAAGACATTTTAAGATATTTAAAGACAGCTTCAAATGATTAGGATATAACATGAGAATAAAATCATCAAATCGTCACTTCAATACTTGGCATTAGTATTTCATTTTTAAACAAATTAAAGAATAAAAAGAGCTGAAATAGTTAAAATGCGAGCTTACTTAATAGTCTCCCTTGCCCTGAAGGGAAAAATAAATTCTGGAACCTTGAAAAAATGGGGAGAAAGATATATGTCCAATATTATAAATCTTATCTGGTCGGCACAATTCTGATTTGTAATAGTTCGTTTTTTAAATGATTTATTGTTAATTATTTTAGATTCACTTTCACTTATAATTCACTTTCTTATTAGGATTGTGTTAACATCAAAACGAGTCTTATACTAATCTAGCAGTTAATTCTACAAATTACACTAAAGCAAAGATTGTGCTCTATCAAATTCTTAACTTAGCGATTACTCGAAATAAAAGTGAGAAATGTTTTTTTTGGGGGGGGAGGATTTTTCTTTAATATGAGTTCGCTAGTAGATTGTTCAACGCTAAATAGTGAGAGATTAGGGCTATTAATTTTATATTTAAAGATAAATTTAAAAGGTGGCGTTGTGGACAGTGTTAGATGGTAGATTTGGTTCTGTATGAAGTCTTTTTGTGCGAACGAAGGGACGTGTGTAGCCATTTGAGGTTATTTGTTTTCCATAGTTGGAATCTTACTGATATTAATCTGTAATATAGTCTCATTGCATATGCACGTTGGGTATACACAGAGCATATGCGATGTAATTATTGTTTTGGGTAAGGTCATTGCTTTGTTTAGTAAAAGACAGCTTTTGTTGTAACGTAAATGATTTTTATAAGTTAACACAATTTTAGTCTGTTGTATGTTTTGTTGCGAAGGTTGCCAATACTAAATGTGATGGTGAGTTCAATTCAAAGTATTTGAGTTTCATTATGTGGTATCCATGGGATTGGGTTGTCGTTTAATGGAGTAACGATGGAGAATATTCGGCTTTTTTGAATGTGGCTTTTGTGTGTTTTCATTTTTGAAAGCTCGTTTGTTAAATTCAGAAAATCTGTACAACTGGTGTGAGGTAGATACTTCGCAACGAGCGAACAGCTATTGTGTGGGAATGTAAGTAACAAGTTTCGTCGTGTCTTGTTTTCTTTAATAGTTTATTGAATTTTTAATTTTACTTCGGGAGGCGTGTTTTGTTACCATTCCTCAAACAATATGTCGTTGTGGTTTTTGTGAAGAGCTTCAAAGTAAAAACTGCATATCATTGTTTCCTTTTTCCCCTCGTACGGCATGTCAGACATGACATCTTAAATTGATTTCTCCACTCGTGAGCCTGCAGGCTGCAAGCTTGTCGTCCTACAGGTCCGAGGGCGTCTCTGAAATGACGTAAGAAAATGGCGCGTTCACTCGGAAGGTTTGTGCGTCCGTTACCTCGGCCATTGTATCGCGATCTCACGAGCAGACACGTAACATTTTATTCAACTGGCATTACATGTTAAGCGGTATTGAACTTGTTCGTTATTGTTTTTGATAAGACGTCACAATAAACTAAATATTTCAATAATAATTCTAAAACTGATATTACATTTCTTTTAATTTCGAAAATAACGTTCCAAATTTATGTACTTTACTGGTCAAATTGATTGATTTCTAACTTCGGAATTAAATTAAAAAACTAAATTAACAACGCAATACAATACAATACAAGAAAATAATTGTTTTATTATTAACAAAAAGATTATAGAATACAGAAATCATTTTTACATTTTCTGTACATCAACGTCCTCCAAACTGTCTATTTTGCACTTACTTAGTAGCAGCTATGTAATAGTAGTACCACACTATAGTGGAACGCAAATAACACTCTCTAAAAGAACGACAAGCATGATCGTGGCGAAACATTTTCGAATACATAGCGTTTGTATCTATATCGACAGACCATCTGTTTTCGACTCACTACACTGTATCATTGTTGGATGGATATATCTAGAAATGTGAACGAAAAGCAGTTGTCATCTTGGAGATGTCCATCGACTGGATCAGAGAATGGACGCTGCCGTTTGAAAGATATCCTCCGGACTGTAAGGGCGAGCCACCTTCCTGAAAGCTCCGAACTGAGTGCCATCGATGCCATGACGACTTAAGGATGCTTTCCGACATGTATGACGTTATATTATCTAACGCATACAATCACAAAAAGCCAATGTCTACTGGTGTTTAAAGAAACATTATTTTTATTTTATATACATTAGCACAACGACTGCGGAGGCTGGAGATGTTCTCTTGAACGTCGGTTCGTATCCCGCGTAGGGTATCGGTGATTTCACCAGCTAGTAGATTAAGTTGTCCACAACATATGGTTTGTAAATATGTAAATGCTGATTCATCATTTCTTAATTGTCCAAGAAACCCAAGTCAAATTTAACACGCTATTTTTTCTTATCAATAATCCTAAATATCATTGGTCTTTATCTTGGAAGTGGTACTTTGGAAAAATTATCCACTTGGTGCAAACGTACGAGCGCTGGGAAAGGAAGTGATATTGAACCCTGAAACTCGGTCATGTGAGGGATTACAGCTATGACCAGCTGCACATGACGAAGGGCGTGTGCTGCATTGCACTATCACTCTAGGGTGCCCAAATCGGTGGGAAAAAATCTCAGTGATGGCGCTGAACATTTAGTTACATGGTCGCGACATCGCGAGATATCGCAATCGTGTGGATTCCGTTCTCTCCGCACGGGCTATCCGATTACGCTTTTATGTTATCCATCGCGTGTTTCCCCCCCTCCTTTTTTCAGTAGACAAATAACTATTGTCCAGCGTTGCAGCAGTACGAACGTCACAAGAGACAAAACAGAACTAACAAATAAGCTCCAAAATGTAATCAAAGCAAACCAAAAAATATGTTTGAAGTAACGTTTAGAGCAGTTGTATTGTGAGCATGCCAACCCAGGAGAAGCAAAAACAGGAATTAAAAGAGAATTTCAATTCAGCCTTTCACATTAAATTGTTTTGTACCAGTAAGCTGTTTCCAAATATACAATAGAATGTTCAGATCTTCTTAGCTCGTTAATTTTCATTATTAGTTTTCATGTATTTTTCAATAGTTTGTGGTAGCTTTGATACAATGCAATAAAGTATGTAAACAATATTTATTTTTGCGATTTGTAAGCTGCAAACTTCAATCTCAGATGAGAATCAGTAAAGTATTTTCAATACGGCAGTGCTTTTCCGAGAACAAGCAATTCCAAAATAATATTCTGACAATTCTTGAAAGAAAATTCATTTTTACATAGAATTTTACATCCAACAATAATCTTACATAAATCTAAAACGATTCTCTTTCAATATTAGACACTACGTACGATGTGTATTTCAAGTGAAAATTAACGAAAACAAAAGTTTGTGAGTGATATCCAATTAAAGTATATATTTTAAGGTAGAAGATCTTGAAATTCATCTAGCACTAGAAATGACAAATTTCCAACTAACATTTCAGCTGTTTCGAATAATCTGATGTAAAAGATTCGTTAACTCATTTTTCAGTCATCTGTCGACCTACACTTGTGGATTTATATAAAATAAAGATAACTGGATAAATTTAGTTCGAGAGTTATCTTATTCTTTCAGAAGTTGCGTAGCGTTAGGATTTATGCAATGCAAAAAATTGATAACCTTTCTCCAACCCTTTGTTCGCTTTGACGGGGCGCGAAGTATTCCACGTGCGGACAAGATCTGCCTCGGCCGCTAAAGCTGCGGTATCCGTGTGTTCATAGCAGTTCTTCACGAAAATAAAAAAAAATCTCGCCACGGAAATAAGATGTCAGATTTATCAAATCTATATTTTTTTAATAAATGGAAGTTAGGACATGTTTTGTGAGAACCAGGCGTGTGTAAAAGTGTGAGGTCAGCATTTACACCTCCAAAGAAGTGACGCACATAGGATTTTTCCGCTGGGGAAGAGGACTGGAGGGAAGATTCATACAGAAATCAGCGGACTTGATATTTTCTTATGAAGGATTTTTTCATTTATGCAGAATATACAATGTATTTTTATTTGTTGACTTAGAGTTAATATTCATAACGTAAACAATTGATATATTGAATGATTTACGTTAGTAGAGAAAATTAGTACAAGCAGTAGTTTTTTTTAATATGAATCGCGGGCTCTGCGAATGCGAGACCGCATCACAATTCTTGAATAGACACTCGGTGTTACAATACGTTTCTTTTCTTGATTACAGAAATGATAAATTATTGATTATAATAATTATAAATGTAATAAAATTTATTTTTTATGATTAATATTCCGTTTATTCAAAAGGTGGGTGTTGTTAGATCTTTAGTCCTTCCTCAAGACATTGTGGTTTGTTTGGTTTGTTGATTCAGAGATTATTTAAACACTTCACTTTGAAATCTCTTTTTTATTACTAAATTATTAGAGATCGACAGTATATTTGCAACACTTTGTTTGATTTGGAAATTAAAAAATAATGTTATTGAATTAACTAATTTATTAAATTTTATGTTTCATGATTTTCTTTCATTCCCCATATTAAAATTAGTTTTTTTGCACCTCTAAGTAATGTTCATATCTAGATGCACAAAAAATAGATATGCTATAACATCATATGCCATAGAAATTTAGAGTATTATATTGCCTAATATTATTTAAAAGATTCACAAAAATAGTTTATAGGAATTATAATTCATATGTTCAACATATTAACACGTTCATTAAAGTCGTATGCTTCCGCGGCCACAGTCATGTGCGTGATCTGGGCTGTCCGGGTGATGCCGCCTCGAAGGCTGTGTTGCCGACGTTTCAACCATCTTGTCGTGGTCTTCCTCAGGGCTGGTATGCCATGCTGATAGCTGAGAAAGACCACGACAAGATGGTCGAAACGTCGGCAACACAGCCTTCGACACGGCGTCACCCGGACAGCCCAGATCACGCACATATTAACACGTTCTTGACAGGCCACTAGAAGCTCTTCTTTTCGAACTATATCCATCGCAAGAACCCTTCCACCGTTTGGGTTCCGTGACCCCACTCCGCGGTTGATGGAAGTAAGCATGGAGGCGTGGGTCGAGCCCCAGGAGGGTTTTGGGCGATGGCTCTTTGATAAGCGCCTGCAGCTTACGCAGCTCCTTCCCCCGCGCCCTAATGAGTTTCCATTGAGAGCGAGAGGAGACCCCGCGCCGCCGCCCCCCGCCGCCCCCCCCGCGCCGCCCCCCGCGCCGCCCCCCGCGCCGCCCCCGCGCCGCCCCCGCGGCCGCCCCCGCGCCGCCCCCCCGCGCCAGCCCCCGCGCCAGCCCCCCGCGCCAGCCCCCCGCGCCGCCCCCCGCGCCGCCCCCCGAGCCGCCCCCCGCGCCGCCCCCGCGCCGCCCCCCGCGCCGCCCCCCGGCGCCGCCCCCGGCCGCCCCCCGCGCCGCCCCCCGCGCCCCCCGCGCCGCCCCCGCGGCCGCCCCCCGCGCCGCCCCCCGCGCCGCCCCCCGCGCCGCCCCCGCGCCGCCGCCCCGCGCCGCCCCCCGCGCCGCCCCCCGCGGCCGCCCCCCCGCGGCCGCCCCCCCGCCGGCCCCCCCGCGTCGCCCCCGCGCCGCCCCCGCGCCGCCCCCCGCGCCGGTTTGAACAAGGTCCTATTGAGTTCAAGGCACCAACTACGAATATATCTACGCTCGCTGGTTACCAGCAGGATTTCAGAACACGACACCTTGGCCTTAGGTACCATTCGCAATCTAATTCAGGGTGCATGACCACCGGTGTATTTGTACTGCTGCGGCGGTTTCCAGGCGCGACAACGTCTATCGTCATTAGGCTAAGAATAGTGGTATGTTATGGCCGGGAGGTGTGGCGTTTCTCGTCAGAACGTGTGGTTCGGTGCCGATCTACATATCTACTTCCAATGTTTTCCCCTCCAGGTATCTCACATAGAGGAGCCAGCCTCAGCCGAGACAAACTGCCAGCATCCGACTGGTCTCCAGTGGTATGTGGAAGTGTAATGCAAGAAAGTGTATTTATGTTTCTGTAAAAATAGAAGAGGGGGAAGAGGAAGGAAAGAGTAGGTGCGGTCCGTGGCCTGGTTGTTATGGTAATATTCCGGCACTCTCCTGATATTCATAGGAGAAAAGACATCAATTTTAATTAACTTTGCTGCGTTTCGTGCATCTATTGTTGTTGTGCTCATTCGTGCCGGAGCATTTTGGAACTTTCTGGTAGCATTTGTTATTTCTGGAAGAACCTTTCATTGCCCAATTGTTAGGCTGCTAAATTGTAGCAATAACAACAATAGAATAATGGAGATATTCATGCGTTCCAAAACGAATGTAATAGAGCTGTTTTCTTTCCCCATAATGAAAAAATAAATCAAATGAAATTTTATTTATTTTAAGTATTTAAAGAAGTAGTGAAAGGAAAGAACAAAACAACTTCGTCATTTTATTGGCAGTAATTTAAAAAAGTGTATTCATTTTTACATTTACAACCAAAAATAAACTTCTGGAGAGTTCAATTCATAATTGAAAGTCAAATGCTGCGTCATATCTCGGGCACTGACCCGAAATATGTGACATTTCTGTGAAAGAAATCCACCTACTATAAGAGATACACCAATAGAATACGTGGGTGGGGCTTGAAGGCAACACAAAAAGTAATAGTAAGTGGAACTATGGAACTTTTGTTTGGTTTTGCAAGCTGTCATCATTGGCTTTGAGCGTCTATCCTGAATGTTACGCAAAAACAAGAGTTAACAACAAACAAAAGAACATCGCCCACTTGTGGTTGAAAACAGCTTTCTTTATACAGTTGGATAAATTTATAGACATTGACTGTTTTAGTTCTTTTGAACGTATACATGTCTTCAAAGCTTTAATTATTTTCGCTAGATTGGGTATTGAAAAGCGTAAGCTAAAAATATCGACATCACTTTTTTTCTCCTTGAACGTGGTTTCAACAGGTAAACTACAGATGGGAGGCGCTGATTAAAAACATATGCGAGTACCGAGATTTTCATTTACAGATAAAAGGTAACTAAATGATAAATATCTGTAGATAAATCAATTGATTTTTCATCTTAATACGTCATGTAGAAATTATGCTATCACTCGCAAGAACTGTTTTTCTACTTACGGTAATTATCTGTAATTGAAAATGGTACATTATATTGTTGCAAGTTACGATTTTTTCTCTAAATAACAATGTTTAGACCTCCTCGTGTTTCTGAATACCATTTCAAAAATTAATATGAATATAAATGTTGTTGTACATTAAGGAAGACTCGACCTTCCTTCGAAAAACTTGTTGCCATTGCTTTTACCAAAACGAACGAAGCCTGTCACACTTGTTACTTACTTGCTTATAAGTTATAACAATGTTTAGTGTACCATCACATCTTTTTGTCTCACGTGAGACAGTTTGTATATAAATATAGAGATGCATTCTTTGGCCTGCACTAGTTATATAAAACTTCTCTCTTCTGAAATAGCCCTATGTATTCATTCGCTCTCATTTTCACACATTTTCTCTACAACTATTTCCAACTCTACACTGTCATAATTCATGATAATCCACAGTGCCTAAATGCGAAAACTAAATTCGTGTTAAACACCACAAAACGATTATGTAAAGTACAGTATATATTGGATAAACGAAGCAATATATCCTATCAATATGTGCGCAGATATCTCCGATGTCTTCGGTTCCGCCTATTCTCCTTCACAGAAGGTGGCTGTATAGGAGGATTTGATCTTGTTACGCCCTAGACCTCCACCTATCTCATCACCGGTCTCCGCCGCCATCCTTTCAGCCACCTCACCCCCGGAGCTCCCATCGCCGGGGCGCCGCCCAATCAGCCTTCGGAGCCCACAAGGGCACCCCGCCCCCACCCGCGCGGCTGCTCCGGGCGAGCGCCCATTGTCACCTCCCCTCCCCACCCCTCCACGCCCTCGGAGGCCCCCGGCCGATGCTGCACCCTTTCCCCCTCCCTCCCCGCCGGAAGTCCTTTGCGTCCTCCCGAATATATCAATGACAGAGCGCCCGATTTCTTCCTCCGATCCTCCCCCGTCCAGCCCCACCCCGCCCCTTCCATTCATTCCGAAGCAACGATTAGCGCTAGTGTCGAGCGCGTGTTCCGGGCGTTCTCGGCCGCGCGCCGGCCCGGCCCCGCCCGCAGCGCCCCTAGGCGGCAGGGCACGCGAAAGCGCAGCTGGCGGCGCTCGGCGCGACGTTGAAACCTCCAGACGCAACTGGGCCCCCTATTCGCCCGCTGGGCGGGGCGAGGAGGGTTATGTTTAGTGATGTAGGATTTTAGCACTTTGAAATTTTTTTTAAATCGCATTTTGAATCCAGGAACATACCATTTATAGCAGTTATAAAAATTTAAAATTTTGCATTTTGTAGCATTCGCTTTGAAAAACATTATTTTTAAGGGAGGACTGCAGATAATAAATAGTTATTGATGCGCCAAGGACGTTATAATTGATTACAATGATCGAGAGGTAAACAGAAACTCTCGGGCAAAGACCCTCAGGCATTTTGTTGCGCGAGATCAAACAACCTGTTAACGCCCCGTGATACATACAAAATTTTATTTTTTACCCAATTTATTGAACTCAGATTCACCCATTTACTAATTAACTACAATTCTAACGACTTCGGTTTGACTTTTCATATTTCTCCACCCATAATTCCTTTTCTAATAATGCCCTCCATAAGTGTTGCAAACATTCAACTGTTTTCTTATTTCCCTCGTAACCACGCATACATTCATGGGAGGTAAGTTTATGCAGTATTGATTCGTGCTCCGTATCCAAGAAAATAACAAGCCATATAACATATTGATTTCTAAAATTAAAAAAATTATATTTCGCCTCCAGGACAGGGCGAGCAAGTTGCCGGACATTGGCGTAGGGTCTTCTTCTTCCCGTGACCTTCTCGTTGCAGCGAGCTGCAGACCTCTGAGCATGGACATTGGGCGCTTAAGCTTATGTTTACGTACCTCGGAGAGGGCCAGTTTCTGCTTTCGTATAAATGTGATTGATTGATGGATTCATGTTTGGGTGGTGGGTCAACTTCTATCGTCTTCTTTCGCATTGCCGTAGTGCCCTGTTAAACTCAGGAACGGACTGTGTTCCTTCTGCGCTGGTACGGAGTCCGGCCGCAGGACCTTGTACGTTCCCTTGCCAGGACTTACGCCCTCCTAGCGAGCAGCTGCTGTTAGAATTGCTCCCATGCAATGTTAAAAGAATATATGATATATTTCAATTAATTCTAAATTATGATCAGGTTATTAAGGTACTCACGTTCATACTCTCGGAAAAAGGACGCCAAGAGGGGGATACGCTTGGTTCAGGGGTTTGGGGGATGGAATGCAGCGTAGACTAAGGACGCAGTGGTAATGGCATCTGATGTGCTTTGCGGTGATAGGGAGAGAACTGGATCCACATACGTCTTTAATTGCGCCTGCTTGCAACGAAACATTGGAGAAAAAGGATGGAATGGGAAATTTATACTTTCTAAACAAGAACCGTAACACTCGCCCCAAAAAACATTTTAAGATGATATAAGGTCTAAAATTCATGAAAAAGAATTTAGGAACATTTTTTAGTAAAAAGGTTGTGAAACCATTAGGGAAACTTGAAATTAGGGAAGTGGGAAAAAACAGCACTCGGCTAGCTTGAGCAAGAGAGCCCTAGACTGAGAAGAAAATAAAATAGAAGGGTAATAAAGCTAACACAAATATGTAAGTTAATCAAGTATTTTATTTAAGTTAAGTTAAATCAGTAAAGAAATAAGTCATAAAGTCAATAGTGTAAATTGGTAAGTAATAATGTATATATATAATAAATAAAATAAAACTGGCATAGTAATAAGCACATATGAGGGGAAAGGTTTATAGAGGAGGATACGTAAAATATAAGGGACAAGAAGGCGTTTGTTGCGGAGACGAATCTTCTGTGGCCTGTTTAATTATTCAGGTGCTGAGAGAGAACAAGCACTGAGAGATGGAGACGGCGGTGACGTCGTCCGCGCCAGAAAATAATATAGCACTAAAATAAACGTCGGAATGAATTAGAGATAGTGACTCGGGCTTCTAGACGGCCAGCGTTCTTTCCCCCTTCAGGCGTTTTATCCTGAGCCGTACCCTGAGAATATGGGTCTCTAATTTCCGCGCTTTGGATGCGATGGAGAGACCATTTGGGGTGAAATACCAGAATTCCGAGGAAGATTTCAGAACGCTTGAAAGGATGTAAGGTATTTGTAATTGGCTTAAAGGCTTCGGGCCTAGCACATAGGACAAGTAAGCTAATTTTGTTTTGTAATTAATTACCTATTAAATAAAATAAATAAAATAATAAATAAATTTATGATCCAGACTGAATTTCAATTATTTTTATGATTTAAGCATCGACAATGTCTAAAAATTTAATTTGACGTTATTTATCTACCTTCAGATTACAAATAGGGACGATTCCGCGCCCTATTCCTTTACGCGAATAAGAGTCCCATCTTTATTCACTTAGATTCAACGCGGATTTTGGCTTAATTATGTGTTATTCTTATTATTATTTATTATTATCATTCTATTATTATTTTTTAGGGTAATTCACTGAAAAGAAATCATTAAAAAATCATACTTAATTAAATATCAGTAGTGTAAGCTTAAATTTGCCCATGATTTCTGACAGAGTTGAATATTCTTCCATATACAATGACTGGCATTTCTTGGTGTAGGGTTGGCTGTCAAAATCGCCGTCTCCAGAAACGCTCTAAGAAAGTTGGGCAAATGGATAATTATTGAAAGCTCACAATGCATTAAAGTTGACATAAATAATTCTGTCCAAAAGTTCACCGGCGCTTGCTCCCGGGCGTTTAGGAACTAAGGTCGGGCGCGTCTATCTTTCTCCAGAGATTTACAGTGCGTTTTCAAGTGTGTCGATTGCGCTCCGCACAGATAACAAACTTTCCCGGGGTGCTTCTTCGAACGACACCTCCAGCCCCAGACCCACGGTGGGGCTCGGTGGAGGAGGCAAGAGGAATGCGGAGGAAGGGCGGACAGGGGATGTCAAGGAACGGAGGACCGAGGGCAGGAGACATCGGAAAACAAGGGGCTCGTGTTGGAACGGCGGGATGGGCAGAGCATCAAGGGCTGCGGTGGAAAGGGGCGCCTCCGGCCCGGTCGCAGGAGGAAGGCGTGCGGAGGCGTGAGGGTTGAGGCTGGCTAAATGGACAAACGAGGTGAGCGTGGGACGCGCCGAGCGGCGTCACTGGGCGGGGAAGGCAGCGGCAGTGGTAGGGGCGCGGGCGGCGGGCCGAGCGGCAGCGGGGGCACGGGGGCGGCGGGGGCGGCGGGGCGGCGGGGCGGCGGGGGCGGCGGGGCGGCGGGGGCGGCGGCGGGCGGCGGGCGGCCGGGGCGCGCGGGGAGGCGGCGGGGGTGGTTTGGGATGGTGTGGTTGAGGCGGCGCCTGCGGGGGCAAACGGCGGTGGCTGGCGGGGCGGCGTGTGCCACGCGTGGCGAAGGTCGGGGCGGGGCGGCGGGCACAGCGTCTCCTTTCTTGGTCGTTCCGCCGCCCCCAGGGGGTGCTCTCGTGCCCCATCCGGTTCGTCGCCGTCCGAATCTTCTCTTTGCGCGGCTTCCGTCCCCGGCCTGTGGAGAGAGGTCCTCCGCCGAGCGGTCCCGAAGCCCGGGGCAATCTGCACACTGCAGCACCCGCCGTGGAATTTTTCGTGACCTTCCGTCTGTTGGCGACGCGGGAGGAGTTTGGGTACTTTATCTGTCTCGTGAGAATCTTTCCTCTTGGAATCCATTTATGTTGTTGTTTTGTTATGAATGACTTCTATCAAACGATAGCTTTCCTTGTTACAAATGTGATTGTTGTTATTAATTCTGCTTTAATACTTCTACAAAATTCATTCGAACTTATTTAATACATATTTCATCATTACTTCCTGTTTCTTGTTCCTTCCTACTAACTACATTTTTACAGCTATATATATATGATATAGATATAAAGATAGCAACTGACTATATATTTGTCAGTTGCTATCTTTTATTATATTATGTTATTGTTTAATCTGTATTTATTTGTTTAGATGCTTGTGATACAGCTATGGTTGCCAATAATTGTACTACATCTTTGTTCATTTTAGTTATATCAGAAGAAAATTGTATAATTTTTTATTAGTTATTTTTAACGATTTGTAAAGATATTCCAATATTCCTGTTTACCGCTGTGCAACTGTTGAACATCACTGAGGAATAAACAGACAGCATATACGAGCACAAGCAGAGGCAATTCTAGTAGGTAAGATGTAGTCACATAATGTTGTGCATTTTCTCTACATGTGATAATGCTACTTGTATTATGGAAACTATACGAATATATAATAATTTTAATTTCGAGAATATTACTGGTACGCCTGTTTTAATATTGCAAAAATTATGTTTTTTGTGTGCTTTAATTATGTTATGTCACACCCTGCATCTACTCAGTTTATGTAAATAACATTTAAAATTACTATTGTCGGTTAGATGGGGGACGAATTAAAGGGGCCGATACGACGTCAATTTAAATTTCATTAGTTTTTACATGACCTACACTCAGGAAATATTAATTACAACTGATCAGGAACAGCCTAAAGTAAACACAATTGTGTTAAAAAAATGTCCAACCTTTCCCGCTTTGTTTTCAAATAGGCCACTGTTTCCTTAATCATATGTCACAGGGCCTCATTTTCATTATCTCCTCAAATTTCAAAAATGGCAAAAATTCATTTTTTTAAAAACAGTTCTACACTTTTGACATTGAAGATAGAGAATTATTTTTAATGCTATCTATTCATGTATATTAGATCTTCAAATAAACTCACGTACACCTTTTTTGAATATAGTTTTGCGTTATTTTGAGTTATAATATTAAAATCACATTAAGAATACTAATATTAAGATTTTCTTGTAGTATTACGAATTGAGTCTTTTCGTAAAATTATTTGTGTATTCGATGAAAGGAGTTGGAGGCGAGATCCCTCCACTTGAGTTTGAATCCCAGACTAGGTAAGTATTGTTTTCTATTTGTTAGAATAGAGAACAATATACTCAATCCATTAACAGAAAACACTTTTTTATTTAAACTCTAAAAGTTCAATGAAGTATAAATTTGGAATTTTTTACACTCCTATGACTACGAGTATATCAAGTGATGGATTGTGTGCTAATGCAACAGAAGTAGCAATATTACGTAACGGTTAACAATAATTGTAGAAAATAGTTCTTGTTGTGGCACCATTAGTTTGTATCTTAAATTATCGCTTGGATTTCGGTCAATGTTTGTTTTTATTTTCTTTCATTAAATAGCTTGATATAACATTTCCGTGACTTAAGACTTATTAGACCAAAGGAGTTTAAGACCAGAATAAGATCATAAATCCTACATATTCATCCTGTTAACAGTACTATTTCGTCTACAGAACCATCCGTGTTATTTTAAGACTTCCTCTAAAAATATTTTACTCTTCCTAGCTATATTTCATCTAGATGCCTATTAAATCGTTCTCTACTTTTTTCCTTTCATATTTTTTCCGGTATGTGTTTCTTTTGTTTAAATCGTTCATTTCTTTTAGCACTCTTTAGTCCCTATTCAGAATCTCTTATATTTAGTTCTTTTTAATTTTATTTCCAAGAATTTATCTTTGTTCTAATTCTCATTCACTTTATCTCACAACCCCTTATTCACTCGACAAAACTTATTCTGCTAACGACTATTCTTCTCTTTTAGTCTTCTACCTCTTTCTTCTACAACACATCTACATGTTTTTTTTCTCCGCGTTCCTTTCTCAATTTCTTTTTTCGGCTACCAATTCCAGTTACTTATTCCGCTCTTAATGTATCCCAGACGCGCTCATCCACTTCCGAACTCCTTTTCCTCCGACTCCACCTGCCAAGTTTTATTCCCTTCCTAGCCCCGTCCTCCCCTCCCCCAACTCTCGACAGAGGTCTTTTCTGTCGCCTCGGGCATAACTAATGGCACGGCCGCGGCGGAGACCTGATGGCCTGAGTCTAGCTATTTAAATCAAGACAAAAATGTAATGCAAAGTAATGCAAGCCGCTCGCAGCCTCCGTCAGTGCGTATCTTCTCTCCGCCAAACGGTCTTCGACCGGAAGTTACCCCTTCCCACCCCCCACCCCCAGCTCGACGACGGCGGTGGCGGTGGCGGCGCCTTGCCGCAATCGGGAATATATTTTGGCGCGCACGGGCGATTTAAGCCGGAGCGCCGCCATGGCTAATGTAGTATGTCCATTTAGATATTTCGGTCGTAAAGGCGCGATCGCTGACGGTTACGGCACTGGGGTGGGCACAAACCTCCTCCGTCTACCTCCGACTCCATGTCCTCGGTTTCTTTCCCGCTATCTCCGCCTTCGTCGCCTCTTCCCTAATGCGGGGTTGCCTTCTTTGATTTATTTTCTGTTTCTGCCTCTCTTTTCCCTTCACCCTTCTCTGCCTCCGCCCACCTCTCCGATTCGGTCACCCCTCTTCCTACCTCTCCCTTTCTGTCATCATCACCCTCCCCTCTGTCTTCTACTCGCCTTTTTTCTTTCTCCGTCCACTCGCCTTCATTTTCTTTCACACTTCTCTAGCTAAGAGCACCTCTCCTCTTTTATCTCATCTCTTCTTTCACATCCATCTCTGCCTCCCCCGCACCTCCTTTAGACTCCGCTTCACCTTCCTTACTTTCTTCTCTAGCTCTACCTCCCTTTTCCCTTCACTTTCCTCCACCTCCGCCGCCAGTCTCTCTACCTCCCCCTCGTTATATTTGCTGTCTCTGACTCCGACATCGTTTTTGCCTTCGCAGGCCCCCTTTTTCTAGAGCTATGCAACCCCGCCCCCCTCGCTGCGATTCGCATTAGCGGTGTGGTCTCACCATTCTTGGCGCTATCACTCTCGCTTTCATCGCTACCATCTCCACCTCGTCTGTTGTCGCGTACTTAGCCAGAACAGCTCTTCGAACTTCCGGGGACACTGAATGTGAGGGGTTACACACCTGTGTGCTTGTGTGTGTTGATTCTTATTTCCTTCGTATCAGCCTCTTTCTGCCATAACTTGTGTTTCCTTTTGTGTTCCTTTAACTTACTTGTATCATTCACAACACTACTATTACTCTTTCTCTAGTTGAGTTCAATACTTTTCTCAATTTTGTCTTCTGAATTTCTTGTTTCTGAATTTTGAAAAATATCACAGTTATTTAATATATCCCCGATACTATCACATTGTCTGTATCATACATCACATAATATTTTTAAATTTAGATCGATTATATTGATAGAGAAAGTGATACTAACCCCTGATGTGACAACACCCATCACGTTATTGTGTGACAGATTGCCCATATCATTGGCGCCAGATCATTAGATTTCTATCCAAGCAGTCACAAGTTTATACATTTTTTTGAGTTTATGTGAAAAATCTGGCGTGATGAAGTCAAAAGCACTTTAAATTCGTTTTCATCGACCCCAAAAGTATATAATTAACATGGTTGGTAAAAAATATCTAAATATCTTTCATATTTTATATTTTTTGAGATTATGTCAAAAATTGTATGTGATTGAGTAAAACGGACATAGAATTGTGATTTAGAGAACCCAAAAACACAGAGAAAGAATGGTCTGATCCCCAGGTACGAACATAACCTTTTTATTTGGCTGTGTAATTGATTATTTAGTATTTATGGGTGCATCATTAGTGCAGTGCAAAGCTGCATTCCTGGAGATGGCAGTGTTTCCTCCTCCTGGAATGTGAAATCGGTCGCAGACGATTTCACATTCTGCACGACGGAACACGTGTTTTTTAGTCGAGGTATCTCTACCCATCCCGGAATTTACTTGGTTTTGACCCGAAATACCACGAAAAAACCACGGTTCACTCAAACGTTGGACACTAGAATTCTCATATAGATAACTGAATACGATATACCTATGAATTTAAAGAAGAAAAATCTGCCACTAGCGGGATTCGAACCCTAGGTTTCAAGGTCATGAAAACGAGAATCAGCATATTTTCTACGGTGTAAGTTAGAAATGAGGGTCACCGCCGTTGGTGAACCATGACATTTCCATAGCACATTGTGTTAGGTACTATTCAAGAATTGGCCTGAAATTGATTGACAGTCTGACATACTATGGTTATTTTTCCTCTCGGCTATGAATTCTCAGTCGTTTAATCTTTACATCCATTCCTTAGCGTTTGTTACAATTCTTCATTCCTTCCTTCGTTCCTTCATGACCATCTCCATAATACAATTCTTTCCAGTTGCTTTCTCCCCCACCAAATACCTCACTTCATCAGCCATTCTACATCAATCAACCGCTGGTGTTTCCATGGCACTAACGCTGTATATCTTCCATTCGCACTCATCCCCTCCTGCAATGCCTTCCGTGACAATTTCTTTCCCCTTTCTCGCGCATTTCCTCAGCACTCCCCCCGAGCTCGAGTTCCCCTTGTCGCACACTCCGTGCCGAAGGGAAGGGACAGAATATTTACTGCGTGAATCAGATCCAAAACACCCCCAAGCTCCTGCCTGCGCTTCTACGAATACAAGGAGAACGCTTTCTATTTGCGTTGCTGCCAGTATTTTGATAGTTCAAGTGAGGAGTTACTGATTCACGGGAAGGTAGTTGACGTCTTTCAACGAGATACTTCATGTGCTTTGTGTAAATATTAAACTTGTTAATCATAAAATTAGAAAGCGACAAATATGGTCGCTTTCTAATATTTTAGATCTAATGAATATCATTTGACTTCCACGTCACATTTTTCAGTGTGTACGGTTTGGCGTGATCCCGGGGAGACTCTCGGTCTGAACAGATTATAGTGCGCGCTTGCCTTGCAACGTCCCAGTATCTGTTGCTGTATGATGATGAGAAAGCTCACTTATCAGATCGAGGAGACCAGAAATACAGCGTAAGGATGGCCATGTGCTAACCACACGCACCCTGTAACCCATGGCTGCAAGGCCGGGGCGCCCCTGTAGGCCTTGGCCCCGTCCGGAGCTGTTGACGGACATGATCACAAAGTTGGTTTTAGCATTGCAAACAATATTTATGTAGTAACTACTGTTAACACTCAAGGATTAATATTTACAGCAGATAGTCTAAATCCCCCAGGAAACTGCACTTGTTTTGAAATCGAAAGTCAAAAGTTTTTTCGATCAATTTGGCACGCTTGGTTATGTTTCTACAGCAAGTGGGTTATTTCTCACTGTATTGAAAAGGATTTTCCTCTATTTATAGTATCTAGCACACATGTGATACAGCTAATTAGATAGATTTCAGCAGTTTGCATGATATTAGGCACCTACAATGAAATCGATCAATATTTGGTTTCACCCAGTTTTGGAATGTAACTAGATTTAGTGTGTAGCTCTATTTTACCAAAGGACAAATTTAAATTTTAAAATGTTTAGAATACATTTCTGAACACACTTTGTTTTGTTAAGAAATTTAAATTAACAAATCCACTTTAAAATTCATTTAATTCACGCAAAAATTTTCTTAATATGCAATCAATTATTTTATTTTACAGCAAATATTACTCAATGCGCATTAACGAGCAAATCAGTAGTGATCCCCATTATAAAATACAGGCCAGCACAATCTTAAAGAGTTACGTGAATCACGATTAAGAAAACGTGTCGCTAAACGACATTCCGCAAGAATGAATCGTTTTTCCACATTGTTAGGAGAGGAAGGTCAAACATTAAATTTGCATGCCCATCTATCTTCCCGTTGCTTACCCAAAGGTTACTGTATCTTGTTCAAATCACGCAATGTAAATATTTAACCTATTACGTGTCCCCCCAACGCAGCAGAAATTTCTCGCGCGTGGCTTCTGAAGGTTTATCTTTCATTTTCTTGGGACATTGATGAACCTGGTGTTTGATTTTATAATATAGATGAGTCAATTTGGGTGCCAGACAGAGTAGCGTATTTCTCATAATGGTACTAATAGTTCATTACTTTACCTCTTTTTCCTGAGAGGCACGAATGTATGAAGAGCATTTTTGGGGTGAATTTTGTATTTCATCAACGCCGATTCTTAACATATCATCCCTTCTGAACTTAGAACTTTGGTCCGAAAAGATATTTGTCACTGGACATAAATATAATATATGTTCTTACACATGAGAAATATATCTTTATAAAAATATGTTCGATTGTTTGAGATCGATAGTCACCGAAACTGTTTGTCCGATCTTCATGAAAGTAGGCATACCTACGTGTTTTTTTCATGGAGAAGATTTTTATGTTGTTTATTGTGGCACTAGATGGCGTTTGCAACACATGATGTCGTTTCAGTTAAATGTATTTCGCGATCCATCTGGCCTTCACTGTTACTGGGCGTTGTCTTCATTGCTGCTGGGAGAGGCTGAGGAGGAGAGGACGGGCGGCGCGCGACCGAGCGAGTGAATGTGCGAGAGAGAGAGAGAGAGAGAGGAAGAGAAATAAGAGGAGAGGGAGAAATGAAGAGAGAGAGGGAGAGAGACTGAGAGCGATAGAGGGGAGATGAGAATTAAGAGCGATGAGAGGGAAGAGACACATGAAGAGAGAGGAAGGGAGAGGAGACAAGAGGGTGAGGGACGAGAGAGAGACAATGCAGCGGCGCGCGGCGAGGAGCGAGCGAGGAGCGAGAGAGAAAGAAGCAGAGAGAAAGAAAGAAAGAGGAGAGAAGAAAGAAAGGAGAGAAAGAAAGAAAGAGAGGAAAGACGAAAGAGAGAGAAAGAATAAGAGAGATAAAGAAAGAAAGAAAGAGAAGAAAGAAAGAAGAGAAAGAAGAAA
Source organism: Gryllus bimaculatus (assembly GCA_017312745.1). Taxonomy (NCBI): domain Eukaryota; kingdom Metazoa; phylum Arthropoda; class Insecta; order Orthoptera; family Gryllidae; genus Gryllus; species Gryllus bimaculatus. The sequence continues at coordinate 15,586,227 of BOPP01000012.1, forward strand.
GAGAGGAAGAGAAAGAGAGAGAAGAAAGAAGAGGAGGAAAGAAGAAAGAGAAGAAAGAAAGAAGGCGAGAAGAAGAAAGAGAAGAAAAAGAAAGAAAGAGAGAGAAGAAAAGAAAAGAGATCAGAGAAAGGAAAAGAAAAGAGAAGGAAATGCAAATAAGATGAATTGATCTATTAATTCCAATTAACCATGAGAATGATGTCCTAGAGACTAATACTCCTCGGGCGGCCTCCTCCCCTTCTTCGGGACGATGGCTTTACGTCTCTCCTTTGATTCTGAAGATCATGCTTTCTCCGACAATTTCCGGGGTTTAGTTTTTTTTTTTTTTGTTTTTTTTTTAGGTGCAGGAATGTTCATAGGGGATGGAGGTTTGTGCTCAAACGAGATGGTCTTTGAATTTTCGGACACACGTCAACGCAGCATTGTGGATTGGGGACGTTCCTTCTCTCAGATATTTCCCACCCAACGCGCCCCAGCAGGAAAGTCTAAGTTTCGTAACTGCGTCTCCCGCACACATGTTACGATGGGTGATGCAAGTGTGAGTAGGTAAAGTTCAAGGATGAAGGAAACAATGCGCTGGCAGGTATGTTGTTAGGTACTGCCCGGTTTTCGCCTGGTGTTGAGTCGAGAAACAGGACAATAACACCTGATCAAGCAGCCGGGCGCTAGAATCCTTCTCCCAAATCGGCGACTGAATCACCTAATTTAATAAGCTTGTAGAAATTAAACCCGTTGGGCTGAACATAGATATCCTAATAAGAGTCACGCAGGAGACTGGAAGTTGGCTTGAATCTCACTCAGGTTGAGTTCTCTTGAGGATGAGTGCGTCCCCGCGGCCGAAGAACCGCCAAAAGACAGCGGGAACGCAATCCAGAAGCGGAACAGAATACATCAGAGATTAGGGGCGCCAAAAGGCAATGGCACACTCGGTACGCTGAGCGGCCGGGAGGAGGAGGAAGGTGGGCAAGTTATCGCCTCTTACGTGAGCCACAACAAGAAGCACAGAGCGCCAACCCAGCCGGGCTGCCTGCCGGCGCCGCTTCCGGACGTTTTATAAATCTCATAAACGGGTTTTGACGTGCCGCTAGACGCTTTGAGTTGACCCACGGGCACCCTCATGGCTCCCAGTTTCCGTCCCCCCGCCCGCACCGACTTTCCGGTAAAACAGCTCTTTTCCGGCAGGCGTGTCACACCCGCTTCGCACACCTGCCTGGCTTCCAGAGCGATTTCCGATTGTTCTGGAGTTCGGGCGCCAGTGTGACTGTCCCAAAGGATATAATAATGACAGGAGTGTTCGCATTTTCACTGACGTCCGTTATAGAATTAGGTAGTCGGGAGAAAACAACCGACATTATTTTGTAAGAGTATTTAATATAGTGATCCTAGGAGGAGCTTATGCTTCTTTGAACAGGCGTTTAACCATGCAGATTTTCCAGGAGCTGTTTTCCCCCCTCATAAGATTCACGTGAATAAATGTGAGCTTTCCCTAAAAAACGTGATTCTTTTCTCATCCTTTTCTAGATTTTTTGTACAGTTTATAATATTAGAAACCACAAGTGACGCAGTTATTAGTAAATGATATATTTTACATAGATTTTAATGCTGACTTTAAAGTGCTAGATTAATGTGATCGTTTGGAAATATATTTGAATTCTGAGAGTAGTTTGCAATTATTTAGTTGCACTGTTGAATAACTTGAAGAAATAGCAATGATAATGAGTAATCAGAACGCCATTAGCGTCCTGTACTGAGACAATTAGTAAAGAAGATCGAAACAAATAACATTGTCTCATACAGATTTAACATAGGTCCATTAAATAGTAATAATCCCTAACAAAAGATAACAGATGACATTTGTGAATAACAGAATAAAAACCTATCAAAAAATAATGAAGACAATACTTTTTCCCATAATCAATGCTTGAAGGCCCCATTATTAGTTCACAAAGAAATACAATTGGACTTTAATTCATCAAAAGGCGAAGAAAAAGCTACCTCGGGGAACCGGTTGTTTTTCAACAGAATACTCGGGCAATTAATGATGAGGGCCGACTGGCCAGGGCGGGGGGCGTTGGGTGAGAAAGTGCTTGCGTGTCGCATGGCCGGCATTGGCACTTCGGCGAGTCGAATGAAATGAGGTTATTGGGACTCTTCTCGCGGATACGGGTAGCCCAAAGAATGTTCCGGCAAACGTCGCGGAGGGGGCGCCGGCGTCCCTCCGCAGGGCGCCGGGGGGCTCGCGGCGGGGGCGGCCTGGCGGGGGGGGCGCGGGGGGGCGGGGCAGCGCAGACAAGTGTGTAACGGCCGTCTTCGGGGGATGTGATTTGGAGGCGGATTGCTCGCCGGGGCCGCGCGCGCTCATTGAGACGGGGGTGTTCTGGGTGGTTGTCTGGCGGCCTTTGGGTGC
>BOPP01000012.1:15588658-15604447 GCA_017312745.1 Gryllus bimaculatus
TAATGAAAGAGGGTTGGTATAAAGTTGGGTTGTGGCGGCCTCCCGCTGCTAGAATGGTTAGATTCGGCACACACGTACACGCCAGCATGTGGAATAGATCCGGAGTTTGAGATTGCGTTCACCTAATACTCCAGCGTGAGCATATTTTGGATAGCAACATCTCCCCGCTCATTTAGTCAACTTCACGCGATTAACGCCTCTAAGTTCAGCCAACTGGGTCTCCCAGCTTATCCCTTGTGTATCTATGGTGCATGCACAAGTGTTGACGCAGTAGAGGTAATTACATTCAAGGAGAAGGTAAGATACTGTACGCATAATTCGGTACGTTTGTTTAGGGTACTGCTCCGGTATTCCGCCTGAGATGTATTCAATGTATTCAGAGGAAAAAACCCACGAGAAAAATTTTACAATACACGATCAGAGCAGGAAAAAGCCGAATTCCGAAAAGCTAAGGAAATAAATTTTTACTTCTCCAACAGCGCTGAATTACAACCTAAACTTTTACACTTGTAAATATGTAAATATTATGAAATACACTGCTTGGGCTTTTGAACATTGATACACATACCATAAATTAATGTAGTCACTGGCACGCTAGGACTAAGTTCGGCAAATGTTTGGTTCTCTAGGACGGTATTGAACAATAATTTCAGTTTGGAATTTTACTTTGAGATATGTCTCCTTGTGCGTATGAGCTGGACAAGAAGATCATGTACGTCCGTGCGAATTTCAGGACACTAGACAAATCGGGGATTGGAGACCTTTAAATATTTGATTATGACGCGTGAAACTAGGGCAGCATTCACCAGGAGGAGGAAAGGAAATTCTATTCGTAAATTAGCAGGAGATTATGGCGCTTACCTCTATAAACGCGCATTACAGTGGCGCATGAGCGGCGCAATTTCGCGTACCACCGGTCGGAGAAAGGACCACAAGCGAAGGGTGGAGGGGGGAACGGGGGCGGGGCGAGCGCCGCACGTCTCATCGACACTCAGGAGTTCCAGCTTATAATTAAAGAGGCACAGATGCGTCTCAGCACCGGCGCGCTGCCTGCCGCGCCGACCTCCTTCCGGAACGTTTAATCTCATAAACGGGTTTGACGCGCCGCTAGCCGCTTTGAAGTGACCACGCCCCATATTACCTATTTATCTGCCCATAATTTTGCTAGAGTGCCCCTACAGATCCCAAGTTAGCCTTCCCGCGCCCGAGCCGTTAAACACTTCAATATACAGAGTGTATCAGCCATTCTATAAGTCGGACTTATGGACAGATGATCAACAACAAACATCACGCACCACCTGCCTGGCTTCCAGAGCGATTCCGATTGTGTTTCTCGAGCGATATATAATACCAGGGCGCATTTCGCTAGTGACTGTTTTTCCGTAAAGGAATAATGAAATCGAGAACTAAGTGGAAGTACCGTGTTCGAATTTTTCTCTATATCACGTTCTTTTCTTCGGTGATGGGGAATAGATAAATTTCACGACAGTTCGCGGAGAAACAACCGACACATTTTATTTTGTAAGAGTATTAATTATGAGTTCCTAGGGAGCTTATGCCTCTTTTGAACGGCTTTACAAATGCATCAGATTTTCCAGGAGCTGTTTTCCCCCCTCATAAGAATTTTCACGAAATAATGTTGAGCTTTCCCTTAAAAAACGTGATCTTTCTCATCCTTTTCTAGATTTTTTGACACGTTTATAATATTTGAGAACCACAAGGTACAGTTATTAGTAAATGATATATTTTTCACATATATAGATCTGACTTTATTAAGTGCACTGTTAACCATGTGAGGCGTTTTGGTAAATATATTTAATCATAGAGGTTTGTGCAATTTATTTAGTTCACTTTGAATAACTGAAGAATAAAAATATAATCGGAGTATTAATAGAGCCATTACGTCTGAAAAAATTATCTAGTATATGTGAGAAAGAATCGAGAAAACGACTGCTGTCACCATAGATTTTACAGAGGCGCCAATTAAGTAGTAAATACCACAAAACGACCCACACAATGTAACTACTTCGTGGAAATACAACAGAATATTAACTCTATTCACCTATAAAAATAAGTGATAGACAATACTTCCAATTAACACATGCTTGAAGGCCATTTTCATCAGTTTACAACAAAGAGGAAAACGCCTACGCTTAATTGACTCTTAACCTCTCAGCTCCAAAATGCGCAAGAAACCCGACCGAAAGCCGAGTTAGATCCAACATAACAACTCGGCCTGCAAATTATGATTGTATGTACGCCGTTTTCACCACAATGGCCAGCTGCCTAAAAAGACCTCTTCGCTCCCATCCATCACTTTCGCCTCGAAATACCTCTTGCCGAACGAGCCAATTTTCCGCCACCAGCCGCCCCCGCCGCCCCGCCGCCCCCGCACGTAACGCCGCCGCCGCGCCGCCGCCGCCGCTTCGCTTCGCGCCGCCCAGCGCCGCCCGCTAAAAACAGCACTCGGCCGCTGCGCCATGCCGCGCTCTGAACCGCTCGTATTTCCGCGTCGCCAACTCCTCCCTCTGCCGTCGCATGATGAAGGGCGCACGCCTCGCCACCCCCCAATTACTGCAGAGGTGGCGGCGACGGAGGCAGGGCCTGGCGGCGGGGAAAGGAGCGACCAGGCACGAGAAGGTAGAGAGGAGGGAGAGGTGAGATGAAGAGAAGAGTGAAAGGGCGTGGAGGAACGGGTTGGGCCATAAGAGGCCGAGATGAATCGGGAGTGTCTGCGAGGGGTTGCAATGAACAGGGGGGACCAATTGGTGATGTTGATTCATTAATTATTGATTTTGGGTGCGTCAACTACTAACTTTATTAGTCCCGTAAGTGTAGTGCATGCATTTATCGCGAAAGGTGGCGGTGCCTCACCGTCCCTGAGTAGATGCTGAGAACCAGTGTCCACGTACAGGTCGGCATGCAGAAACTTTCCCTCTCCAGGTATCTGCACAGAGGGGCTCCATTCTAGCCGGGACAAGCTCTAAGCTCCCGACCGGTATACCGACATGCGTGGTAATGTACTACATGTAAGTATGGGTGAGTAAAGTGATAGAATAAGACAAGGAAGGGGAAGGAAAGATCACGGGCGATCCGTGACCCGTTTGTTAGGGTACTGCTCCAGAATTTGCCGAGTGTTAATCAGGGAAACTACAAAAAACTACCGATCAGAGCACCTGGTCGCTTCAATTTTCCTCCAGACAGCGGCTGAACTCGACTTAGTTATCTAGACAGATCGAAAATCCCGCCACGCACGGTCGAGACTTGAACGCTAGATCCTCCTGGTGAGAGGCACTGCAATGACATCATTAATAGCCCTAAGACGCCTAAGCTGATTGATGAGAGCGTGGAGCTGGAGCGGTAAGGAGTGCAGAAGAGAATGATAGGAGAAGATATGAGATAAGAAAAGCGTATTAAATGGGTGTTGGAATGAGCGGAAAAAGATTTAATGGTTAGGAGCAAGTCAGAGCAATATAGATAGGTTGGAATAGGGCGCTGAAGAGCAAGGTAGATTGGAGTGGGGCTAGGCTATACGAGGTGGGATAGTGTAAGCTGAGCAGAGTGAAGTGAAATAGAATGAGACGGGGCAGTGAGAGAACAGATGGAGTCGGAGGAGAGGGGGAAGAGCTAGGTAGGATGTTTTGGCTCGTCAGGGGAATACCTAGATGGAATTAAATGGAGAGCAGGAAGACGATGTGGGATGGAGAAGATGGACCAAGGTAAGGAGGAATCGAGTAGGACTGATGAGGAAGGTAATGGGACGGGGAGGGGCGAGGAGGATGAAACGGGACTGAGCAAGTCGCAGAGGGGTGGAGTGGGTGGGGCAGAGCAAAGTGAAATGGAGAGGGAGCGGGGAATGACAAGGGGGAGTGAGATGAGTGGGAGGATGGAATGATAGCGTTGGACAGTGCGCAGTGGGAGGAAGTGTGCAGGGAAGACCATAGTGGGATGGAGAGAAGAAGAGGAATGACACGTGGAAGTGAAATAAGTGGGCTAGGGTGAAGTGAGCGTGACAGTGCGCAGTGGGAGGAAGTGTGCGGGAAAGAGCATAGTGGGATGGAGAGCAGAAGAGGAATGACAAGTGAAAGTGAAATGAGTGGGTTAGGGTGGAGTGAGCGTGACAGTGCGCGGAGGGAGGAAGGGGGCGTGGCAGAGGACGGCGCCGCGGGAAGCCGCGGTTCGCGAAGGGCGAAGGAGGCGCCGGTGGGCGCTCTCCAGGGGGTCGCGATTGAAGGGCGACGTTCGAGCCCAGCGGCGGGGCGGCGCGAGCGCGGTGATGGATGGGAGCGAAGAGTCTTTTTAGGGCAGTTGCGGCCATCATAATTGCAGGCCGAGTTTGGTATGTTGGAACAACGGTTTCGGTAGCGTTTTCTTGCGCGTTTCGGACTGAAGTTAAGAGTGAATTGCGTAGGCGTTTTTCTTTGCATGTAACTGTGAAATGCGTTCAAGAATGAGGTGTTAATTGGAAGTATTCGTCCATCACTTATTTTTATGAATAGAGTTAAATTCTTTGTATTTCACGAAGTAGTTACATTGTGTGGTCGTTTTGTGGTATTTTACTACGTAATTGGCGCGTATGTAAAATCTTATTATATCACAGTCGTTTTTTGATTCTTTCTCACCTATTTTAGATATTTTTTCAGAGTAATGCTCTATTAACTCGGTTATATTTTTTTCTTCAGTTATTCAAAGTGAACTAAATAATTGCAAACTCTCATAATTATATATATTTCCAAAACGCTCACATGTTAACAGGCACTTATAAAGTCAGATTACTATGTAAAAATATATCATTTACTAAATAACTCGTACTTGTGGTTTTCAAATATTATAAAACTGTCAAAAATCTAGAAAGGGATGAGAAAATCGCGTTTCTTAGGAAAGCTCAACATTATTTCAGTGAATTCTTATGAGTAGGGAAAACAGCTCCTGAAAATGTGGCATTTGTAAGCGAGGGTGGCGACGGCGACGGTGACGGTGACGAGGGTGGCAAGGGCCGCACTGGCGGAACGAGGCCGGCGTGAGGGGGGGGGGACAGGCGCCGGCGCCAGCGCGTGGCGGAGGAACTTTCGATAACTGCGCGACCCTACTTAGCCAAGATTTCAAGGCGCGCGGGCGGAGCTGCGAAAATCGGGGCGTTCGCAAGTGGCGGACCTCTCGCCCGACGCCGCGGGGCAGCGGAGCAACAGAAAGTTGGGGTGTCGACGCAGGAGAGTTGACGATACAGAAAGGGACGAACTAATTGGCTGCAGGTAGCAAGTTTTGCTCTGAATTGCTAACAGTGTCTTGAGGAATACACAGAAACATGACACTGACGGGCCAAAAGTATAATACAATTCGATCAAGTTTATTTCATTATTTCTTAGATTGTAAGAACTAACAAATGCCACGTCATTCTTTGCAGAATGATTTTATTCGTGTATGAACTGACATTCTTCAAGCTTTCAGTGAAGTGAAGAATCACTACCTTCATCTCTTGTGATACATTCTTTTTAATTTAAAAGGAAACTGTTATCCCAAAAAATATTTATCATTCAAGAAATAGCATTAACTCTGATATTATTGAGAGCCTTCAGATGCTGGATAGAAATATCTCATTAAAAATTTCTCATTCTCTTTTGTTGCTCTTTGAAACGTTTGTTTTAAAAATTATATAAGAATACTTGCCACAATTAATTTACATGCGGAATGTTTAACTTTATATTATGATATACATTTATGTCTTTATTGCAGATTTTCATATATTTGTTTGGCCTGAATAGAAGGGTGCATAAAACGAGATATTAAAATCACTGACTGTGGGAGGCGGCTGGCCTTTGAATTAGGTCAGTGGGAAAGCGGGGAGGCAACTTGGTAGCGAGCGTTACACCGCAGCTGCGACAGATATCCAATGACGCCTAATCGTTGCGGTGGACGAAAATTAGTGACGTGATTTTATTACGACGTAACTTTCCCATAAAACGTCGCGCTAACCATAGTCCCACTCGTCACTCCTCCCGAAAGAGACGGCGCGCGCACAGTTCGGAAACAACTGCGCCGCGAGGGCGGGAGAGAAAGGGGGCGGGGCACGGGCGAAGCGATGGTGTGCCGCAGGGTCTGGAAAGAGGACCCGGGAGGCTGGGAAGGAAGCTGAAGCGGTTGGTGGGCGTGGGGACGGGGGGAGAGAGAGGGGAAAGGAGAGGAGTGGGGGGGAAAGGGACTATTAATCGCGCGAACTCGCGCGCGAGGGAAATGGGCGCGGTTCGGACGCGGCGCGCATGCGCAAATGGAGATAAGCGGTTCGCGACCCCCTGCCGCCCGAGCGGGAAGCAAGAAGCGCCGGTCGCCACGACCACCAACGCCGCTGCCGTTAACCACCCCGAGGCCGACTCCTTCGCCAATACGTCACCTCTGGCTCAGGCCTCGTTTCAACCTGAATGTGCCGAATCGACTATTAATGGCGAACATCAAAGGGACTTTTCTAAATATGATACAAGTGATTGATTGATCGATTGATTGATTGATTATTTCATGTTTCCGGACGCCACAAGTGTAGCGTGTATTTTAAACGGGAGTGTGCAATGATATTTCATATCTGGATCGTGAGATTCGACGCCGACCTACACGTTGGCTTGCGGCTGTTTCTCCATCCAGGTATCTCCCACTAGCGGGGTGTCGCGTCACCCAGCTCTAAGCTCTCGACATGTTTGGAAGTTTAGTGTATGTAAGTGTGTGTAAGTAAGGGTGAGGATAAGACCAGGACGAGAAAAGAATGAGCGCGTACGGCACATGGCATGTGTAGGAATACTGCTCCGGCATTCGCCTGGCGTTGATCGGAGAAACCATGGAAAACCATGGAAACCATGGAATTTGTGAGGGTGCTAATTTCTCTTGCTTTATAGTTGTCGAATGCAAGATATCGCGGTTTAACTTTTCACAACAGTTATTGTTTTCTGATCACTTTATTCTGAATAATTTTGTGTTCTGGCAAGAAAGGAATGGGTCCTAAATACACGAACATCATTTGCATTATATTCCTTAATTTTAAACTTAATTTCCAATCATTTTCTTCAGGGCATGACGTCTATTGATATATATATATATATATATATATATATATATATATATATATATATATATATATATATATACATAAATTACCGATAATTAAGGTACAAACAAATCTACCCATATAGAATACATATATAATTAAACTACGAATTTTTTCGTTGTAAAGGACTGAAAACATATTTTTAAGTGAGAAAAGGCACTTTGGGAATTTTATTTTTAATTTAAATCACAATGGAATATTTCAAAAACCCTTCTCAGTTTACTTAAGCGCCAGGAAACAAGATACGTATGTTCTCGTGGTTTTGCTCTCTCGATGTTCGTTGAAAACGTAAAAAAAAAATATAAATGGCACTTGATATATACAAATAAAAGCTAATTTAATTACAAGTAATGTCGGGAAAATAAATAATTTAAATATTTTGGTCTAGGATCATTATTGTTTGCCTGTTGCTAGAATCCGATAGCTTCCTTAAACGCGTAAATTCTGCCTCGTACGCCAGAGGCCGTAGAGAAAAACAAATAGCTAGTTGGCCAGTTGCAGTGCCTAAGTTAAATATGTTTAATCTAATAACAATGTAATGTAACATATGATAAAAGAAAATTTATTTTGAACTAATTACATTAAAAATAATAATTTTAAACGTTCTAGTTTACATAAAAGTTATATCTTTCATAAAGGTTGGATAAAAAGAAAACCCGGGCAACGCCGGGTATTTTACTGGTATGAAATATATAGGAGATGTTTAATATAAGAAATAATATGATCCCTTCTGTACCGTTGTACCAAGTTTGTTAACTTGAGAAACATTTTATTTCTTTTGAACAGGTTATTAAAAACAATTATCGATAGTTACTCTTATTGTTTATAAAACCTACTTTGAATTACTTTGATATTGACTTTTTTCTTGGATTCATCCATCAAGAATATTTTCTTACGTGTTTTTGCAATCTATTATTTTACCTAACTTCATTTCATTTCTTCTGATCTGATTAAAAGTCAATATACACCCAACATTGTTTATCTTCAATCCTAGAAACATCATCTTTACCACATATTTCTCTACCAACTACAAGTTTTGTACTTCTCACAGCATTGCCACCTTGCGCAAGTCCTCCCTGTTCCACTTGAGCCCCCCAAAATCCCCCTCATCTGCGCTTATATTCCTCTTGGACTTCTTCCTTCGCGCATTCGGCAGGGCTTTCTCCTCTCAACCAGGCGGCGGCGGCGCGAGAGGATTTTTCCCTGGCGAGTAGGATTAATCCGGCAGCTGAGGTTGACAGCCCCATTGAGAAACCAAGCGCCTGCCGCCTGCCGCCTGCCTGCCGCCGACCTCCTTCCTCCCTCTTCCTTGCCACACCCTCCACCGCCGTCTCAATAGTTACCGTCACCGCCGCTGCCATCGCCGCACCTGAGCTCCCTCTGCCTTCGACGCTCGCGGTTCGCTAAGGCTCCTCTGGCGCCTTCAATTCGCTGCCGTAGTCATCACCTCCTCCCCCACGATCATCATTCTTCCCCTACATATGGTACGCTGAAATGAAGTCATAGCTTTATGCGTACCACCTGGGGGAATTGGACTCTTCCGTTCGGGTGCCCAGACCCAGAGATGCGCCTCAGGGCCTCAACTGATGTCATTGCAGTGCCTCTGTCCAGGAGGTCGTAGGTTCGGGTACCGACGGTGGCAGGAGTCACGACACTAGCTAAATATTAGGTCGAGTTCTGTCGCTGTCTGAAGGTGAATTCTAGCGACTAGCTGTTATGATCGGTAGTTTCTGTAGTTACTCCGATCAACACCAGGCGAAGGCTGGAGCCGTACCGTTACAAACGGGCCATGGACTGCGGGCGATCTTTCCTCCCCTTTCCTTGTCCCTCCCTCACTCCTTACCTAAAAAGTCTTACAGACACCCTTACTTACATCACACTACCACACAAGCCGGGACACTGTCGCGAGCTTGTGTCGGCTGAGATAATACCCTGCTAGTGGGAGAAGCCTGGTTGGGGAAAACCCCACTATCCGACGGTAGATCGGTGCCGGATCTCACCACCCAGTGGGGGGAGATCACTGCCACCTCCCGAGCAAAAACCATGCACAACACTTACGGGAATAATGACCTTAGTAGTTTATGCGCCCGGAATCAGTAATCAATCAAACAATCGGGTACCCAAATTTCATTTTAAAAAAAATTTACGCAGAGCAGACGAGCCCAGAGGCCAGACCCCCCGTTAGGTGTAACAATGCGGGCAGCCCACATCTGGGTCACTTGGGGTCTTGGCGACGTTGTCCCCGATACTCTGGATATTGGAGAGGGACTTTGTTTACGCCACTCGCTGCATGGGCACATTTCCGAGGATTGGAAAGCTGGTAAACACTTGAACTGGCTACGGGACCCCACCCACGTTACGGGTAGATGCGTGCAGTGCTTTCCGACCTACCCCAACAGTGTACGTACTCACCCACGAGGGGTGAAGATGACAGCTTTGCTCAGGTACCGACTCCTGGAGCGTGAAAAACCTGAAAAAGTATAATCGTTGCGAGATTGTTCATCATCGGAGGCCTTTACTGGCACTGCCACCGTACCAACCTGTTGTACCAGTGGATAGCTCCTCGGCACTAGGGATCCGATGTCTATGTTTTAAAAACATCGATGTTTTAGTGCTCATGGTTTTTAACATCGATGATTAGAGCTCACAATTTTTACGTTTTCAATTTCGAAACAGTACAATAATCACAATTTTGTAAGAGATAAAGTGTAGACATGTAACTGGTGTGTTCGAACGGAACGGACCTTTATCATGCAGAGCAGAGCAGAGCAAACAAGAGAAGAGCATCTCTTGGCTGTGATGACCCCGATCCCCTGATATTTCCTACGCCAGACTTCGCATCACGCGAACAGGCGTCTACGTATGCGGCGTCGTAGGCGTAGGTCAGTATGCGTACCCCTTCTTCCCGTGTCCTTTTCGGCGACCTGAGGAAGCTCTGAACCTTAAGATGACGCTCTCAGACTCAGTTTCTCGCGAGGACGAGAAGTTAGTAGATATCAGTGCTATTTGTGTGCAAACTCCACTTATAATAAAAGTTGTATTAAATGTAATTTTTTTAAACTTTTCTGACAGTTAAATCTTAATTAGACATTCAACACGACCACTAGTGTCGAATTCAATTTTTCTCCGCGCACAAAATTTTAACCAGACGTTGTTAAATCTGATTTAAAAACATCGATGGTTTTTGAATTATGTTTTTTATCATCGATGTTTTAATTTTGAACCATCGATGTTTTGTTATCGAATGTCACATCCCTACTCGCACTGGAAGCTTTTCAGCAAGTACTCTGCACCCTTCGCAGTTGCATGCCGACCTTCTTGTGTTTCGTGCCACCTCTATCCGCTAGCGCCGCTTCACCTCCTCCCTTCGTCATCGCTGCCGCCAGATTCAGACGGCTGTCTCTTCCGCCCCCGGCCGCCCCTTCCCCCGCCACGCCTCCCCCCGCTTCCGCCTCCGCCTCCTTCTTGCGGTGTGCGGCTCTTGGGGCGAGCGTCTGCCGGGGCGGGTTCTCGTTTAATTTTCAACGCCGGTATAGCGCGCGTCCTTCCCGCCCCGCCACGCCATCCCCTCCCCTCCACGCCTATCCCTTCCCGCCTGCCGTCTGCTCTCCTTTTGTGCCCAGCTGCTCTGCTTATTCCCCGCTCCTTTCCTTTGCACGCACTTCTTTTGGATTCTGCGCAGGCAATTTCTTTTCTCCGCTGACCTAAATATTACTTTGCTGTCCTTATATTTTCCGCTTTAATCATTTTTCTTTAAATCAAGATAATCAAGTAATTCTAACTTCAACGAAACATGGGTGTATTTTTCATTAATAATACATACGTGTTGTTATGTTTTACTCGACGGAAATGTATGGTAAAGAGTAAACGAGGTCACATCGAGATATTTTGCAATAGATATTTATTCATCAAATATAAATATGCATATTTTTTGTTTTAAAAATTTTAAGCAAAATTTAAAAATATGTTCTGATGAATATATTCTAACATGTATAAAATATCGTGACTTCAGTTAATTCTAATGCATGAAAGAAATTCGATATTTATATATGATCTTTTTCGTTTTAGAGACGCTAATGTGGCAAATATATGTTCTTAAGAAATCACTAAGAACTACTTATTTTTTTAGTATTTATTTTCATCATACCATTCATATTTTATGGCGTATATAAATTTGCATTTATTTTCTAATGGCATTTGACTTTCTCTTTCATTCGACTAATTTATCATACATTATTTTCTTCATCTGTTACGAGGTATATTTTCCGAATAATTTATTCGCTATCGTTTCTCATCTTAATGTTTCACATATTTCTTCTCCACAATTACTGTGAATGGAAGGAAACAACTGGGCCTCTTCATTATTCTCATCGTTTTAGTGCGGCTGAGAAGACGTTTCTTCTTGTATTCTGCTGCACTTCCATGTAAAAAAAAATTCATCCCTTCTCCAGCTCAATATCCGCCGTTCTCGCTTTCTTAAGCCCTCAGTTTTACCTCGTATTTTAGTTGTTTCCCTCGCCAATTCTTTCCTCAATAGCAAAGGAATTCCACGACTGTAGGTTGCAGTTGATGGTGAAGACGACCTCAAGTAAACACTGGAAAATATCTGGTTTTCATCAGTTTAAAAAGAGTTATTCTCCATCTCCTCTGCGTTCTTACCCATCAATTTTACCGGAAACAACGGAATATTTACACTTCTCGCTACGTATAAACGTATTTGCGTAGTAAATAAAATGAAATGAAAACTTTGCTGATTTAAAAACAGAAAGAAGGCTGCAACCTTTTGCAGTTGACTTGGAAATGAGAGAGCGAAAAGAGGCCAATTGGTCGCATCAAAGTTTCAATATTTTTGTCGGGCAGTTAATTTAAACTACCTACCGTAATGCATAGAAATTACCAAATTGTCATCATGTACTGAGCGCGTTCCCTGATTAGCACTACATGCTTGCTTCTCCATGATCTACAAATGCCTCAGAAATCATTACCAATATTTAGTGTCTATGAGTGAGTCTCTGTTACTTTTGTGTTTATTTATATATTTGCTGTATTTTCAATACAATATGTATCACAGAAAGGGAATAGTATCAGACTGACAAATAAACACGTAACTGGGACGAGTTCTACTAACAAATAAACACATAACTGGGACATGCTCTAATGGGTACTTTTTTGTGGTTTCTTTGACCAGACGAATTTCGGAGCAGTTCCCTATCAAACGGGCCAAGGATAGCGCGATCATTTATGTATTTTCCCTCCATCATCACGGCTTACATACACACACATATGTTCCACATTAGCACACATGTCAGGAGACCAGTGAGGCCCAGTCTGGGGCGGTGCTCTGCTGGTGAGAGACTCGTAAATGAAAAAAACATCTCAAGCTAACGTTTAGGTCGGTGTCTGATCTCATCAACCAGCGGAGAATAACACCGTGATAAAACCATACCACCGTGACAATAATGACCATAACAGTTGGTACGCCTAGAAACACAAAATATAATCAATCAATTTTATGCTTTTGTATTTGTCCAAAAAAAGAATCCTTGGGGCACGCCTCCTTGCGGGAGTCAAGCGCCCTTGTGCCCGCGGGCGCAGCTCGACCATCATTGTCGCCGGGGCGGTGCCTTCACGGGGGAGTCGGCGAGCCCAGCGGGAGCAACGGGCGAAATCGCAACCACCCTGCGGCCCCGCCCCTCCACCCCTTCCTCACCCCCTCCGCCCCGCCCCACCTCGCGTGACAACATTGATTTCCATGCATACATTCAAGCGGCCGTTAACAAAACCCCGGGGGATTCCTTACAACTGTTCCATCTATTATTAATCCCGGCCTCGCGCCGCTCGGCGCCGCGTCGCCCGGCGCTCCATTGAATCGAAATCATTAAGTTCTCCGCAAAAATCAGCGCGCCATGGGAGGTCTGGGGGGGTGGAGACGGGACTGGCGAGCCGGGATTACAATGAACTTAACGTGATGTATCGGGGAATAAAGGAACAGGGGTGGCGACGCACGATTTTAATGTGCGTTGAGAGGGCAGTAAAAATATTTGCGATGTTCACGAGAGATGTGAGAAAATGTGAACAAGAGGCGTACAAATGGCAGAGCTCCGAAGTGTGAAAACGTGTTAGTCTACACAGGCATCCATGCTTTGATTAATCTGCGTTTAGATTGATGCTTTGATTAAATTGTGTTGAGAGCGACACAAATTACACACTTTATTTCTTTTACCTATACATTGCAGGATGAGGTGAAGTTCGGAGAAAAAGAAGCAATAGTGAGGCCATCTGTGGAATTAAAGAAAAAAGATAAAACAAGGCTGAATGTGAAAAAATGTTCGAACTTAGATTGATGAAACGTTATTAATGGGAAGACATAGCTGAAGTCGAGGCGTAACGCATGTTGAACGACTAAACTGCAATACATTAATGAATTAATGATAATGTAAACAAGGGAATGATATTAAAGAGTACTACTAGGATGTAAAGAAGAGCAGTGAGAAAAACATCGAAAAAAATTGCTAAGCATTAAGGGGATCAACTCTTCATAAAATTCACGTACTAATGAATGTTGTCCTTGCCATTTGTATTATTTGAACGATTAGCAATAGTCGTTTAGTTAAATACGTACTTCCAGACGGCAAATATACTGATGGAAAATCTAGTAAGACTTCTTTTTAACTATAAATTTGTTGAAAAAGGGTTCTTTCATTATTACTTGTTTTTCCTCGCAAGATTTATATAATAAAAGTAATGAAAATAAATAATATTGAAGCCTATGTTCTATTTTTGTAGCGAAATTACGAAACTATGTTAACATTACGAAACGAGATTTTACACTGTCATGATATTTCGTGGACGAGTTATTGCGAGAATAACTATGTATTAAGAGGTACTGGTGCAATTTCCTGCGCTCCCAAGATTGCATCGCAAAGTTTGAGGAACTGAAGATAGAACTTTTTTGTGCAAAAAATTACTTACGATTTGATATGTTGGCAAAATAGATTTTTCTGATAAGACGTCTCCACAAGCAACAAAAAATTAAAAAACCGACCGGATCGCTACAAAAATTGATGTTATTGGAACGATATCTTGAGGTACAATTCAGCAATTTTTGCAATTCGGTTTCGCAGTTTAAGTGACAGGAGATATAAAGGACTGCAATCGCTCTTGCACTTTTGTACAAGAAGTAGGCGCCGCACGCACTCCGGGATTTCGCACGTTTCAGAACTCTAGAACTGCGATGGCAGAGGGGTTAAATATTCCTGGCCATGTCGGGCGATATGAATATGTAACGTTGGTTATAAGGGAAGAGCCACAGAAGATGACTTGTAAAGACCGTGAATTCAGTAAGCAGAAGACTCAAATTCGGTGTTGGCAGCACTGTAGTACGAGAAACATCGTGCGCTAATCGGACTCGCCTAGCTTCAGCAACATCACAGGTTGAATGAAAGAACTTATCTCGTTTCTTTCGGGCGATAAAGACGCGAATAAAGGTACTTGACCAACACCATTTACACTTTTAGTGAATGTAAGTAAGTGTAGGTGGCGTTGACCTGACACATGTGCTTGGCTGTCAGCTGAAAAAGACCGTCAACGATTCCTGCATCTGCCGCCGCGAGATCTGTCGCTGGAGCTCGATTAACTGTCGACGCTTTTCATACTTACCCCCACCACCCAAGTTAAGGCTTCTTCTTACAAAGTACATGGTAAAGATACAGTCGGGTTCAATTAATTCCACTGTCAACTAGTAAAGTAAACCCAAAGTACTGAATTATTCCAAAGAACATAAGTAATAGTAAAAGATCATGTAAAAACAAACAAAAAAAAATGTGGAAAGGATATAATAAAATTACCTCCTATAGGGAAGGAGGCAAACTTGAAGAGATAAGAAGGAGCTTTATGCTCTCATGGCAGAGGAATGGCGTATGCGTGCGGACTGTTGTCAGATACGTGGGATTTCTGAGAACACTGGATCGCAGAGTGACTTCACAACTACAATATAAATCAGAGGAAAAATTCGATTCCTTCATACGACGTGACAACCAACAACAACAAACTCAATTAGCCCAAAAGTTCACGGACGACCCCTTCAGGGTGTCCCTAAAACTGCTTTGCACTGATTTACAGACTCGTAGTCCCCACTTTCAAAACCTATTACTAGTGCTAAAGGAAATTTTTAATTTGAAAAAAACTTAACTTTAGTTACAAATAATTAAATTGTGATCTGCAATACATTACAATAAATTATTAATAAGGGAATTTGATTTGAAATACAATTTGAATAAGCAACTCAAACTACGTGGTCCAAACATAAAAATTAAAGTGTTGCAGAATAAAATATGAAATATAACCCATGACGAATACAACATAATTACAACGTTAAATGAAATCGAGAAAGCATTTTCATCAGACCGTGTAATCTGAAATAGGAGAAAACAAACATATTTGAACGATAAAGAGAGAAATCCCAGTCTAATAACAAAGAGTAAATACGCAATGAAGAAAGTAATTGCGTTAATGCAAGCGCGCAACAAATCGTGCCACGGAAAGTTGTGTATTCCATGAAGGTGTTCAATGACACCAACCACAGTCAGGAGCAGCAGCGTGTTGCTTTCACGTGATGAAAGGGCGTCATTTCACCTATCGCCTGCTGCAAAGCGCTTCCAACGAATCGCTACAGAGTGGAGACAGAGGCAGAGACAGAG
>BOPP01000012.1:15605042-15622944 GCA_017312745.1 Gryllus bimaculatus
AGACAGAGGGAGAGACAGAGGGAGAGACAGAGGGAGAGACAGAGCAGGGAACGAGAGCGCGTATTTCCACCAGGGTCCTGGGTTCTAGCACTTTCTACTTTGAATACGATGAAAACGTTCTTACTGTCCTGGAGATAAGGAACTTTATTACAATAGTTTTTACAATAAACAACTTAACAGACATTTTAAATTACAATAAACAACTTTATTAATGTTGCAACAGTGTCTAAATTATTCCACGTGTTCTGTAAGGCATTTCCTAGACAGTAATTTTCCATTTGATTTTATTTGTCATCAATTATATTGAAGATCTGTTAATTGTACAATTCGTTTTAAACCAAAGATGCAATTACAAAGTTTCCACAAATTGAGTTGCGCAGGTAAATTACGATTATTGTGAAGGAAAATTGCGTTCACCGTCATCATTGTCTTGTTAACGTCATAGATTATATGGCAGTACGATGCGCAAAGCAGGACATAGGAGATTAAGCGAAAGGTGCGTCCGACTTAGCAACGTCAGTAGATTAACCAACGGTAGAGGCGCCGAAAAAGCAGCACGCAGGGGTCACACATCGCAGCAAAGAAGCGAGCGCGAATGGCGAGTAATCAGCGGCAAAAAGAGAACAGGACAATGGCTCCCAGCGCCCGGGGGTTCATAGAATCGGCGTTGGCCGCCTGCACGCCCAAACAAGAACTTTCTACGCGCGCTCGCTCCGCTGGGCGTCTGTTGGCGGTAACGACTCGACACCGAGCAAACGCATTTGCAGGAAATTCCATCTGCCAGTCGTCTCTAGCCCGCAGAGTGTACTCGATGTTTCTGAAGCGAGAAATACAACGGAGCTCTGATATCGGAGCAGTTTTCATAAGCAGTAAGTGAGAACTGTTCTACTAACGCCGAAAGAGAGAGTGGTTGTTCCGAAACGCGAGCAAACGGATCCAGCGAATAATTATTTCATTTCCATTTGTGACAGGAAGCGACGCCTCGCACTTGTGTGTGTCGCTCAAGAGAATTAATTCAACTTCATAAATGTTTCAAATAACTCGAGTTTGTCAAGTTTGACTTTTCTAGTTTAAATCGCAATGAAATTTCTATTACTACTTGTACGGATATTAATGTAAGCAACCTTTAAAATATTCAATCACGCTTTGAATAATTTGAATATATTAATTAACATTATGAATAAATCACAGAGATTTACAAAATAATATGAGAGTTATGGAATTAATGTTCACAGTGTTTTCAATATATCTCACGAAGCATTTTGAATAGCACAAAGAGTTGTATGATTTCCAATTAAAGAATAACAACAGAGTTTTATTGAATTATAATATGTCATTCTTAATAATTCTTGTAAAAATCAAGATGACCGAGATCGTAAGACAGTAGTGTCCTAGCGATCTCGGACCGACGAATCGTGGGTTCGATTCCTGCCTCGGGCGTGATTGTATTTGTGTTCATCCTTTCACACTTTATCATCACTAGATCATGTGATCATCACAGTTACTATACCGTTAAATGCAATAGTAGTCGCTAAAGATATAGATGTAAATGCGACCATAAATAACAAAAAATGAAAAAATTTAAACGTCCTCTTAAAATCAGAATACAAGCGTTTTTATTTAATTATACATCCTGTTTAAATAAGCATAAGCATATTTTTACAAATTAACAAGGTGATTCCAAAATATTTACTCACAACACCAAAAAGCTAATGAGCTACTTTGAAACATAAAAAGGTGAATTTAAAAAAAATGTTTTGATTGAAAATCTGAAGGTAAGCAAAATATAAGCGCGAAATTAAGTTAAGGAGCTTTAGAGATGTCATCTTTTGTCAGAAATTAATTGAATACCCGGAATTTATTTTGCTGGAATTAGTTTAGAAATATTTTAATTTCCATTTTTCACGATTCAACGTAACAAACACTACACCATTTCCATTAAAAATAATTCTATACAGCACATTTTCATTCATTTTGCGTATCGTGGATTTTTTATCAAAACCAAATACATCTATTATTTTAAAAATAAGATTTTCCGCATTTTTCCGCAAGTTAAGTTTCCGCTAGTCCTTTATAACATTCCAGAGGGATCGAGTTCAAATCTAGAGTATAATTGTGCATAAATTGAGATGGAAAATATACCTTTGCTATCATTCCGCGTGAAGAAGCGAGTACATTTTGTTTCTCTTGAAAAATCGCCGTATATTGATTGAGCTGGATTTTATATTCCTCATATACAATACTTATGATCTCATAAATTACAGATACGTCACAGATATATGAACAGAATTACGTTTGATGTAATGCCGGCTTCTTCTTTATTAGTTTGAGCAAGTAAGACGTTTATATCAAAAAGAAATGTAAAAAGAGAAATTCATTATTTATAGAAGAAAAAAACATCACCAAATCAAAAGAGGAAGGAATGCTGTCATTTACAGTTTTTTAAGGCTTCGAATTTAATTCAAAATAATTCAAGTTCTTCTTTATAAACGTCTCGTACTTACAGAATAAACACTGTTGCTGAAATTAATTGGAATCTGTTTCAAATTTGTAGCAGATGGTCTAATAATGATTGAAAATATTTCTGTAATTAGAAAAGAGTTCGAGAGGAAAGTTAATAATCCTCTTATTCGCCGGAACATCCGACTCCATTCTAATTAGATCAACCTCTTAGCGCAAAACAGAAGCAGCCGCATTCTATTAAAACTGATATTCAACAGTCAAATACAATAACATTATCCATTTCAACCTAAAATCGACAAGATAATTTGCCAAGGAAAGTATTCTCTTCATCTTTCTTTTCCTTTCCTTTCATTTGTTTTGGTACTGTCACTTCAATTGCTATAAGGTCCGGTTTCACCAAAGAGTAAGAGATTACTCTGGAGTAAACCATGTTTACTAGAGAGTAACTTATTGGAGTGTTTCACCAACACTTTACTCGAGTGTAAATCGCTTACATCGCAGTATATTTGAGACGAAAACGTTTACACGACGAAAACTCGTCGATTAAAGTATAAAGTAAGCTCAATTTTTAACATGCGTGTACCTCCGAAGTGTTGTTACGGTTCGACGATAACGAATGATAGTATTTGAAGACGATTCAAGCGATGATTCGGAATATTATCCACTAATGCGAAGACAGGGTGGGGGAGAGAAAGGATTGGTTCCAATTATGACGATCGATACTTTGTCACGGGGTTATGTTTGACCAAATCAGCTGTAAACTTCATCAGATACATTATAAACTGTAGAGAACCTGTAAATATCTTTTTTACCTATGTGAATATGAAATAAAGGTAGAAAGTACCGTCTGCGATAACGAAAGGACAAATAATAACTACGGGGACCACAAGAACTAAGAAATATTTATTTATTTATTTGGCAAAAAGCAGTAAAAACGATGCGACATATGGGGGAGAAGATCATCTGAGCACATTTTCTTGAGTTGCAGAATCCCTTTCAACATATTAACTACAAATAGTTGAAATATGAATAAAAATTTAAAAAATAAAACAAAATAATAATAATAAAGTTTTAAATAATACGAGATTAGGAACATTTGAAAAACTAAACATTTTCGTTCCTGAAATATAGAAAATTGATGTGCTTCGGTAAACGAACTGCTAATTTCATTTTTCTGCATTGCTAACAAATTAGTAACTCACCATCAGAAAAAAATAATATTTATTAAAATAAAGATAAAAAACTAAGAAATAAACTATGCCAACTCAAACCACCATAACACCAAACTAAGATCATAACGCCAAGACGCCGTCAAGAACTCCGAAACTGAAATTAATGATAAAACATAAGGAATTAATCAGAGATTAGCGTTGCTCCCTATTGGTTCCCAGAGTCAGTTTTGCTCACAACCTCTTGAATCGCTCTCAAATATTGCGCTTTCAGCAGATTCGCGGAGTAAATAGGAGAGTATGTACTCTAGAGTAAAATGACCCTCCACAAGTGTGCTGAAACGCATGAAGTAACTATCGTAGAGTAATGCTTACTCTCGGGTAACTACTTTCAACTTTACTTGGATGTTGGTGAAACCGGCCCTAATAACTTGAGAAAATAATCTTAAAGACTCAGGGACTGAACATCACGTGCATGACAAGCAAATATTTCAAATGTTTGTTGTGATCTATCACAGGTTCACGGGAGCAGCCAACAGAAAATACTCAGCTAAAACGCCTACATAGCAATTGTAGTGACCGTGGAGGTAGCAGTGGCTGTTAGTGACAGTGACAGTCACTTTTAGTGTGACAATAAAAGTGACAATGACATACAGTGGCAGTGACTGATAATGACAGTTACGGTTTCAGTTGCAGTGCGAATGCCAGCGGCAGTGGTAGAGGCAGTAACAGTGACAGTAACAGTGGCAGAGACAATGATATTAACAGAGGCAGTGTCTGCGTCTGTGGCTAAGACAGAGGCAGAGAGGCAGCGGCAATGCGACAGGACGCTGGAAGGGACAGAGATAAGCGTCGGAGGCAGTGGCAAAGAGAGTGACAGAGACAGTGACAGTGACAGGCGGTATGTGTGGTGGGGGCGTCGGTCGCTGGGGCAGGCCTGGCGCGCGCGCCTCCGGGCGGGGTGATAGAAAAGCCGCCGCACTTAGCGCCCGCGCTCATCCATAATGCAGACCCTCGATTTTGATTAACTGCTAACTCGAAGATGAGGCGACGGCGACGGCGGCGTCGCGGCGGCGGGGCGGAGCGAGGCGGGGGACGAGAAAGCGGGCGAGGAAGAGGCTGATAGCCGGACTTAAAATTCAGCGGGTGCGGCCGCATGCGCGAAAACGATAGAGCGTTCGGGATAAGAGGGCCATAAGTCTCTCTCTCCCTCTTGCGCCTCCGTCGCCGACGACGCAGGTCGCTTGTAGATGGAGGCGGAGGAAGAGAAGAGAAGCGGAGTGGAGTGGAGTGGAGTGGAGTGAAGGAGTGAAGGAGTGGAGTGAAGGAGTGAAGGAGTGGAGTGAAGGAGTGAAGGAGTGGAGTGAAGGAGTGGAGTGAAGGAGTGAAGGAGTGAAGGAGTGGAGTGGAGTGAAGGAGTGGAGTGGAGTGAAGGAGTGGAGTGGAGTGAAGGTCAAGGGCCAGAGACAGAGAGACAGAGACAGAGAGAGACAGAGACAAGAAGAGACAGAGAAGAAGAGACAGAGACAGAGAGAGAAGACAGAGGGACAGAGAAGAGACAGAGAGAGACAGAGAGAGACAGACGACAAGAGACAGAGACAGAGAGAGACAGAGACAGAGACAGAAGACAGAGAGAGACAGAGACAGAGGACAGAACAGAGAAGACAGAGACAGAAAGAGACAGAGCACAGAGAGAGACAGAGACAGAAACAGAGACAGAGAAGACAGAGAGAGACAGAGAGAGACGAGAGACAGAGAGAGACAAGAGAGAGACAGAGAGAGACAGGAGAGAGACAGAGAGAGGACAGAGAGAGACAGAGAGAGACAGAAGAGACAAGAAGACAGAGAGAGACCAGAGAGAGACGAGACAGAGAGAGACAGAGAGAACGAACAGAAGAGACAGAGAGAGACAGAGACAGCAGACAGAGAGAGACCAGAGACAGAGAGAGACAGAGACAGAGAGAGAACAGAGGACAAGAGAGAGAACAAGGACAGAGAGAGACCAGAGACAGAGAGAGACAGAGACAGAGAGCAGACAGAGACAGCAGAGAGACAGAGACCGAAAGAGACAGAGACAGAGTCCGAGAGAGGACAAGAGCACAGAGGACCGAGATAGACAGAGAGAGACAGAGACATTAGAGCAAGAGAAGTGAGAGAACATACGAGAAGGAGAGACATAGAGAAGGAGAGACATAGAGAAGGAGAGACCATAGAGAAGAAGAGACATTAGAGAAGCGAGAGACATAGAGAAGGAGAGACATAGCAGGAAGGAGAGGGACAGAGGGAGACAGAGGAGAGACAGAGGGAGAGACAGAGGCGAGAGACAGAGGGAGAGACAGAAGGGAGGAGACAGAGGAGAGACAGAGCAGGGGAACGAGAGCGCGTATTTCCACCAGGGTTCCTGGGTTCTAGTACTTTCTTACTTTGAATACCGATGAAAGAACGTTCTTACTGTCCTGGAGATTAAGGAACTTTATTACAATAGTTGTTACAATAAACAACTTAACAGACATTTTTAAATTACAATAAACAACTTTTATTAATGTTGCAAAGTGTCTAAGTATTTCCACGTGTTCTGTAAGGCATTTCCTAGACAGTTAATTTTCATTTGATTTTAAGTCATCAATATATTGAAGATCTGTTAATTGCTACAATTCGTTTTAAACCAAAGATGCCAATTACAAAGTTTTCACAAATTGAGGTTTGCGCAGGTAAATACGATTATTGTGAAGGAAAATGTCTCGTTCACCGTCATCATTGTCTTGTTAACGTCCATAGATTTATATGGCAGTCGTATGCCGCAAAGGCAGACATAGGAGATTAAGCGAAAGGTGCGTCCGACTTAGCCCAACGTTCAGTAGATTTAACCAACGGTAGAGGCCGCCCGAAAAAGCACAAACGCAGGGTCAACACATCGCCAGCAAAGAAGCGAGCGGCGTAATGGCGAGTAATCAGCGGCAAAAAGAGAACAGGGGACAATTGGCTCCCAGCGCCCGCGCTGGGTTCATGAAGAATCCGGCGTTGCGCCGCCTGCACGCCCCAAACAAAACTTTCTAACCGCGCGCTCGCTCCGCTGGGGCGTCTGTTGGCCGGTAACGACTCGACACCGAGCAAAACCGCATTTGCAGGAAATTCCATCTGCCAAGTCGTCTCTAGCCCGCAAGACGTGACTCGATTGTTTCTGAAGCCGAGAAATACAACGGAGCTCTGATATCGACATGTTTTCATAAGCCAGTAAGTGAAACTTTCTACTAACGCCGAAAGAGAGAGTGGTTGTTCCGAAACGCGAGCAAAACGGATCCAGCAATAATTATTTCATTCCATTTGTTGACAGGCAAGCGACGCCTCGCACTTGTGTTGGTTCGCTCAGAGAATTAATTTCAACTTCATAAATGTTTCAAAAAAACTCGAGTTTGTCAAGTTGACTTTTCCTAGTTTAATCGCAATGAAATTTCTATTACTACTTGTACGGATATTAATGTAAGCAACCTTTTAAAATATTCAATCACGCTTTGAATAATTTGAATATATTTAATTAACATTATGAATAAATCACAGGAGATTTACAAAATAAATGGCAGAGATTATGGAATTATGTTCACAGTGTTTTCAAATATCTCACCGAAGCATTTTGAATAGCACAAAGAGTGTGATTGATTTCCCAATTAAAGAATAAAAACAGAGTTTTATTGAATTATAAATTACGTCATTCTTATAATTCTTGTTAAAAATCAAGATACCGAGATCGTTAAGACAGTAGTGTCTTAGCGATCTGGGACCGACGAATCGTGGGTTCGATTCCTGCCTCGGGCGTGATTGTATTTGTGTTCATCCTTTTCACACTTTATCATCACTAGATCATGTGATCATTCACAGTTACTATTACCGTTAAATGCCAATAGTAGTGCTAAAGATCTAGATGTAAATGCGACCATAAATAACAAAAAATCGAAAAAATTTAAAACGTCTCTAAAATCAGAATACAAGAAGTTTTTATTTAATTATACATGCCCCTGTTTAAATAAGCATAAGCATATTTTTACCAAATTAACAAGGTCGCATTCCAAAATATTTACTCACAACACCAAAAAGCTAATGAGCTTACTTCGAAACTTAAAAAGCGTGAATTAAAAAAAATGTTTTGATTGAAAATCTGCAAGGAAGCAAAATATAAGCGCGAAATTAAGGTTAAGGAGCTTTAAGAGATGTCATCTTTTGTCAGAAATTAATGAATACCCGGAAATTTATTTTGCTGAATTAGTTTAGAAAATAGTTTAATATTCCATTTTTCACGATTTCACAACGTAACAAAAAAACACTACACCATTTCCATTGAAAAATATTCTATACAGGCACATTTTCATTCATTTTTGCCGTATCGTGGATTTTTAGTCCAAAACCAAATACATCTATTATTTTAAAAAAATAAGATTTTCCGCATTTTTCCGCAAGTTAAGTTTCCCGCTAGCCTTTATAAACATTCCAGAGGGATCGAGGTTCAAAAATCTAGAGTATGATTGTGCATAAATTGAGATGGAAAAATATACCTTTGCTATCATTTCCGCGTGAAGAAGCGAGTACCATTTGTTTCTCTTGGAAAAAATCGCCGTATATTGCATTTGAGCCTGGCATTTATATTCCTCATATAACAATACTTATGATCTCATAAATTACAGATACGTCACAGATATTATGAACAGAATTACGTTTGAATGTTAATGCCGGCTTCTTCTTTATTAGTTTGAGCAAGTAAGACGTTTATATTCAAAAAGAAAGCTAATAAGAGAAAGTCATTATTATAGAAGAAAAACATCACCAAATCAAAAGAGAAGAATGCTGTCTTTTACAGTTTTTTTTAAGGCTTCGAAATTTAATTCAAAATAATTCAAGTTCTTTTTTCTTAAACGTCTCGTACTTACAAATAAAACACTGTTGCT
Source organism: Gryllus bimaculatus (assembly GCA_017312745.1). Lineage (NCBI taxonomy): Eukaryota > Metazoa > Arthropoda > Insecta > Orthoptera > Gryllidae > Gryllus > Gryllus bimaculatus. The sequence continues at coordinate 15,613,612 of BOPP01000012.1, forward strand.
GGAAATTAACTGGAATCTACAGTTTCAAATTGTAGGCAGATTTGTCTAATAATGATTGGAAAATATTTCTGTAAGTTTAGAAAAGAGTCGAGAGGAAAGTTAATATCCTTCTTATTCGCCGGAACATCCGACTCCATTCTAATTCGATCAAACCTCTGTTAGCGCAAAACAGAAGCAGCCGCAGTTCTATTAAAACTGATTATTCAACAGTCAAATACAAAAAACATTATCCATTTCAACCTAAAATCGACGGCCAAGATAATTTGCCAAGGAAAGTGATTCCTCTTCATACTTTCTTTTTCTTTTCCTTTCATTTGTTTTGGTACGTCACTTTCAATTGCTATAAAGGCTCCTCCGGTTTCACCAAAGGAGTAAGAGATTACTCTGGAGTAAAATTCATGTTTACTAGAGAGTAACTTATTGGGAAGGTTTCACCAACACTTTTACTCGAGTGTTAAATCGCTTACATCGCAGTATATTAGACGAAAAACGTTTTACACGACGAAAACTCGTCGATTAAAGTATAAAGTAAGCTCCAATTTTAACATTGCGTGTACCTCCGAAGTGTTGGTCGGTTCGACGATAACGAATGATAGTAATTTTGAAGACGATTCCAGCGATGATTCGGAATATTATCCACTAATGCGAAGACCAGGGTGGGGGGAGAGAAAGGATTGTTCCAAATTATGACGTAATCGTACTTAGTCACGGGGTTATGTTTGAACCAAATCAGCTGTTAAACTTCATCAGATACATTATAAACTGTAGAGAACCTGTAAATATCTTTTTTACCTTGTGAATATGAAATAAAGGAAGAAAAGTACCGTTTCTGCGATAACGAACAGGACAAATAATAACTACGGGGTTCCACAAAAGAACTAAGAAAATATTTATTTATTTATTTGGCAAAAAAGCAGTAAAAAACGATGGCGACATATGGGGGAGAAGATCAATTCTGAGCACATTTTCTTAGTTTGCAAGGAATCCCTTTCAACATATTAACCTACCAAAATGTTGAAAGATGAATAAAAATTTAAAAAATAAAACAAAATTAAATAATTAATAAAGTTTGAAATAATACGAGATTAGGACATTGAAAAAACTAAACATTTCGTTCATGAAATATTAGAAGAAAATGATGTGCTTCGTGTAAACGAACCTGCTAATTTCATTTTCTGGCATTGCTAACAAAATTAGTAAACTCATCCTCAAGAAAAAAAAAATATTTATTTAAAATAAAGATAAAAAACTAAGAAATAAAAACTATTGCCAAACTCAAACCACCATTACACCAAACAAGATCATAACCGCCAAGACCGCCGTCAAGAAACTCCGAAAACTGAAATTAATGATAAAACATAAGGATTAATCAAAAGATTTAAGCGTTTGCTCCCTTATGGCTTCCCATTGGTAGTAAGTTTTGCTCACAACCTCTTGAATCGCTCTCAAATATTGCGCATTTCAGCAGATTCGCACGAGTAAATAGGAGAGTATGTTACTCTAGAGTAAAATGACCCTCCACAAGTGTGCTGAAAGCATGAAGTAACTATCGGTTAGAGTAATGCTTACTCTCGGCGTAACTACTTTTCAACCTTTACTTGGATGCTTGGTGAAAAACCGGCCCTAATAACTAGAGAAAATAAATCCTTAAAAGACTCAGGACTGAACAATCACGTGCATGACAAGCAAAATATTTTCCAAATGTTTTTGTTGTGATCTATCACAGGTTCACGGGAGGCAGCCAACAGAAAATACTCAGCTAAAAGCGCCTACTAGCGATGTAGTGACCGTGGGAAGTAGCAGTTGGCTGTTAGTGACAGTGACAGTCACTTTAGTGTTGACAATAAAAGTGACAATGACATACAGTGGCAGTGACTGATAATGACAATGTCTGCCAGTGACAGAAGATGCTGGCGGTGAAGGGCAGTTTACGGTTCAGTTGCAGTGCGAATGCCAGCGGCAGTGTAGAGCAGTGACATTTTGACAGTAACAGTTGCAGAGACAATGATATTAACAGAGGGCAGTGTCTGCGTTTTGTGGCCCTAAGGACAGAGGCAGAGAGGCAAGCGGCAATGCGGACAGGGACGCTGGAAGGGACAGAGAATAAGTCGTCGAGCAGGTGAGGCAAAGACAGTGACAGAGAGAGTGACAGTGACAGGCGGTTATCTGTGCGTGGCGGGGCGTCGGCCGGCTGGCCTGGCGCGCGCGCCTCCCGGGCGGGGTGATAGAAAAGCCGCCGCCACTTAGCGCCCGCGCTCAGTCCATTAATGCAGACCCTCGATTTTGGATTAACTGCTAACTTCGAAGATTGAGGGCGGACGCGACGGCGGCGTCGCGCCGGCGGGGCGTAGCGAGGCGGGGGACGGTAAGGGGGCCGAGGAGAGCTGATAAGCGGACTTAAATTCAGCGGGTTTCGGCCGCATGCGCGAAAACGATAGAGCGTCCGGGATAAGAGGGCCATGAATGTTTCTCTCTCTCCCTCTGCGCCTCCGTCGCCGACGAACGCAGGTCGCTTGTAGATGGAGGCGGAGCGGAGCGATGAGCAGAGCCGGAAATTGGAGTCCGGAGTGGAGTGGGTGACGACGGAGCGGAGCGAGAGCGGAGCGGATATGGAGCGGAGTGGAGCGGAGGGAGCGGATGGAAAGCTAGAGCGACGGAACGGAAGCTAGGAGCGACGGACGTCGAAGCCCGGAGGAAGTGGAGTGAGTAGGAGTGCTGAGCGGAAGTGGAGATCCGAGGTGGGATGGAATGGAAAGCGGAGCGGACGGGAGTGGAGTAAGTAAGAGCGGAGCGGAGCGGGAACCAGTAGGAGCGGAGTGGAGTGGAGGCGGAGCGGCCAGTGGAGCAGAGCGCAACAATAACAGTGGAAAGGGATAGAAAGATAGGAGTGGGTGGAGTCGGAGTGAAGTGGAAGACACGAGAGCGAAGTGGCCAGTTAAAAAATGGAGTGCGGAGTGGAGCGGTAAAGTGGAGCGAGGGAGTGGCATGGCAGCGGGCGGAGCGCAGTGGAGTAGAGCGGAGCGGAGCCGAGCGGCCAGCCACAGGATGGAGCGGATGGTGTGGAGTGAGGGCCGAAGTGGAGAATGGCCCGAGTGAATGGATGTGAGAGATGAACCAGTGGAGTGGAGCTGATAGTGGCAGATAGTGGAGTGGGAGTGCCGAGTGGCAGTGGAGCGAAGTGGAGTGCGTGGCGTGGAGTGGACGGACGGAGCGGAGCGGAGTGATGTGGGCCTGAGCGTGGGATTGCACGAAGCGGAGCGAAGTGGAGTGGACGCGGAGCGGAGCTGGACGTGCGCGCAGTTGGCAGTGGAGTTGAGCGGAGCAAGGATAGAGCGGAGTAGAGCGGGCGGAAGTGAGCGGAGCGGAAGCGGACGAGTGAAAAGCGGAGCGGAGTGGAGTTGAGTGGAGTACAATGGAAAGTGAGTGGAGTGGCGTGAGTGGAAGCGGAGTGGGAGTGAGCGCAAGCGGAGCGGCGAGGGAGCGGATGACAAGAGCGGAAAAAACGTGGAGCGGAGTGGCCAGTGGAAGTGGAGCGGACGGCACGTGGAGTCGAGCGGCCAGTGGAGGCGGAGTGGAAGTGACGTGGATAGTGCGGCGGAGCGAGAAGGAGCGGAGCGGCCAGTGGTATGGAGTGGGCAGTGGAAAAGTAGGAGTGGAGCGAGTGGAGCGGAGGGGAGTGGCGAGTGGAGCGCGAGCGGAGCGGAATCCCATGGAGAAGTGAGAAGTATGGAAGACGGAAGTAGGGGGCAGCGAGCAGTTCGGACAGAGCGGAAGTGGAGAGCGGGAGACGGAGAAGGGCAGAACCGGAGAAAGGAAAATGAAGAGACGGAGCGTTGAGAGAACCAGCGTGAGCCGAGTCGTAAGAGCGTGAAGTGGCCAGGAGCGGGAGTGGAAAGTGTAACAGAGCGGAGCGGAGCGACAAAAAGAGTGGAGAGCTTGGGACGCGGACAGTCAAGATGCTGAAGCGCAGAAACCGCCCAAAGTTCGCGAGTGAGAGCGCCCAGAACCCCGTAGCATAGGAGTAGAGGTTGGAAGTCCAAGGAAACCAGTAAGAGTATGGTGGCGTAGGATGGGAACCGAAGAGAGCGAAGAGCGGCGAGAGAAGGCCAGACAGTATAGCACGCCGCGAGCGGAGCGCCGAGCGCGCTGAGTGCGGAGTGGGAGTGGAGAGCGGAGAGCGGAGGTGGTAGCAGACCCTCGAGGGTCAGAATTGCGAGTAGAAAGAGATGTAAGTATGTGGGACTGAGACGATGAGTGGGAGGACGGAGCGAGAGCGGAAGCGGAGAGTGGATGGAGTGGAGTGGAGTGGAGCGGATGTGAGAGCGAGGGGGATTGGAGTTGGAGCGGAAGCCGAGCGGAGTGGAGAAAGTGGAGATGGGAGTGGAGCGGAACAGTGGAGCGGAGGCGGCAGCGGAATGGAGTGGAGCGGAGCGGAGCGGAGCGCAGTGGAGTGAGCCGGAGTAGGGCTGGAGTGGAAGCGGATTGGAGTTGGAGTGAGTGGAGTTATAGTGGAGGAATGGAGTGGAGCGGAGTGGAGTGGCGTGCTGGAGTGGAGTGGAGCGGGCGGAGTGGGAGCGGAGTGGTTGTGGAGTGGCGTTGGAGCTGGGAGTGGCCGTGCGTGGAGTTGGAGCGGAGCGAAGTGGAGTGGAGCGGAGTGGAGCGGAGTGGAGTGGAGTGGAGTGGATGGAGCGGACGGGATAGAGCGGTAAGAGAGCGGAGTGGAGCGGAGTGGAGTGGAGTGGAGTGGCGTGGGAGTGGAGGTGAGTGGAGTGAGTGCGAGTTGAGTGGAGTGGAGTGAGTGGAAGTGGAGGCGGAGTGGAGGGGAGTTGGGAGTGGAGTGAGTGGAGGGGAGTGGAGGAGTGGAGGGAAGTGGAGTGAAGCGGAAGTGAGTGGAGTGGTGTTGGAGGTGTTAGCGAAGTGGTAGCGGGGATGTTTAGAGCGGACAGCGGAGGGTGCGGAGGGTGTGGAGTGGCTGGAGTGGCTGGAGTGGAGTGGTGTGGAGTGGAAGTGGCGTGGGCGTGGAGTGGAGTGGAGCGGAGCGGAGCGGAGTGGAGCGGGAGTGTGTGGATTGTCGTGGAGTGGAAGTGGCGTGGCTGGAGTGGAAGGCGGCGGGGCGGGAGCAGGCGGGGGAACGGTATATTTCGGGCGAGGAAGAGGCTGATTAGCCGACTTAAAATTAGCGGGTGCGGCCGCATGCGCGAAATACGATAGAGCGTCCGATAAGAGGGCCATAAGTCTCTCTCTCCCTCTTGGGCCTCCGCGCCGACGACGCAGGTCGCTTGTAAAGATGGAGGCGGAGCTCGAGCGGAGTCGGGTGGAGTGGAGTGGAGCGGAGTGGAGGCGGAGGTGGAGGAGACGGAGTGGAGCGGAGGGGAGGCGTAGCGGGGAGCGGAGCGGAAGTGAAGCGGAGTGGCATGAAGCGGAGTGGAGTGGAGTTGGAGTGGAGTGGAGTGGGAGCGGAGCGGAGCGGAGTGGAGTGGAGTGGAGGGAGTTGGAAGTTGGAGCGAGCGGAGTGGAGTGGAGATAGAGCGGAGCGGAGCGGAGTGGAGTGGAGTAGAGCGAGCGAGCGGAGCGAGTGTGAGCAGTGGAGATGGCAGGCGGAAAGCGGAGCGGAGCGGAGCGGAGCGGAAGTGGGTGGAGTGAGTGGGAAGCGGAGCGGCAGCGGAGTGGAGTGGGAGTGGAGCGGAGCTGAAGGTGGAGTGAGTGGAGTGGAGCGGAGGGGAGCGGAGCGGATGGAGGGGAGCGAGCGGAGTGGAGTAGAGCGGAAAGCGGAGCGGAAGGCGGAAGTGAGTGGAGCCGGAGTGGTGTGGAGTGTTGCGTGGAAGTGGAGTGATGGAAATGGAGTGGAGTGGAGTGGAGTGGAGTGGAGCCGGAGTGGAGCGGAGTGGCGAGTGGCGTGGCGTGGAGTGGAGTGGAGCGGACAGCGGAGCGGAGTGGAGCGGAGTGGTTGTGGAATGGTGCGTGGAGGTGGAGTTGCTGGCGTGGAGTGGAGCGGAGCGAAGTGGAGTGGAGCGGAGCGAAGTGGAGTGAGCGGAGTGGAGTGGAGTTGGAGCTGCCGTGGCCGTGGCGTGGCGTGCGTGGATAGTGGAGTGGAGTGCTGTGGGAGTTGGTGTGGAGTTGGTTGGAGTTGAGTGGAGTGGCAGTTGGAGTGTGAGTGGAGGGGAGTGGAGCGGAGTGGAGTGTGAGTGGTGTGGAGTGTAGCGGAGTGTAGCGGAGTAGAGCGCGAGCGGAGCGGAGTGGAGCGGAGTTTGGGTGGATGGCGTGGGAGTGGCGTGGAGTGGAGTGGCGTGGAGTGGAGTGCGTGGAGTGAGTGGCGTGGCTCGTGAGTGGAGTGGAAGCGGAGGCGGAGCGGAGTGGAGCGGAGTGGTGTGGAAGTGGCGTGGCGTGGCCGTGGAGTGGAGTGAGGTGGAGTGGAAGCGAGCGAAGTGGAGTGGAGCGGAGGCGGAGCGGAGTGGAGTGGAGTGGTGTGGGAGTGAGTGGTGGAGTGGAGGCGGAAGTAGAGCGGAGCGGAGTGGAGTGGGTGGGAGCGGAGTAAGATCGGAAGTTAGAGGGAGCGGAGCGGAGTGAGTGGAGTGGAGGGAGTGGCGTGGAGTGGAGTGGAAGTGGATTTGGAGTGGAGTGGAGTGTGTGGAGTGGAGTGGAGTGGCAGTGGGAGTGGAGTTGGAGCGGAGTGGAGCGGAGTGGAGTGGAGTCGGGGAGGAGCGGAGTGGTGTGAGTGGCTGCGGAGAGGAGTGCCGTGGAGTGGAGTGGAGTGGATTGGAGTGGAGCGGAGCGGAGTGAGTGGAGCGGGGCGGAGGGAGAGGAGTGGAGTGGAGCGGAGTTGTAGTGGAAGTAGAGCGGAGCGGAAGTGGAGTGGAGTGGGAGCGGAAGTGTTGTGGAGTGGAGTGGAGTGGAGTGGAAGTGGAGTGGAGTGGAGTGGAGGTAATGGAGTGAGCGAAGTGGAGTGGAGTGGTGTGGAGTGTAGCGGAGTGTAGCGGAGCGGAGCGGAGTGTGACGGAGTGGGCGGAGTGGTAGTGGATGGCGTGGAGTGATGCGTGGAGTGGCGTGGCGTCGGAGTGGAGTGGATCGGAGCGGAGCGGAGTGTAGCGGAGTGGTGTTGGAGTGGAGTTGGAGATGGAGTGGAGGGGATGGAGTGGAGTGGAGTGTGTGGAGTGTAGGGCGGATGTTGTAGCGGAGCGGAGCGGAGCGGAGTGAGTGGGTGTGGAATGGCGTGGAGTGGCGTGGAGTGGAGTGGCGTGAGTGGAAGTGGCGTGGAAGTGAGTGGAGCGGAGCGGGAGTTGTGGGAGTGGCGTGTTGAGTGGAGTGGCGCTTTTGGCATGCTTATTGTAAACTATTTACTATTGAGTGCTCTTCTGACGGAGCTGAATTATGTATTAACTTCTTTTGCGTTCTTCGTTACTGGGTTGCGCCACGCGTTTTTGTCTGTATAGGTATCTTTTCGTTACTTGTCACAGAGCGCATTATGCACGATTGTGGAGTGGATGGACGTGAGTGGAGTGGCGTGGCTGGATGGGGCGAAGTGGAGTTGGAGTGGAGCGGCAGTGGAGTGGAGCGGATGTGAGTGGCTGACGTGCGAGCGGATAGTAGAGCGGAGCGGAGCGGAGGGAGTGGAGTGGAGTGGAAGCCGGAGTTGGTGTGGAGTGGAGTGGAAGAGGGAAAGTGGAGTGGAGTGGAGTGGAGTTGGAGTGGATGAGTGGAAGCGGAGTGGAACGGAAGTGGAAGCGAGTGGAAGCGGAGTTGAGCGAGTGGCAGCGGAAGTTAGAGCGAAGCGGAGCGGAGCGCAGTGGTGTGAGTGGAGCGGCAGTAGAGCGGAGCGGAGCGGAGCGGTGTGTGGCAGTGGAGGTGGAAGTGGCGTGGAGTGGGAGCGGAGCTGGAGGGAGTGGGAGTGGAAGCGGAGTGGTGTGGAGCTTTGGCAGTGGCGTGGAGTGGAGCGGAGTGGTAGTGCGAGCGGAGCTGGAAGCGGAGTGGAGTGAGTGGAGTGGAGTGCGAGCGGAGGGAAGCGGAGTAGAGCGGAGCGGAGTGGAGTGGGAGCGGAGTGGTGTGGATGGAAGTGGGAGTGGAGTGGAGGTGGAGTGGAAGTGGAGTGGAGCGGAAGCGGAGTGGAGCGGAGCGTGGAGTGGAGTGGAGCGGAGTGGGTGGGAGTGGGAGTTGAGCGAGTGGTGTGAGTGGCGTGGAGGGAGTGTGGAAGTGGAGGGAGCGGAGTAGAGCGGACGGAGCGGGAGTGGAGTGAGTGGGAGTGGAGTGGAGTGGAGCGGAGCCGGACTGGAGGGGCGAACCCTGCGGGACGGAAGCTTGCGACAGCTCAGCGACGTAGGCTGCGGAAGTCGAGCTGGTGGGTTGACGTAAGCAAGTTGTTGAGCAAAACGTGCGACTTGACACTCCTTGAATTGAGCTAGTGAGTTTAACCGAGGTGCCGCGTCGAACTGACTCAGAAGCCTTCGTACGTCCATGTAGATAGTGCTTGTTTTTTTTTATCGCGGAAAGTGGCAGTGGGCTTCCACGCTGAATGGAGAGTATATCTGGTGCCGAGATTTACGACAGCTTGCCAGGGGATTGTACCATTCCAAGAATCTGGTCATACTTCGATTGTAGAGGGCACCGCGCCCAGCGAGGCAGCTCTTAATACTGTTGACTGGTTTATACGATTTCTTGATGTGTATTGTGTTTGATGAATTTAAGTTGTACATGTGTTGAGTACTGTAAAGGTGTAAGGAAGTAGAACAGACACACAGAAGTAAATGGATAGAAAAGATGCTGTCGCGCGTCCAATATACCGACATATGTTGTAGGATTTCTCTACGCGGAATTCTACGCCCTGGTGATTGACTGACGTGAAGGGTTCACGAGGAGCTACAATACACTCAAATCTTGACATATTCTACCACGTTTGGTTTCTGGGATGTTTTCCATCTTCGAGTAATTTCCATGAGCAGGGCACCCGGCACATCCGGAAAATGTAGACAAAGGTTCTAAATCTCCCAAATTGCCTCAACTCGACGAAAAAGTGTTAGCTTAACGCAATGACAGCGTTTCGAATTAGGAGGAGGAGGAAAGTCGTTAGTAAGCGACAACTCACGCCAGCTCCTTGCCCCATTCAGTTGTGCTGCTGTAGTCTTTCGTATTCAATGAATAGGACGGAGGAAACCACGTAATGAGAGGAGTCAATAGACGTTATGAGAATTTTATTCCCAAAAACGAGCTGTGTTTTAGAACCAGATGCCTAACTTTGGCTTAGATATGCTCCCTAGCTTGTGGAAAATGTTTATTTGCGGCATTATTTAATTAGCCTTTTGTATAATAACAGAAGAACGTGAAATGGGAATATTAGAGGCT
>BOPP01000012.1:15622969-15644313 GCA_017312745.1 Gryllus bimaculatus
GTGTTGTCAGGTTACAAGAAATGAAACAATTAAAAATCAAAGAATAATAGAAATAATGAAACCTGGAAAATTAACCTTAGAACTGATAGAAACAAAGGCTCTATTATGGTATTGGAATTTAAGAAGATTGAACTGTAAGCGACTGAGAAAGAAGCTGGGGGAATACCACACTGAAGAAAGAAGATACGGAAGAAGACCAAGACGTAAGTGGAAGACTAAGATCAATGATGGCAGCGCGAGATTTAGAAGATGATCCCTGGGGAGATCGAAAGAAATGATGATTAGGCAGCGAGAAACGGCGACAGATGTCGAGTAATCGCTTTACTACTACTAATATTGAAGCTATTTATAATATTTCAAATTTAAAAAAATGTTGTACAATATTTTCAACCGATGCAAATATTGTGTACGTAAATAATTGATTACATGTATTAATTATTCTCACGCCGATATTTAATAAATATACGATATTTTTGTATCCGTATAATTTGAATATATCAATGGATATATACTTGATTAATTGACACTTTCTGATATTACAAATACGAAAAGAAATATTTCTATAAATAACATTCAAAAGTTCGCTTTGTGAAATTTTGCATCCGCTGAAATTTGTTCGCCCCCAAAAATTCCACGCCCCAGACTTCAGCCTACTCAGCCTATTCGGTAATCTCGCACTGGTTTTACCTAGCGATAAAGCTAGGATAGAATAACTGTAGGCGTCGGAATTCGAAAGATTCAATACATTTATCTATAATCAATAAAATCTCCGTTCGCAATACAAATGTATCAATAGTATCTTCGAGGACCACAATATAAGCCATATTAGTTTGCACACTATATCTAACATGTACTCAATCACAGAATGAATGTCAATAAAACGACGATCTTACATAACGTGATCTATATGAATTTGTGACTTACATATGTTAAAATTTAACAGAGCCTCCTACTCTGTTAAAAAATAGGTTTTACATGATATACTCAGTAATATTCAACTCATCAATTCAAAATTGTGTTTTAAATCCTAAATATTCTGTAATTTCTACACTTACGCAGACTTTCCCCAGCTGTTCGTTTCGTTTGTGAATCTGTACACAAAAGACAGAAGTCCAGAATTCAACTTTCTGATTTATTGAAATTCTAGAAAAGAGCTCAGTCAAATTAGGAACTTTTACAGTGAAAACGTAGTTCATTGAGTCAAGTAGCAATTGAGCTCAGTAAGAAAAAAGTACTATCACACTTTTTTTTGTTAAATTGCGTTATTTGCATTAATTTAAGAGTTATTAGTGACTACAAATATTATTCTTTACGTGTAATATGTTATTTAAATCCACCATGGACTTATAAGCAAGTGTGCTGTGTTTAAAAGTTTAAAAATGTATAGAATTATATCATGAAAGTTCTTGTAAAACCCTCAATATCTGAGAACTAAGTCAGTGAGAGATAGCTCCTTGTTCTCCTGAGCCCTTCAATTGTTGGAAAATTATAAATTATGTGATATCAGGAGGGGTTAATTATAACATGTACCTTATTTATAAATATTTTCATTGGAATGTAAGATAATATTGATGAGAAGATTTTGTATCAATGAAAGACGACATTGGTCTTACTTGTATTTATTTATTAATTCAAAGTGAACATAAAAAAACTATTGATAACGTATACTACCTAGACAAAAGCAGTAGAGTTGACAAATACGAATAGGATTTGCCTTTATACTCCCACAATGTTTTCTTGCTATCATATATCCATTTGCAGAACATTTAAACGACTGGCTATGCAATTTCGTCCAAAATCTGTCGAGAGCACTTTATTCATTCAGCATGCAGTGCCGTAGTAATCTAGCGGTAGTAATCTAACAACTCATAATAAAATTTCCACCCATTCTAAATTAACTGGAAATTATTTAAAAGGATTCCGTTTTTAAATTACGATTCTTAAGAGGTTTATAGAGGTGATTTATATGTTTCCGATAGATTGTACGATGCTAGAAGAAGCACAGGAAATAAAACTAGTACATTTATATTGCCATAATAAACTAATAGAATCTAATAGAAACATCGTTACTCCCAAGTTGTGAATTATCCACTACAATTCGTTCACTTCTGACTGTGTCATTTCGAACGTGTGCTGCATATGATATCATAAAGGGCTTGCCCTGGGAATGGCTCGTGTCGAGTTCTATTCTATGGCTGGAAAAATACCCCGTTCAATTCCACCGCCCGAAAAGTTGGCATCTGCTTCTGCGAAGTCCTGTGGCGATGTGCCCGCGGAACCTCGTGCGAAAGTTATGCAACTATTTTCGCATTTCGGGGTATCCTTCAATTGCGTCGACCCAAGCGGTGGTTGAGCTCGCCAGAAGGACTGAATTGCGCGAGACTTACGATTCTACGAAGGTACGCTCCAAAGAGGCAAAGTGCACCTCAGTGGGTGTAATTTATTGCTATTTGGGTAAAGTTCCTATTCAGTCAATGTTTGTCATGAACTTCCTCTCATGTAAACTGCAAACGATTATGTACGATGAAAGCACTCTGCCACATTTGCATCTGTTGCTTCTGGTATAAGAGAGGAAATCGAATCGTCATCTAGAAGATATTTGTGACTGTAACATATTACCTGCAAATGTAATTTAGCACAATATTCTCGGAGTAGTTACCTACTCTATTCAATTATGTTGTGTCGTTTCCACAGAAAGCATTATGAACTGAATGAAATAGAATGTCTGAACTTTTAAATTGTATTTATTTTCCGAGTTTCCATTAGGCATTAATTGCTTATTATAAAATTGAAATTATAGTTGATATTCTACTCATGGACTAGAGAAGAATGGAATTTATGATTGCATGAGATCAGGTGTATTAAATAATTTAGTTTTGTATCTGAAACATATCCAGCGAGAGTTAAGAGTATAGCTGTTACTTTCCTGGATACCTATCCCTTCACAAATCACTATCTTTTCATTTCAGTCCAGAGATAAATCTGTCAACTCCTACGAATAAAACTTCGGCGCCGGTCCTAAACGAATTATACATTTTTTCACAGATGCAGATACTTAACAAAAGATCAAGATGTTGATATGTTTTACGAGAGAGAATGATGGAGGAGAAGTAAGGGAAAAATAAAGGAATATAATTTAAGAGAACATAAAACATTTCAGTGAAAAAATTAAAGAAATACATGGTTAACGTCATTATTAGATACAATTGTCTCTCGCAATATTGTTAGTGTTTGTGAAACTGTTGAGTTCCTTTGTTTTATTGCCATTTTTCTGATGACTTATCAGCGAATAACGCACACTCCAAATATTTCCAGGCATCACGCATTCTCATGAGTGACAAAACTGACAGACGACAACTAAGGGGCGTTCTCTCCCCCGGCCAAGCTGTATGGCTAAGAACCGGAGCGGGGCCTCAATTTGACAGCAGAGACGACTGTTTGGAAGCAGTTTCAAACTCACAAATAGTTCTGAATAAGAAAGGTCACTTTCAGATTTTTTTGCCATCGAAGCAGGGTTTCAGGGGCCCCGTGGAGGTACAAAAGTCTAAGTTATGACTATTTCAAAATACCACACCATGTTCATTCTCCAAACAGTACACACAATCAGCAAAATAACTATATTACTAATTTTCAATGTTCGCAAAATTCGATAAAAAACCAAGCAGCGATCGGTTGTATGAAACGTATCTATGTTTCATTTCTGTACGCAAGAATTCGGGAAAATAAAATTTAAACAAATGAACCAGTTTCAGTTTTGAATGAGAAAAAAACAAACAATTCGATTGTGCTATTCCCCATATTCTCATTATGTGTCACTTCTTACGACAAAGCTGACTTGTACAAGCTACTTTTTGGTGTGGTTTTCTTCAGCAGCATTTATGCTGCTGCAAGCCATGTGTGTAAAAATAGAATGAATACAATTGAGTTCTTTTAAAAGTATGCACCTAAACACGGAGCAGAAATGTAATACTTCTAGTAATTGAGTGAAATTTGAATAATTTGTATTTAACCACGTCTAGAAATTTTTGTTATTAAATGTTTAATAGTGGTATGAATATATTGGATTTTGATTCGGGATGCCTTCAAAATAAAAATATATATGAAATTCTCAATTCACTCATAAAAATAAAATGTTAGAAACATGTTATTTCAACATAATTAAGAAGTGGTTGATCAAAACTGTACACTTATATTTTGGTGAATTACAAGTAAGAAAAATGTTGAGATGTAGTGATGTATTAATTTAAATATTTCATCCCCGCGTTTCTAATAAATATTACCTTTGCCCTCGGATTTTCACAATGTAGGATTCAGATATTTTGAATAGTAGTATATTAACTGAATGAATACATACGATGTGTCACTGAAAATATTTCTTGTCGAGTTTCTAACACAACCCATATTGCTAATCACCTCTTTTGCACTCAAACATAAAACCAAAAAAGGCATATTGTCAATTAATTGTTATTGAAAGATCGTTGATTTAGCATCTGGAATATTAAGTCTGCAGATCTTTCATCAAGAATTTAATTACAGGAAATTGCAGTTTTTTCGTGATAATTCCTTTTGTTATTTATAGTGACACTCCATACCTGTTATCATATCTTGGTCTCAAATGTTACGTAACTTGTGTGGTTATTTTTACGTGTTATGAACTCCCACGTGGTACCTCTGAGAGGAAATGGAATGATTCAATATTATTAATTATTTATTGCATTATTTGACATTATAGTTAATTGATATGTATTCTAAAACCATATTCTCATATGTCTTCAACCTTTAGTGTTACGCTTATCAAAATGTACAGTAGTTACAAGAGTAACATATCATTGCAAGTATCGAATAAAAGAATTCTTACCTTTCGAAGTCCATAAATGTAAAGGTGTCCATGATCATACAGCTATGTGATTCTTACCTGCAAAATTGAGAAGAATATATCACATAAAGAATTCACTTTCAAAGTAACAAATTTAATTTCTTCTTAGAAGAAAAAAATTCAAAATTCAGAAATGCAAATTGTTTTGCATTGTAATAAATATTGACAAAATGAGACAAACTGTTTGCCAAGTTGAAATTTTTTGGTACTAGAGCTTCACTAAACCGAATTTAAATAGCGAATTAGAAAAATTACTTAAAATTACATAAGCAGATTCGGTCGGTAAATACTTTTTTGAATTACAGCAATACAAACAACATTTTTCGTTACTAGAAATCGTTGATAAAAGGAGATCTTACTGCACAGATTATGACGTATGTTCATTTCATGGCACGAATAACTGCATCATTCAGCCAATCGTAGCGAGGTAATTATGAGAAGGTAGCAATAAACGGAAGAGCCAACCACTGTTTTTCGCTCGCTCGTTCCCGCCCCCTCACACACACACACACACACACACACACATCAACTACTCACAATACTGTTATTTCCAAAAATTAACTTTCATTCTCTTATAAATGTGAAAGGCTGTTTTACAAAAAATAACGTATGCATTAGTACAAATTTGAAAATTCGCTCACAACACCCTCCATCCAACTCTGATCCAGGTTTTTGTTTTGTTTCCCCGAGCTAATATGCTGAAGATGGTCCCTTGTTTTGCTCTGGACGTAATTAGCTTCACTATGCCACGTTTTGTTAATCTCCTTTTGCTGTAATGGTAAGAGGTAGAAGGTTAAGGCGAGTTACATTTTCTTAGCAATGCAGAATAATCATTGCAATTCGTTTACCGGTGAAAATAAGTTTCTATATCTCGGGAACGAAAAAGTTTAGTTTTTTTCAAATATTGCTAATCTCGCGCTTTTTTAAAATATATTTTTATTTATTCATATATTTTAAACTTTTACTCATCCTTCAACTATTTATAGTTATAAAGATGGGAAGGGATTTTGGAGCTCAAGAAACAGTGTGCAGATGACCCTCCTCATACGTCACACACAGTTTTTACTGTTTTGTTACTAAATACATCTAAATCTGAAACTAAAAATCGCCCGTTTTCAGAACATGTACTCGTACAATAAAAATTATCTTTATAAGCTAGTTAAAAAAGCTACTATCATAATCATCAAAATAAATTATTCAATGCTTAAATTTATAATGATGTTCGTGCAAGTGAAAATATAATGTGAGAAGAAAATTTCATGCTTCGTTTAGATGCAAAGGTTTAGATCGACAGGAAGATTGTTACTGTCACAGAAACTTCTCTATTTTAGTACTTTTATATACAAAAAAGAAAGAAAAAGTTTTTGTTTAAATGATGATAAAAAAGCCATTCTAGTAATACAATGAGAAATAACAAAAATAGGTTTTGAATGTAAAAATTAAGTAATTATAAATACCTAGCAACATCGCAACATTATAATATTATGATACAAGGTAATTATTATACTCGTATATTGTTTATAATATCAGAACGTATAATGTTACAATTATCCTACATGATGCACAAGTAAGTCCGTAACTCACAGTCAGGACTTCATAATTTGAAGTTAGGTTATTTCACTTTTGCACAGTGCTAAAATGTTTGAGTGGGTTAAACTAGTGTAAATGTAGTAATTATTCTAGTTTTTATATTTCAAGTTATTTATTCAAAATAACATTGGTAAATTATATATAAAATCCATTGAGTTATATGTGTAGTGGTTCTTGAGTTCGGTTCCAATAAAAGAAAACAAAGTTTGTTTTGCCGGTCCGGATGGCCGAAATCGCTAAGGCAGTAGTGCCGTAGCAATCTCTGACAGAAGGATCGCGGTTTCGAGTCCCGCCTCGGGCATAGTTGTACTCGTATTGTGTTTGTCCTTTCACCCCCTATCATCATCATATCGTGTCATCCTCACAGTTACCATACCGTTACACGCAATAATGGTCGCTAATAACCTAGAAGTTGATACGACCTAAAAAAGAGTTTGTTTTCTATTGGACCCAAACTCAAGAACCAGTAGACATAATTACAATGGGTCAAGAATAAATGAATATTATTGAGTTTTGTTTCAAAGGCAAGTTCATCGCACAGGTACTTTTACCTCGTGGAAAAATATTATATGTTGTGCGTTATATTAAATTATGAAATTGTAATCATCTTTATGTACACCTTTTCACTTCTCCTTACAGTTAGCTATTTTGAAGCATTTCACTTATTTCAATTTGACAATTTTTCTGACATGTTCATATTTCAGAGTACCCAGACAACAATAATACCCATTGTTTCAATGGCTATGACGGGTACTTTGGACTTTCTTGGAAGGGAGATCAACTTTTCATCAAAATGTAATTCCGGAACTGGGTGGGAATTGCAAATAAAAGAAATAACCTTTTTGTGTGACAGAGATGCGAAAATGTCTGGAATGCTCATACGAGACATATTTTGGCACAAGCTCCTTTATTTTAACCCTTCAATAGCTTAAGCGTGGGAAGTATAAGCTTCTTCAGACTATTAGCAATAACTACCATATAAAAGTACTTTTATTTTTTTAACTGTTAAGAATGTTAGTGATAAAAATACTGAATAAAAATTAGTATTACTTTTTTAAAAAAATCATACAAACGGTTTTCATACAAAAATAAAATAATAACTTATATTGTAGTAGCGGTAAGCAAGGAAATATTATTGCTTCTTTGAGTATAATTCGTTTGAAACAATGATTAACATTAATAGAAAGTGAACATCACGAAGAATACATTTTAAAACGACAGTACTTGTTAGTAATATTAGAAAGAAAAGATGGCGATGCCAGGTATCCCCACGCGACTCCCAATGACACGATTTGTCTGGCGATTTCGAAGGGTTAAACCAGCGTATCCCGGACCCCAACGGCGAGCGGCGTAACTGAACGGTCGAGTCACGTGGTGGCTGCGTGCAACCGAGGGCTACCGAGCCGTCAGGCCGCCCAAATATTGACCGGACACCGCCTGCGTAACTTCGTTGACGTGCCTGAAAGACACGCGTGTTTCCACTGCGGCGGGACACGACTTCAAAGGGGCCAGTGGCCCCCACCCCAACCCGACCCCCACTCCTCCTCGCGCTGGCGGCGCCCTCTGGTTTTCGCCGTGAAAATAAACATTTAATTTCGTCAAATAAAAACCGAGTTCAAGTTCTTACCTGACGTAAATATATACTTATTTTTATTTACAAATACATATTTAGAAAGAAAGTGTTAATAATGAAGGTATTCCAAGGCAGAGGAGAAAACAAAAATGATAAAATATGACTTAAGAAAGGAAGAAAGGAAGAAAGAAAGAACAAACTGTGAGGAGAGGATGGAAGAGAGGATGAGAAACGAGAAAGTATTGAAACTGGAACATACCCCATTTCTCTCACTATTTGGGAGAAGAAGACGAACATGAAGGTGAAGAAGAAGAAAAAGAAGAAGAAGAAGAAGAAGAAGAAAAAGAAGAAAAAGAAAAAGAAAAAAGAAGAAGAAAAAAAGAAGAAGAAAAAGAAGAAAGAAGAAGAAAGAAGAAGAAAGAAGAAGAATTAAATTTGGATAACATGATCTTCATTTCCTTGCAAGATTATTTCTTTCGCCTTCTCTGTGCACACTTGTTTCCGAAATTCCAGCTTTGCAAATCCCAATATTTTTTTTCTTTGATATCATGTTTGAATGAACATTTTAGTGTCTCGAAAAATCAAAGTACTTGAATAAATAACTAGGAGAATCCCAAAGCAGATGCAACAATAATTCATTTGCAATTTAACACACGAATTCACACTGATGCCATGGTACAACAGCGAAAATGTATCTTGAAATTATAATCGCAATTCCAAGTATGACTATTTGATAGATGGAATGAATAAGTTATAGTTTGAAAAGTGATGGGTTTTCGAGACACATCAATTACTACAGTAGTAACAAACATTTGAATTTCCAAGTTTTCATCAAAATGCGCTTTTTTGTTGTGTTTTCTTACTTTTGCTCTCTAATAACTTGATACTGTTGCTAACTATCGTAATTTTCAATCAACTGAGAATATATATTGACCCTAATACACTAACGATTACGATTTAAAAAAAACAATACTAAAAAAAGAAATATTCTCTAATTCACTATCAACGCACAGTCTAAAGAACGTGTGCGTGTCTGAGTTTATACTTACTTAATAAGCATGTATTATTTTAAAAATTACAGTACTTTGTTCATCTACACTCTTGAACAGTGGGAAATGGGTGCAATTTTGCGCTGCCAACACGACTGAAATTAAAAGTGCTTTCAGAGTGAACGAGAGAACGGATGTCTTTAATATTCTTCAATTACTACTACGTTTGTGGAAGAGATATAGTTGAAACTCATTAACTTTCTCTAATAATGACATATTTTAAATGTGAAAAAATGAACAAAAATATCATTAAACAATAGTGACAAAAACAATGAAATATATTTTCAATTGGTCAGTGTAAAAATAAATAAATTAAAGGTTTTACAGGTTAGAAGCAAGGCAATTTTGAATGGAAAAATGAAGCAGAAACATAACACAAATATACAAATTAGTGTTACAAATTAGCACAGATTTTCTCCAACTTGTAAGTTCCCTATTCTCTTGGATCTGAGCTAGCTCTCTGCTTTTGCCCCATCCTCTTCCCAGCAGCTACCTACTGGGCCTAAAAGACATTTTCCCACATTTTCTCAGTTTGTTAGTCTCCTAAATGTAAAGTTAAAACATGAATTTAAAGTTATCATAGAAGAGTACGTCTAAAAAGTGTTTTTTTAATGTTTCTGAAGGTGGAATTCAAAATATATCAAACATTTGCAATTTTTGTAAATTTTGAGATAACTGCAAAAATCGGTTCCACGCACCCCTAAAGCGCGTAGTTTTCTCTATTCTTGTAAGAAATATTTTTTGTATAAATTTACCGTTGATTGCAGACGAAATGACGTTTAAAAAAATCGTCACCACAGTTTCGGCGCTAGCATTGACCACAGACGAGCAAACGGATAGACCCACAGAAAGATAGACCGACGGACAGATACGTTAGACAGACAGGAAGACATATAGACAGGTTTTACTGTCAATCGATATTTCGTAATTACGTATTTTCGAAGCGTATATTCTGATTATATAACAAGTTTGTTGAAGAAATTAACTGCATATAAGAGAAAGATTTATCCACTTTTCTTTAGCAAGACCCAACAGAACGAGATATCCTCTTTAGAAATCGCCACTTTCCGCCGAAGCGTTACAATACTTTCTCATCATATGTAAACGTAGTAAAGGCGATAAAATAAAACTAAAGACAGCGTAACAGGAGAAAGACATAAACAAGCCAGTAAACAATTTTCACTATAAATATAATTAACAAACAATAAGAAATCAAGAAAAACAGAATTATTGTTAAAAATACATAATTATTAAACAATTAATAAAATTCAGAATATATTTGAGAAGTATATTGAAAGTTGTATAATCATTTGTGTAATAAATTTGAAAGTTACGAAAGTTTTAATCTAAGAAATTTGCGGACAATTATACTGATAATTCAAAAAACTGATTACGACATGAAAATAAAATGATGCTTTCTGAATTCATAATAATAATAATAATAATAATAATAATACATTGTTGTTATTATTACAATCATCATTTCTTAATTTTTCTCCTTCGGTGTTTTGTTTTTGCGTACGCTGAGTGGCGCAGCGCTGACGGCGGCTGCCTGTGGTGCCTGTGCCTGTGCCTGCTGGTGGCGGCGACGAGCGTCAGCGTATGCGCGTATCTGCCTAATGAAGGGCGGGGGGCGAGTTTTTTACGCCGCTGTCCAGCCGGCGCGGCACGGCGCGCTCGTGATGCTGTTGCAGTGAATTATTCACAGCGCGGATTAAAATGTGAGCGCGCGCTGTTAGGGATTGCGATTCCTGCCGCCCAGGCTGCCCTGCAGCGCAAGGACCGCCAGTCAGCCCTCTGCCGTTCTCGCTGGCGACTCGCACGCGCCGGACGGCGCCATCGCCCCCAGCTGCTTAGGACTCCACGATTGAACACGTGGATGTTCCGTACACATGTACGTGTATGCGGCTGCGGTGGTGTAACGTTTACCGTATCGTTTTGTGTGTGTTTTTCTTAGTTATACCGCGCGCGTCTACCGCTTAGGTCATTAATTCCGTAAGTGTAGTGAATGTTTTAACGCGGGAGGTAGCGGTGATCTTCCCTCGCTAGACGGTGAGATCCGGCGCCGACCTACCGTTGGCTTATGGGGATTTACCTAACTTGGTATCTCCTATTAGTTGGGCACCACCCCTGCCGGGACAAGCTCAAAGCTCCCGATCGGTCATAGTGATATTGTAGGGCATGTAAGTGTGTTTGTAACTAAGGGATGAGAATAGGGCAAGGAAGAAGAATGAAAGAACCCACGCGGTCCGTGGCCACTTTTTTAGGGTACTGCACCTGCATTCGCCTGGTGTTGATCGGAGGAACGACGGTAAACTACCGATCAGTGCAGCCGGCCGCAAGAATTCTCCTCCAGGCAACGGCTGATTTCGACTTAGCTAACTAGCCAGTGTCGAAAATCATGCCATCGTCGGGATTCGAACCTAGGACCTCCCGGCCAGAGACACTGCAGTGATATCAGTTGGCTCCCTTACCCATATCTCCCGGTGTTTTGCGTTTAGGCTTTTACAAACAAGTCTACGAGTTCAACGCCGATCGAAGCCGC
Source organism: Gryllus bimaculatus (assembly GCA_017312745.1). Lineage (NCBI taxonomy): Eukaryota > Metazoa > Arthropoda > Insecta > Orthoptera > Gryllidae > Gryllus > Gryllus bimaculatus. The sequence continues at coordinate 15,634,603 of BOPP01000012.1, forward strand.
GTTTTTTTAGAGGTGAAAAATCCATCGTACGCCTTCCTTCGGGGGAATGGGGGGAAGTGAAGCCGGCTGTCCCATGTTGTAAATTTACTGCATGTAAAAGATCTTTAAGTCTAAAAGAAACTCCAGAACTAAGTTCAAATCGCTTGTTTCGTGGCCCGAGTGATACCGCCTTTCTTTGTTAAGCGTCAAAAGGAGCGTTGAGAAATTTGTGTATTCAGTTGGAAGAGCGGGACTGATGACCGTAGCCTCACCACAAAGAAAGAATGGTTTGTTGCACAATCGTTTCCGTCATTTACACAGGACTAAAAGATTGGGCCCAGCCCCATACAATCAAACAAGTAAGAATCATAGAAACTTCACTTATGAAAGTTAGCATTTAGATTCTATTGTAAATGATTATTTGTGAAGTTCAATCTTTTTGGAAAAAGGCTCGATTTCTACATCTGCCGACTGAAAGAAAGCGTGTAACCTAATCCATTCTTAGTTCTCTAAAACAATTTCGGGGTGGCTAAGATGACGGTGACAAACCTTTGAAAAGGGCGCAGCTTCTGTAGCGATTTTCTCTGTACTAGGAAAACAGGCATGTTTCTCTGAAACATGGAACCTCATTAAAGTGTATTGAAAATTCAGATCTTGCTGCAACGCAAACCCAATATTGGGGAGTGTTCCAATAATAACCAGTTCCTCTTTTCAGGGCTTTTTCGAGGCTTCCAAACTCCATACACTAGCATCATCTCATCTTCAGATTTCACCCTTTCACAGAGGTTTACATTCCAAGTTCCAGGAAATCCTGGATTAAGCACCCTAAATATTAAAAGCTGCGTGCATCTTCATTCTCTTTTGCCACGCACTAATTATAAATGTCTTGTGAACTACTACGTGCTATATCATTTAATTGTACCACAAGAAAACGAACGGGAAGCCCAAAATATGTGACTTTTTAGCAATTAGCATCGCTTTGATGATGTCAACACCACTTTCTTATCACTTTTGTCTGTGAGAAAAGTAATGTACAAAAAATATAATGAGAGACAATATTGGATACATCTGTTCTACCAGTACTGCTGTACGGAGGTCAAATCTGGGCCCTGACCGTGAAACAAAGAAGACTGTTGTCTGTCAAAGAAGGATGGAAAGGAAAATTCTACATACACATATCCAACATAAGAAAGAAATGAAACAATAAGAAAAATTACTGATTCTCAATCAATGGCGAAGGAATTGAATCGGAAGTGACACGTTGACAGGATGGGCCCACGCCACCACCACGTGGGATCCGCGAATCGGAAGGAGGAGACACGATGATGCAGTGAAATAGAGTAATGAACAGGGACTCAGTGGATACGACTAGCGAAAGATAGATTGTTGTGGAAGAAAGAGAGCAACGATATGGAGTGATAAAACTGAGTAATAAATCAATAGTGAAATTAAAGTGAAAATAAGACGAATGAATACATGCAAATTAACTTAGTTTAATTTAAAAAGACTAAAAAATAACAATGTAGGCTTGTAATGACTGTTACGTAACTTATAGCTTACGCAAGTTCAAAAATTTTGATTAAGATTAAGAGATACTAAGAACTCATAACATCAAAAGTAGCTGCTCTGATGGCTACTCAGAAATTCTCCATGACTTTTAAGAGGCCTTTGCCCGAAAGGAATTGTACGGAATTAATAATAATAATAATAATAATAATAATAATAATAATAATAATAATAAATGAGAGTCACTAACAAGTTAGAGTGTTCAAAAGGTGCAGGTCCATTATTTAATTTCATAAACGCTAGCTTTCACAATGAAAACGTTTTTCTCATTTACGAGTTATTTATCACGTAATCTCCTTTAATATAACGTAAATACAATCTCTTTTTAGAAATATTCAAAAAAACCTAATTCACATCAGTTGTGACTTTTATTTTTATTAAACAATAGCTTTGTTACTTCTAAACACCGGCCAAAATCTAACCTTAATACTATTGACTTTGTAATATCTTTGTAACGTAGAAATAATCACATTTTTATTAAAATATAGCTTAAAATATTGTTCCCATGAACCATCTATACATATTGAAATAAAAGTATGGAAAAATCATTTAGAACCATTTCAAACCCGAAACTTAAACGTGCTGTTGTCAAAAACCAAAATCAAAACTGAAACCGAATTCCAAATATTTGAGTAAGGGAAAACTACGGGTTGGTAAGGGGTTTAATTTCTTGTTAAAAGTTGCGTATATTTCAAGAAGTTTTATTGAAAAAAAAGTTTACCTATACTCTTTTAGAAAAATATCCCAACATTAACGTTTTTACCAACATTTTTTTTTGTTTAGTAAATTAAATACGCTCGTTAATTCCACCAAAAATCGTCGAGTATGTTGCATGCGTGCAATGAAAACTCCACAACTATCAATTAGAATTCAGAAAAAAATATTTTAAAAAATCCGAGTAATTGAATCATTATTGACACCAACAAAAAGCACATTATAGATTTCACAGAACATTGATCTGAAACATTTTTGAACAAATAATTAATACTACTACTTAGAGATAGTAATATTAACGTTCAAATGCTTGTATTGAAGGATATTGCTTGGCGGCTGTAGTGTGAAATATTAGTAATGTCTTTCAAGTTAATGTATTCTTCAGCAGGGACAAGTATGGCCCCAAACATGTTGGTTTGACGCCAGTTGTCTAATGGAAAATAAAATATTTATCACGAAAAATAAATGTGTAAATGTAGAACATATCAGAAAAATGTGAAAAATATAAAAATCACTTGCGTTAACCCGCTCTGAAAATATTCAACTCAAACCTCTTCTGAATCAGAAGCGGCTTTTCCATTTTTCAACATTTATAAATATGATATATTCTTTCATGTTTACCTTCACTTAGGCTAGGAAGTAATGTTGGCGTAGTTTTCTCAGCTGCGTCTAATAAGTGATCTGGAAAATGCCCAATATTCTCTATAAAAATATCTATTTCTTATACGCTTAAGTCACTGCTGTGAATGAAATTGCAGAAAGCAAGGCCCACTAAAATGGGTCTTGTTCAGAACGTTCACCACGTTCAGAGTGAATTAGATATAAAACATTGAATGTAACATGTGGATAAAAGGGTACAACTATACTTGCGATAAATAGAAAACACGCTTCTATCGTCGTTTGTTTTCTTGAACACTGGAGCAATTAAACATTTTCTAAATCACTAGTTTTGGTAATAACTGAAGCGGTAACTGCAGAAAGGCAATTATTCCAATTTTACATATGTTTTTATTCGCGGGGAGGCTTGTGAATAGGTTAATGCATTTTGTACTGCAGAAAGAAAACTTGATCTCTCGATAGCATAAATCAGTGCCTTTCAATGCAACATTACATCGAAAATAGTAGATTTTTGAAAACCGGTTTTTTACATGTTTTCTTTTGTTCTTTAAATTAAGAAACGCGGATTAGTTGCCCTTCTGCAATTCGCGATTCGATTTCACTTGACTGATCTGTGCAAAGAGCGATTCGATTTCGGTGGCGTGGTCGCGGGCGTCAGTTGGGACGGGTGGCCAGCGCGGGGGCGGGCGCTATCGGGCCGGCCAGCCGTGTTGACGGCCCCGACGCCAGCTCCGGCGCGTACCTGCTGCTCGCTAGCAGGGTAAGCAGCGCGTATTATTGCAGCAGGCGCCTCTTAGACGAGCCCAGCCCCCGGATCACCATCGATCCACCCGCCCCCACCGGCGCGGCCATCGAGAGCGGCTTCCGGCGCCGACCCATCCTTCCGGGCACGCGCGCCCCCGGCTCTCGCCACGCTCACGAATGGAGTCATGTCCATGGTAGTGCATTTACCATTTCCAGTTCGTCTGTTTCTCATAATTTAATAGTTTATTTTCTTAGGGTTTTTATGTCTTAAAAAACGTTAATAATCGTATTAAATAAACATTAAAAACCGTCTGAAAGTTGGGAGGGGATCCTTGGTAAAACACCTTGTTACGAGAATATGCTTTTATTGCAATGATATGTGAGGAAGAAGGAATTAATTTATTGTTGGAATAAGAAAAGTTTGAAGAAGAAGGATGAGGAAGAGAACGAGAAAGAAGAAGAGGGAAGGAAGAATAGTAAAAGGAAGAGGGTAAGTGAGGGGGGGAAGAGAAGCACGGCGGAAGAGGAGAAGGAAAAAGAGAAGGAGTGACAGGAGTCCCAGGAGGAGTGACAGGTGGAGTGAAAAATGGAGGAAGAGTTCGAGGATAAGGAAGAAGAGGAAGCGAAGGGAAAAGTGGGGGAAGAGGAAGAGAAACGAGAGTCACTGTACCTAAGGATGACTGTCTTTATAGTGCTGAGAACAGATGGAGAGAAATGATTCTAAATACTGAGTGTAGGGGAATGAAATGAAAAATAAAAGTAACATTAGATTCACGTAGGCATTCGTAAGTAAACACTGCATTATTGTGTTTAAAAAATATCCACATGACAGCATTACGCCTTATCAATTATTTTAAATCTGCATGAAACTAGAACATGTAATTTGTTTGTTGCTTCGTCCTAAAAGAGCTGCAAAACGGAAACGTAAGGCGAACCACGTAATGAATAGTGGCCTGCTGAAACACCTGCAAGGCGCGGAGGCGCTAATAGCAGCTCCGCGTGAGGCCGAGAGGGCAGAATACAAACGAGGCAGCCGCATAGCCAAGATCTCGCTTGTGGCGAGCCTTTAAGGAGCCTCCGATTCCTTTCGAGAAGCCCTTCTCCGGGCGGGGACGGGGGAGGAGTGGGGGAAGCAGTAGGTCCCGTTATTCGCAGTTTACCCGGCGGCGGCGCAAAACACGGGGAGCGAAATGAAATAAAAAAGGGTCGCGGGCGCCGGTGCTCCGGTTGGGTCGCTGGTTTGTGGGCGGTGGGGGGGGCGAGGGGAGTGGGCGAGGGGAGGGACGGGGAGGCGGGGGCGGGGGCGGGGCGGAGATACCCCATGGGGACGGAGATGGGTGTGGTGCTAGGGGAGACATTCGGTGCGACATGCCAGAGAAGAGAAGAAGAGGCAGGAGAATGGAGATGCTACAACTATTGCTTACACCAGGCCTGGTCTTATATTTGTTAGAATTTCATCTAATATTAAATCATAATAACATATTTCTTGTCGTCTTTATGCGTGGTTGTTAGAGCTACCGAGGCCGTATAGTCTATATCTCCGATCGCCGTTGGGTGACTAGAAGTTTTCAAAACTTTTCTCATGGCGACGCACCAGTGAACTCTATGTGAAAATACTATGTGACTCAAATGCAACTATCGGAAATTTAATAGTATCCTTATGAAACCTTCATTCAATTCATAAAACTAAAACATTTTCATTTTAAATCAGGCAAACCATTAGTAATTTTAATAAGAGAAAAACGAGAGTTTGTTTAGTATCACTCTAATGCTATTAGGTTCTAGTTGTATAATATGCTTTAATGTTTTACATATGCTCGACGTTTATTTTTTTTTAATTAACTCACATTTTTCATTCAGCATCTACAACATCTAGGATTTTACCTTTTCAGCGATGTTTATTGGTCATCACAGAACATTACATATAATTCCATACTTATAAACTTAAGAGCTGTTTTGGGGAAAATAGTTTTTGAAAGAGGAGGAGTGATGGATATATTGTTTTGAATCAATATCGTCCTGCGAAAGGGAATATAGTCAGATTACTTAATACCATGACATACCGAGTTGCTCTTCAGGCAATAGTTTAATTTCTATTTCGAAGTAACATAATTTTAATAAATACATGCATAAAAAACACTAATTCCGCAAGTTTCTCAATAACCTCGCTAACCTCTTCTTCCCTCTCTGAGAGTCCTTGTTAACTGCTAGCGGATTACTTTGCGTGCGCGATACTGATCTGAAGTTCATTCACGAACAATTTCGCGGGACTACAGAAGTGAATTGCTAAAAGACTATTTTGCTTGTGATTTCGGTGCGGTGTGCAATTCATGTCAAGAATGCTTGACACTAGGCCCAGAGAAAGCGATAGATCCAAGAAAACGAGAAGAATTTTAGTCAAAAATACTTGTTTTTTAACTAAACAATTTTACGTGCGGTTGCACACAAATTTAATAAAATTGTAAGAAAGACGGGCTCCTTTCCATGAAGCTTTGAAACATGTTGGGGTAAAAAGAAATGTAATCCTTTTAAAGAAATAACTTCGTAAGGCACATTTTGGCATGTTCATTTTTAAAAAATAAATCCTTGCAAAAAATATTTCCCGTACTTTACTATTCAAATTTAGCTTTTTTATTTAAATTGTATTTCGTTTAGTTTAAGGTAATTACAATGATGTTTAAAAAAAATATTTTATCGCAATTTCCCCGACTAGACCAGATGTACACTTCCCGTTACCTCACAATATTTATTCATCCACCACATCTATTAACGCAATTTCTTCTGGAACCATTACTAACCTCTCGAGACAGGTTTCATTGCAAACGAAAAAAAGTATGGTTTGTGACAAAAAGTTGAAGAAAAAAAACCGAAAATAATACAATAATGAAGTTTGACAAAAATCACGTGATTTAATTCATTTTGTTTCAGGGAATTGTAAGAGAGGAATTGATTGGACGTAAATGATTCTAAGGCGGGATAATATTAGGAAATTGAAGTAGAAACACTAGAAATATGTTTAAAAGAGTCAACTTTAGAAATGAATTACAATATGCACACATCCGTTCTATATTTAGATAGTGCTCCTACGTTTCATTTTAATAATTTCGATTTTGTTTTGAGATTATTTACTAGTCCATTTCTTTACTTCTCCGTTATATGAAAAAGCTTTTTGTGTATTCAGAAAGAGGCCAATCGGATAACGCTGCGGCCAGGTCGGGCGAGAGAGAACTGGCCCATGGAAATGCAAGCGGCCGCGGTGGCGGTGTATCTAGTGGCGAGAGAGGGGGGGAGCGTCCGAGATGATGCGAAGCCGAAGGTCCCACGAGAACGGAGGCGGCCGCGAATCGCGGAAGAAACCCGACCAGCGGAACGGACGCGCGGTGGCTGCGGCTGCGGCGGCGATGGCTCTACAGGCGGTGGATGAGGCCATGGCGGCGGCGGCGATGGTTCTAGAGGCGGTCGACGAGGCGATGGCTATGATGGCGGTGGTAGAGCAGGGGGATGGCGGAGCTGGGGCGGTGACGGTGGGGTGAGGGGTGGAGGCAATAGCGATGGTGGAGGCGACAGCGTGGCGGCAAAGGTTTGAGGAGCGGTGAAAGTGACGATGAAGAAGGCAGTAGGGAAGCGGGAGGCGGCAGCGAGTGTGGTGGCGGCGGCGCGGTGGGGACGGGGGGTAGGGAGGGGCGGGGGACGGGAGGACGGTGAGGACGGTGGAGAGACGGATGGGAGGGACGGTGGGAGGGACGGTGGAAGGGCGGTGGGAGGGCGGTGGAGGGCGGTGGAGGGGCGTGGGAGGGACGGTGGGCAGGTACAGTGGAGGGACAGTGGAGGGCAGGGGAGAGACAGTGGGGGGGGGCGCGGGCGCGTGCGCGGGGGCGGGAGACGGTGGAGGGCGGTGAGCGGGGGACGGTGGAGAGGGGCTGGAGACGTGGGAGGGGCGGTGTCGGGGAGGGGCGAGTGAACGGGGAGGGGCGCGTGGAACGGGGAGGTGGCGGGGGAGGAAGGCGGGGAAAGCAGGCCGGGGGACGGGTCAGGGTCGGGGCAGGAAGCGTTGGCGAGTGGTGGATGGGTGGAGTGGAGCGGGGGTGCAAAGTTTCGAGATGACGCAGTATCCAATGTCATAGCTCGCCCTGCTATCACATTCTCCATGGCGTAAGTCCCACAGCAGACAGCTACCGTTATCCTCTCTCCCGCTCACCTCCACAACTACCATGAGATTAACAACTACACAGCTATAGCCACTACACTTCTCGATTAAAAATAAACGAACGATTAAACGAAAATCGGCACGGTGTGGACGAACGAGAATATGAAGAAAAGTGAAAAACTGACGAAACGTATTAAGCGAGCTCGTGGGCATTTAAAGCGAGTTACCATAAGTGCGTCTGTGGTGGGGGATGTTAATGGTTCTTGCGCGAGATTGTCTCATTGTAACTACAAACCTCAACAATGTTTGAGTATATCCTGTGTCGACCAAAAATACAAAATTTGATGGATTTATAATCGACACATGGTAGTGATTACAAGATAATCGGTATTTAAAGACGTACCGACTCCAGTATCATTACAATACCACCGCAATGACGATTTTGTATTTCACAACACTGTCACAACACAACATTTGTATTTAACAAATATTTCTGCTACTAGAGATCTGAACTTTCCAGCAATCCGAACTACGCATCATCACCGTCTTGAACCCTGCAGTTGGCTTATTTGTGACTTTCAGCTGAATTCTCACTAGAGAAAGCGGTTCCGTTTTGGTTAGGCGACAAGACGCACTCTCATGCCAGAGGAGAGGCTCCACAAACGAAATTAGATGTAATGCTATATGCACTTTCTGAGGGGTTGAGTTCTAAATTGGGTTCTTCTCATTTGCGTGCAAGTACGGACGGCATTGTTTTTGCTGAATAGTTAACCGGCAAGTAAGGTGGTTCATTATAGACCCTACGTTTCTCTATTATTTGTGGCGAAATTTAATCCTTATTCGTAATAAGAAACTGCGTTCGACACGGCTTGTAGAAAAAGTACGAGTTGGTGAAGGAGGTGGATGAATGGAGAAAGAATGTTAACAGAGAGTGAGAAGAAAACGAGGAAGGTAGGAGGAAAGATATAGAGGGTAAGAGAAATATTAAGAAATGGTCTACAGATGTTTTTGTAGATATTTATTGTAGAATCTATTTTATTGGAATTGGTGTTTACTGGTATAGTGTAAAATACAATTCTACATATATGCAAATTCTTTAAGTCAGATCCTTAAACCTAATTACGAGAAATATTTGTATGAAAGAACGAGTTCGCTTTGTTTTTTATAGTAAATGTTTTGCAGTAAATGATCGAACAAATACTGCATTGTACATTTAATTACATTGTTTCTAAACATTGTAACATTTCGTCGGGGGTGACGATGATAAGAAGGCAATGGCAAGGACAGATTTCGTGGCGTCCATGGGCCTTCATGCTCGCTACTTCCGCGTTCACCTAAAGTTATCAACCCTGAGCTCAGAGCATTCGGCCTACAAATTCTACTTGAGCAGGCGCCACCCCTTCGTTACGTTAAACCCATCAAGCCACATCCCGCTTACTGGGATCGCACTGAAGACCTTGGCGCTCGTTGCTCGTTTGTAAGAAGTGCACGCGCCAGGTACAGTGGGACCGGGCGATTGTCCGGTGCTACGCAAGTGAAGGGGTTGCAAAATAGAACTGATGGTAAAATATAAGTTAAAGAAATTAGAACTCGTGAAAATCGGTATCGTAATTTTATAAGTCGTGATACAGTGATCTGATACTTGCTAAAAAATAAATAAAATGTTTCATAATATTTCATGAAATTTTGATTCAATGTTTATCATAAATGGTTAAATATAGTCATTATTTATAAGATATGACTCTATGAAATGAATCAAATGACGCTAATATTAAAATAGGTTCTACTGAAATTCATATTTACCATTTCATATATTTAACAAGTGATTTGAGTTTTTTGAACCCTAACTAAACACACAAAAAAAATTAGTGTCTTAAGCTCAACGAGGAAATTGTATTATTTGATCACTAAAACCTATTTTTGAAAATATATTTTCAGATTTT
>BOPP01000012.1:15651816-15668284 GCA_017312745.1 Gryllus bimaculatus
GGGCGAAGGAACCTCGGAAGGGAGCCTCTGTGCGGAGGGGGAGGAGGTCCGAGCGGAGCGCCAAAGGGCGGGAGGCGGAAGGGCCGGAGGGCGGAGGAAGCGGAGCAGCCGGCGGAACGAAGGGCAGGGGATGGAGATGTCCCCGCATGAGGGGAGGGCGATGTAAGGCGCGTGGTCGGAATTGCGAGGAACAAGGAGCAATGGCTGCTCGCAGAGGCCCCGGGCGGGGGTGGCCGGCGGAAGCGCAGGCGCGGGATGCGGCCGCAGGTGTTTCACGCAAAACGAGCAACAGCATGGTTATCTTCATTTCATACGTCCAAAATAAAGGCCATATGTAATACATAGAAAATATCTTGAGTTTGCGACATACAAAGAAAAAAATATTACGTTTTAGCTGCCTAAGTTTTAGCTTCTATTGTTCCTTCTTCAGGGTTATGACACAAACTAATTACAGTTTATGTAGCGCCCAGATTTAATAAACTGTCTATATAACATCCCTTACATGAATTGACTGACCGTTTTTTTTTGCAACGCATTCCATTGATTATCAACCACTTGTTTGTATTATACCATGAAGATCTAATAAAAGCCGACACTCCGGTTATTTAATAATTATTTTATTTATATGTCAAACCTAAGATACTTCCTAATATGTAGGAATTGCGGTCATATGTAATAAATAGAAAATATCTCGAGTTTGCGACATAAAAAAACCTTACGTTTTAGCTCGTTTACAATCCTTATAATTCCTTTAAAAAAAGAAACAAGATCTGCAAACGTAGAAACGTGTTCAAAGAGTAAAAATAAGATATTTATAAACGTCTAACATTTGGTATTGAACGCGAAGCTCTTATCACGTAGGTGATTGTGGGCTTATATGAAAGCTTGGGAGCCTAATACAGAAAAAATATTCATATATTTAAGTTTCTGTAATTCTACATTAATTTACTTTTTGTTTTAACCTTACTTCGAATTAAATGTATGACAAAAAGATCCATTCTTTATTTGGTTAAGTTATTGTGATTGTTTTGTTTCTTCGCGGAATTGAGAAACTCTGTTCTATCTCCAGTTCAGAAAGATTACAAAAATGGGAAATATCAAAGTTTATGAATGATTATGTTGAATATGATTATTTAAAACAATCCTTTAAAAAAGTGAATTTAAATTCTCAAAGATTGTCTCACCACCTCTGAATTTGGAAGACTAAACCTTGATAGAAAACATTCTGAATGTTTAACTACATGAAGTTATCAGTATCATTTAATTGTAGACCTTGTTGGTTCCCGTAAAACAGAATTATTAGCGATTTTCTTCCACATTTAGTTTTATTTGTAGCAAATGCATCTAAAAAAGTAACTGTATTGAGAAATTTAAATAAGCAACCTATTTCTAGAAAGTTCATTACAAATATTTCTTATGCATGAAAAAAGAAATGAAAAGAATACAAAAAATATTTCCAAAAGTAGGAGTTAATTAATATTTAAAGTAAAACATACAAAATGTGAAGATCACTTTTTCACTGTGCCTAAATCATAAAATTCGCAGTTCAATTTCAGCTAATGAGTACGTTAAGAAAATAAATCCTCTCATCAAAAATGAATGCTTTTTAATTTAATGATTTTCATTATTTTGCAAGAAGGCTTTTGACAGTTCAGAAAGACGAAAATGAATCCCCTATAGGAAGTTCTCGAATTATTATCTATGTTAGTAGACACTATTGAATGTGTCCGCGAGTATATGTTCTCAACCTCACAGTCGCAAATGAAAGCCAATCAACATACCTCTTCTGGCACCTCTACGGAACTCACAGAGCGAACGCGAACTGTCGAAACAAATAACAAATCGCAAATAGCGCGTATCGTAAAGGATTCGATTCGAATATCACAGAGGAAGCGATGGCATTAAAGTGAGAACGAGAAATTGTCCGTCCGACTGTGGGAGAGCGATCCGCGGCTAAAGAGCAAACTAGTGACGCTGATTGCCGAAAGGAGAGACAAGAGAAACGTCAAGCGGTATTTAATGCAAATCGCCGGTATTTTCGCATTTAAACTCAGCTGCGTTTAACGTGGCTTTGTGCTGCACTACTTTGCACGACATGCGAATGGTTTCCTGTTAAAGCCTTTCATTCAAGTTGTGAGATGTCCTGAACATGTCCTCTCCATTTTGCTGATAGCATCTCCATATTCGAAGAGTTTAATTCACATGAATGAACCAGTTCCATATATTTCGATGATTGCCAGACGTGTCTGACCAATCGTTCCTAAGAGGAGTTCATTGTAACTGTACGTAGGCTAAATTTCTTAGAAATAACATTTTGTGTAAAGCATTTAATGTATTGAAAAACGTGGAGAGTTTCAAACACATTAAACTTACGTGATACTCTTCAAAATATACCGACACATAATATACGAGATAAATTTATTTTATTTAGAATCTTAAGGACGACTTTCAGTGCTTAATATTACAATGCTAAAATATATCTTTATCACCTGCGGGTGATAAAGTTATTTTAACTACTCTCGGAATCAGTAGGGGCGGCAAAATTCTGTTTTATTGCACTTTTAGTGGGCTCTTTTTGGAGAGGCGCAGGAAATTGATTAACCTGACGCTATCTAACGTAACATTTTAAATTTTATATTTACAAAATGCAACAAAATATAATTGAACTACGATAAAAAATTATGTACTGAAGAAACCTATCTCATTTGCTCTTTCGTTATCTATGAGATAATATATTATTATAAATGAAGTAAACTTCTTAAGTAAGTAAAGTAAGAATCTTATCGTTTGTATGATATAATTGCTATCACTTATTCGACAAATTAACGACTATGAATAAAATTGAACAAGAAAATTTGTAAACATTGGGAAACATTACAATACAAATCTACTGTTTTTTAGAAATTGTGTTTTCCCTTACATTATTGTTCTCCGATATATCTAGTATGTGTTTGATTACAAAACACGTTTACATGAAAAATAATACATTTAATAACCAAAACCACACAATGCTTTAGGTCATATTGACACAAACTCGAGTTAATATTATTTTCATTATTGTATACAATGTTAATAAAACATAATATAATTTCCCCTGGTTATTACAGGTCAGAAAAGGTCAGTGAGTAATAAGTGCCAAATGTTATACGATTATTTGTCCGCGTTTTGGATCATAACGAATGGCGGTCGTCGCCACATAGGCCCCACAGATCGGGCTCGGCCAGGCCGGTTGCCCACCGTTGGTCGCCAGGGGGAGGGGGAGACCGAGAGGAAAGGGCACAAGGGAGGGGTGGGCGGAAGAGTGGAAGAACGGGTAAAGGTGGCAGGGGAGCAATGGCGGCCACGGGACAGATCGGTGCAGGGCGTGGAAACGGCGTAACAGGGGCATGGTGGCAGGTGCGGGGGGCCGGTGTAGGGGGGTGTGAAGGGCGGGGGCCATGGTGGGAAGTGCGGGGGCATGGCAGGGCAGGGAGGGGTAGGGGCAGGTGCAGGGGCAGGGCAGGGAGCAGGGCGGCAGGGGCAAGGGGCAGGGGCAGGGGCAGGGCAAGGGCGGGCAGGGGCAGGGCGAGGGGCAGGGGAACAGGGCGGGCAAGGGCGGCAAGAGGCAGGGGCAGGGCAGGGGACAGAGCGCAGGGGCACAGGGCGAGGGGCAGGCGGCAGGGCCGGGGGCAAGGGCAGGGCGGGCAGTCGAGGGGCGGGCGGGGCAGGGCGGGACAGGGCAGGGGGCAAGGCAGGGCGGCAGGGCTGGGGCAGGGCGGAGGGCAGGGGGAGAGGGAACAGGCGCGGAAAGGGCAGCGGCGCCAGGGCGACAGGGGCGGAGGGGGGACGGGAGTGGCCAAGGGTGGGATAAGCAGGGAGAGCGGGGAGGGTGTTCCAGGGTGGGGTGGGTGGGCGTGCGGGTAAAGCAGGGAGATTAGCGGGAGGGTGTCTCAGGGCATTGGCGGGTCGAGGCGGGACAAGGGCGATGCGTGACGGGGCGGGGCGGGCGGGGAGGGACGGGGACGGCGGGGAGGGGCGGGGAGGGGCGGATGGGGAGGGGCGGAGGAGGCGAGTAGTCCGGCGGTGAGGTGGCGCGAGAAAGATAAAATTTGTCGTCTGTGATTTACGTTTGGCGAAGAAGCAGGAATTTCCTGGCGTCCGCTTCGGCGCAGTGGATTTTTTTTTTCGGCGCAAAGTTGGCCGCGCCGGACGTTCGCCTTCGAAGGTTCCCGAGGAAGCAGCTCGGCCCTTCCCAGCTCTTCCCGGCCCTTCCGCCCGCCCTTCAAGGGGCCTGCGTGAGAATTCCTGGGAAATATTTCCTTCGACTCGGTGAAGAAGTGGCTTTAAAACGTTCACAATACTGTTTTATGGTGAGCACTTCCTGTGTTATGTGAATCCAATAACATTTTATTTTACCAGAATTTACATTTTATTAAAATGGTAATTGTTTTAATTCAGATTTCAAAGAGCAGTTTGGAACGCTTTAAATTTGTTTAAACAAATTACAAAATGATGAAAATTGATATCTTTTATTACCTCATTACAAGCATTTCTAATTAATGTGTCATTCTATGTACACGAGTTGTAATCAATGTGATATTTCTCATTGCTAAAAGTTCTTCAACAGTGGCTGTAATGAATGTTTTAAACTTCCAAAGAATTTGCTCTACTTGAAAGGAATGCTCTTATTTGAAAATAAATTAGTAAGTAATACTTTCAATGACATTTTGACAAATGAAACTAAATACGAGAATTGGGGCATAAGTCATGGCACCAATTTGTTTCTAAAAGAAATGTTATCGGATAACACAATTTTTTTGTCGCTTGAAAGAAATGCTGATCTAAATGTGTTCACAAGAACAGATGACTATGAGAGAGTCTCTCTTATCTCAGAGAGCAATGTGAAATGAGCTGCCCGAGTTGCCTGACTGCCTGACTGCCCGAGAATGTCCCTGAGAATTGGTAGAAGCTCTTGGAAAAACACCTTTCGCGAGGTGGGCAGGAGAGTTAGTGCGAGGATGCGTGGCAACCAGTGATCAGCAGCTCACGTGGCGACCTATGAGTGTACAGATTGATAAGGCACGTTCGGTAATAGAACATCTACTTAATCGAGTCTTTAGAACGAGTATGTAAAGTTTTTGTAATGTTGTGAACTAGTATATGCTAAAAGTTGCTTTGGAACATCAGAACTGTCATTTCAAATTCCTTAATAAGTATGAGAAACTCAATTTTAGTGTGTTGTGAAATATCTCTATACTTAGTTCATATCTCGTACTTTCATGTGCAATTTCACATATTCCAGCCGTGCTTGTATTCTCACAAAAAGAGTTACAAGAGTTATGCCACAGACCTCGTATGAGGCATACAACAACTTCTGAAGAACATCAATATTGTGTTCAACTAATTAAGTGTGAGATCGATACACCGACAACACCGACCAATTTCTCAGTCACAAGTGCACGTCGCGGCGATACGAAAGCGGAAATAAAAAGTGATACAATTGTGAAAGTCAAACGCCTCTGATTAGCTGTAATTGATAACTTTTTTGTTTTCATTACTAACAGTCGAGACTCATTTACACAAAATTTTACGTCTCCAAACCATTCGTTTTTCTCCTCAACGAACCATTTGTCTGCTTTCAATGTCTGACACCGTTTATTCAATTTCTTACAACAATCACTGACTTCGCCCTTTCTGTGTAGCTACAACACATTTACCAGATGTTTGTAAGTATTCCAAATCTTAATTTCACATAGAAGCACAGATATTTTTGTGCAGATTTTCTCTTGTGATATTTTCGTTATTATTCTCCATTATCGTCTTATAACTTTTTCCAAATTTTTACTTTTCTCCTCCGAAATCACTATACTCTACGAAAATACTATACTGATTCAATACAGGAGCGTATACTGTTGCGAGACGGAAGTTTATTTAATACGTGCCAGAGGTAATTGATCTAATGAAGGCTTCTTACTCTGAAGGACTGTACATAGTGATTTGCTAATTTATCAATACCTGCTGTGACAATGCTTCGGCAGTAGAGAGGTTTTCATGCGAGGAAGAGAGGTCTTCCCGTTACTTCACTTGGGTCTCTAAGGCTTCATGCAAACCATCGAGGAACGATCTCACTCCCAGCCTTCCTTCCTGCCCTCGCCTCCGCCTCCGCCAGCCTCCGCCTAAAACTTCTCCGCGCGAGGATACTCCATTTTCGGCAGTGTCCGCCGCGGAGTCCATCGTGCCCACCCCGTCCCTCCCCCCCGCCCAGCCCATCCCAGCCCCGCCACGCCTTTCCCCGTCACTCCCCTCCACGTCCATCCCGCCATCCCCGCCCATCCCTCTGCCTTGAGCGTCCGAGCCGCTCTTCCTAGCCCTTCTTCGCTCTTCCACTCACTTTCTCTTTTCCGTTCGCTTGCTCGCTTCTCGATTTGCCATAATATTGTAAGTTCGCCGCTCGACTTTGATAGGATATTGAAAAAACTTTTCATTTCTCACGCAAGATCGCTAAAACGGCTTCGCGGGGATAAGGAGGCCGCGCCGCCGCGGATATCTGTATCAATACTTCACTGGTCAAATATTCCATCTCCCCTTTTCCGCATCGATTTTGGCGGGGTCCGCCGATTCTAAAAGCTTAGTTATAAAGTTGAGCCGCGGTGGCGCGTAGCCCCGAGCGATGGGCTCAGGGCGCTGACTGATCGACTCGCGACAATGCTCCAAAACGAGTGCGGGTCAAACCTTTTGTTCGCGCCCCCCCCCCCCAATTTAAAGATGAAATTCAGGGCGTTCGGGAGGGTTTTGCGGAGTCGCTGGTGACAAAAAACGTCAACTCCGGCAAACAGCAGTAATAAATTTCATCCAAGCCTTGTAATAAGAATCCTGATAAAGTGCGGTCACGACTCGGCAGCCTCTAGCACAGCGCGCGAGAAGAGACCGCGGCTCCCGCTCAGAAATATCTGTATGGTACTACGCATTAAACGGATTTGCGTCGATAATGTAGATTAAACTCGAGAACCCTAGAAGAAGTGAGAGCCTTTCGAGTCTGAGTACAATTGAGTGACAAACGGAGGTTTCCGTTGCAAGCAATAAACCAATATCTAAAATACTTTATAGGTGAATGAATAACTTCATAATTTTCACCAACTTGTTATGTGCGTACCGCCTGAGATGAGAAAGTGAAGTTTATTCTAATTCCTAATCTTGTTACGTAATTATTTTCCTAATGCATTTTTAAAAAATTTAACACATTCTTTGAACATTAAACACAAAAAAAACACTCATGGTGTCCCATTTTCTTCTACATTGTAAACAAAATAAAATGCACTTTAACTCCTTTTTTTAATACCGCGCTTATTTTTAAAACACATTAGAGTAGCGTTTCAAATAAAAATTTTCTTTCCTATGACAAAAATACAAATGATAAGAATCATGAAAAAGTCGAGGTTGAATACATAACCCTCATTACATCCTTTCAAAACTTTTCGATTCCAGGCGAAATCGATATAGGACAAATAAAATTTTAATCGCTATTAGATTATTGCATGTTTACTTCCCGCCAAGCGCGGCCGACGTCTTCTAAAATTCATTCAATTATTTGTCGGGCGTAACATTCACATTACTCTCGCATAATGTTTTACGAGCTTCCATATTCTTCAGATAGCTTACTTGAAAGCCGGCAACTTGAGATCAAGATTGTGGGCGTGACCTGTAGACAATTGATCATCGCCGACACCATCTCCACTTCGCCTCGAGCCCGGAGTCACTGTCCCCTTCCACCCCGTCGCCCAAGAGGCTTCGCCATCAGAGATGACAGGGGCATCCCTATAGCATGATAATTTAGATAAATGTTGTTTTTCTTCTCGAACGCGCCTGTGACATTTTATGTGGCTGGCAGGGTGCAGCGATGGGCAGTGCGGGCAAAGACGCAGTACACGACGCAGCGAGTGAGGGGAAGTGCGCCATCGCGGGTGAGGACGAGGCGGGAGGTGGCATAGGTGCGTGACGCGTAAACTGGGGAGAAAGGCGGGGTGAGAGGGGGACAGCATGGTTGGGCCGGGTGGTGGATGCGCGTGAGTGGCCGATTAAGCTGATGGCGATGAAAATGGGGGGCAGTAAAGTTGTTGCGTCGAAAGTAAGGTCGGGTGGCCATTGGATGGGGCATTGATGGGCGTAGAGTGGGACGTGGTGGCGGCGACAGGACGTAGGCGTGGGCTGGTGAAGGAGCCGCGGGTGGGGTGGGGTGGGGGTGGTGCGGTGGCGGTGAACGGGTGAGAAGGGTGGAAACCGGGGTCGGAGTTATAGACGTGTGAAGCCTCGTGGCGGAGTGGAGATGGTAGTGATTGGATGACAGGGTGGGCGAAGAGGATGCGAGTGGAATGAGGGGAGGAAGGCTCAGCGGGTCCGAGGCTTTAGCGGGAGGGCTGGAGAGCATGCAGGGAGCAACAAAGTAACCAGGAGCAGCGGAGCAGCGGAGTCACGGGGAGCAGGCGGAGCAGGGGGGAGCATGGAGAGCAGCGGGGCAGCAGGAGCAGCAGGGAGCCAGCGCTGGGAGCAGCAGGAGCACCGGGGGAGCAGCAGGAGCAGCGGGAGCAGCCGCGAGCAGCGGGGGCAGCACGCGGGAGCAGCGGGGCAGCACGGGAGCAGCATGGAGCAGCTGGAGGCAGGCATGGGAGCAGCAGTGGAACAGCATGGACCAGCAGAGCGAGCAGGACAGCAGAAGCAGCAGAGCACAGCGGAGCAGCAGGGAGCAGCAGGGAGCAGCAGGGAGCAGCAGGGAGCAGCAGGGAGCAGCAGGGAGGAGCGGGGCGGCAACGATGGGTGCAGGACGGAGTGGGTTCCGGCCAGAGCGAGGAGCTCACCGAGAATGATGTGGGAGGAGACAGTTGACAAGGCGGTGCAGGTGGAGTGTGGGCACACGCGATAGGGATTGCGGTACGGTCGTCGCATAAAGCCTCGCGCTTATAAGTCGTCAGGTTCAACAGCTCCTAAGAGGTCATCCCAGGTCACTTCAGCACTTTCCGCTCTCTCTCCTCACTCACGCCCTCTTCGTAATCTCTGAAATTCTACAATTCATACAAATAATTGCCACTAATAAGCGTTATTTCGGACAAAATTTTGCAAAGGTAAGATAATCTCTCAATCACAAAACAAAAATTCGTACTATGATGAAAATTGATTTTAGGACTGAGTGTATATTTGATAACTACCCCACTATAATGTTTATTATACCCCATGAGCTGTAATGAATTGATTGAATGAATTACAAGGAAATCGTCAAAAATATAGTTTTGGTGTTATTGAGATCTGTATGATGTACACAGTGCGTGTATTCGCGTGGACGTTGCAATGTTATGAAGAACATTAAAATGTTTTGGTGTAATACTATAGTTATAACTCACCATTTAAAGTAAAAAAAAAGTGGTTCCTTTGATTGGAAAAAACATTTTACAATTTTTTGATAATAGCAGGCATACACACGGTTAAATTTTCTAGGGAGAATTATTACACTGTTACGAGGAAATTATTGTTAAATATTCTACTCAAAGATAACAAATCGTTCATAAATTGGAAACTGGCCTTGAAAATAAGAATTTTTTAATGTCGAAGTTGCAAACGTTCTCTTATTTATACTAATATATAATTTGTCATATGACTACTTATTGTTGATCCGTTAATAGCAAGATTTATGTTTTACTTTTTTTCTCGTTTATGTTGATTTACTTCTAACGTTTATTGCATAACAAAACGCTATTGAAATGGAATGTAAATTCGATATGTTCCTCTCTCGAGTCATATAAAATGTATTGAAATCAAATGAATAATGACTAAGTTATGTGCCTCATATATTGACCCTTCTCATAAGTCAATTGAGTTATGCCATAAACGAATCGGTAACGCACAATCCGATATTTCACGAAGATCATAATAAGGGTTGCAGAAAATACGTTCATGTCCTCCTGAGATACCAGTAAAGAGCGACAAAGACAAACAGCCAATCTTGAAATTCGACCCCAAGGACACGGAGATCAATCGAATCGCAGTCCATCTCCCAAAACGTGCTCCCGCGCCACAACAGAGGAAACGCTACATCACAACAGCAATATGATTTGGTCGACAGTGAAGAAATGCATTTCGCTCGCGCCAGGCCTTTGTACGCACCCTCCCTTCATCCTTGCCCCTTCCCCTTTCCCCCTCGCCGGCGCTCTTCGGCGCCTCCTCCAAAGGGCCTCTCGCCCTTGGCGCGAGAGGGAACTGCTCAATCCCTGCACCCTCGCCCTTCGCCCTCCGCCCTCTGCAGTCGCGCCGCCCTTCAGACGCCCGGCCCCTCGCGGCGCAGTGCTTTCTTCGAGGTCTTTCGCCCTTTCGCCCGCTCCGAATCGCCCCACGCAGAACTGCCTAGCTGGGGAGCTGCATAGGTTCGTTCAAGTGACTCAGATTCGGAATGAGAAGGCTGCTGCTGGTGGCAATCTTCATTCAGCGCTACAGCCCGCTGTGGAATTCACCCAGGTTAAGTACGCATCTCTCTTTCCTATTTCTTGGCTTTTCTTATTCTTAATTCCTACATTAAACAGCTCGAAGAGCATTATTATCCCTTCAAATCGCGAATCTTCTTCTATTACTTGTTGCTACTTTCTTTCTTCCGCCTCTAAATTTACCGAGGAAACTATCCTTTAGGATTTATTGATCTTTGACAACACCTACTATGTGTATTTTAATCATTTAACTTCGTTTATTTTTATATGCTGTTCAGTTATAAATTTTACTTATTGAAATTAATCTCTTTCAGAGAGTTTTTCTCTCAAATATATGAAGCGTTTGCCCAATTGGTTTTTTGAAAGAAAATGTTTCACAAACGAATATCACTGATGACTTTATAACAGCAATATGAAATTTTATATTACTGATAGTACAATATGTAGAAAGTCCTAAAAAACCAACTTGAACGTAATTAATTTATTTTGTGAATAGAACTCCATGAACATCAGGAAATCATAATCTAGAATATAATTGTTAACTAACTGTTGTTATATCAAAATAGTTTTTTTTTTTTCAAATAGATACACAATGTATCGAGTAAATACCATCCAACATTCATTCTTTTCATTCTTTAAACCTACACTTTTTATTCTTTCAACAATACATTTCTCGCTTTTCCCTCAAACTGTTTCTAACATAATTCTATGTTGTAAAACTGGTGGAATGCAGTTTTGAATACTGGAATATTATTTAAATATATTCAAATCAATAATGTGAGCACAAAACAACTAATGCACGTTATTTTCCCGGTCAGTAAGTCATGAATCAGAGTCGCAGGCTTGCAGACACTCAATATTTGGCGCCTTAACTACGCATCAATTAATCAATTGTTCGTTATATCGCATGATCTACACATTTTGTTGCTTTAATGAAAGCTTCGACTTGTTAGTACATACAACCAGCACCCAACAAAATTCTTCTTCCGTGAACTGAGTGAATTTCAAAACATAGAACTTATTAAGTTTCCCTTGCGTTTTTTCTCACTCAAGCGACAATTCGTTCCTATCGTCGTCTACCTATTTCCGATTCTTGCCGCCGCTGTCGCCACCACACCCCTCCAATGCTGATGGGATCGACGAAGAGGGTATTGGATAACGTAAATCACACGGGAATCAAAACAGATAGCCACGATCTTTTAAAACGCAGACGTTTCTACGCTACGAGAATCACTAGACTCGATTTGTTCAACGAATTCTAGAGTATTCTCCTTAGAATTAAGTTAAGCACCGAACGTTAAATTTAACTTAAGTCAACGGAAAGTAACTTAAAGGTTCCTAACATTTTATTTAAAAACTTTCACAAGAAAACGCAATGTACGGACTCTTGTGCAAAACGCAGAATTGTACCCACAAAGAGAAATATGAAAGGACAAGCCAATACATTAATTTCTATACAAATATAATACAGGGCGCTAGTTGACTTATTTCCTCTCTGTAATTTGGCAATCTCCAGCACTAAATTATAAACAAATAATTAAGTATGATTAAAGTAATCTCTTTTCACTCATCAGGTAATCATCATTTTCAGAGGCAACGCGGAAGACACCATCATCAAAACAGTCTTCGTCTGATCCTCTACATACTCAGCGCAAACTCATCACAAGCTCCACTGCAAACACCGGCTGAGTTCAGCTCGGAGCCAGCATTTGCATTGTTTCTGCAGTGACCTCTACAGGGAGGCCCTAGGAGGTTCAGGGAGAGTTCGAGTCTTTACATAAGCGGATCTTCGACAATAGCTAAGAGGGATTTTGCCGCTGTATGAAGGAGAATTCTAGCAGTTGACTACTCTGATTGATAGTTTTCCGTAGTTCCTCCGATCAATACCAGACGAATGCCGGATCAGTATCCTAACAAACGGGACCCGGATCACAATCTATTTTCCCTCTTCCTTGTCCTATCTTCTCCCATTATTTACACTCATATTTACATTCACTACACTACCACACATGACAGGAAACCAGTCGGGAGATTAGATCTTGTGTCGGGTGGGCGGGCCCAGATGATTTTCTGCTGGGGAGATACCTAGAGAGGGAAATTCCCCACGTGCCAACGTCACGTACATCGGCACCAGATCGCATCATACAGCAGACAGAAACTCTCCCACCACCCGAGCTAAAACATTCACTATACTAACGGTACAATGGATAGAAACATCAATGAATGAATTAATAAATGATTGATAAATGAAGGAATTAACCAGCATAACATTATCACACTCAATCGCAGAAAGAATAAATTTCTATTACGACCACAAACATTTCTTTGTTTATAATACCCGAGCGTGGAGCCATACTATGGGTGGACCTGGCCACCTTTGGCATTCCCTTCATTTCCCACCCCCACTACCGATACGGACCCTGCCTTTCCCACTGCCACCGTGCCTCCCTCGCCGCTGTGCAACCACTCCCGCTCCCACTATTCCATCTACAGCGCGACGGCGTCCACCCCGTTACTGCAGCCTCTTCCGCCGCCAAGCCCCAGCCCCCGCGCTTGCCACGCCTCCACTGCTACATACACCATGCGTCCCATTTACATGTTCGTTGGGTTAAGCTCTTCCACCTGTTCCAATTCTCTTGCATGGTAATACGAGGCGTGAAAAAGGTTTTATTGTAAATACGATATACCTGTTCAATCTTATAGAATGTTTTCATGGAGTTTACAATTTTCAATAGTTATGTAAGCTAGATATACAGCATTTTATCAGTAGGTAAATGCGCTTAAAACGACGATTAAAAGAACAAATTACATCAAATTCACAAGTAAAATGAAGATTTGTCAAGGCTTTATCATTTTTACGCGTAAATATAAAATTCTTATTTTATAATATGAATACGTGAGTTTCACAGTTTCTTGAATACTTTTTATATATTGACAATTCATGAATGTTCTGTGTCACAGAGTAAGTATTTAACATTTTCCCTGGAGGCTGCAGCAGATTGGATCAAAATGAAGAATATATTTTTCTAATACTTTTAAATGATCATTCCCTTTCGCCCTTGTATCATATCGCTGACTTATTTGAAGTTTCCCTACGGAAATGCAAATAATAACAGTGCCGGCGCCATTTCCAGACAAGTGCGTAACCATTTGATATGACTCCGGGCAACAGCAGTTTCTGCCGCAGCGTCTCCAACCGGGTGGTACCAGGGTTCGAGTCTTGATGGTAACGGATCATTTATCTTAGAGAGCGATTTCCAATTCAGCCGCTGTATAGTAAAGAACTATTGCCGGTTGCCTGAGACATATTTTTACGTGTTTTTTTACTATACCAGGCGAATTGCCGGATCAGTACCCTAAAAATCGGGCTAAGCAATGCACGCACTTCTTATTTCTTCCTTGTCCTATCCTGTCCCTACTAAGATACATTTACACATTCACGCACCACAGTAAAATACATGTCGGGAGACAAGTCAAGAGCTTAGAGCTCCCTTGGCTGGGGGAGAATACCCGCATGGGAAATCTCTGGAAGCCGATGTGTAGATAGGTGCCGGATCTTACGTTCTCGCGTGGGTGTAACCCCGACACCCACAGAAAAATAACAAGCACGTCACTTGTGGGATTAATGATTATAAAAGTTGGAGCCTTTGGAAACAAAAAGCAATCAATCTACGGCCTTCACAGTCCCCGCTTCCATCGTACAACTTCTCTCACTACACGACCGTGCTACCCGCCCCGCTCGCTATAACCAGCACCGATGCCATACATTGCTAGCGAGCCGGCGACCGGAAGCAGCCGCGAAGCCAACCCCTTGAGAATCCTGTGTGTGGGCGGTAAACCAAAGGCTGGCCCTGCGAGCCCTTCGCAGCCAGTGCGAGTCTATTCTAGCAGAACAGTGCGTGGGCGGTGTCAGGCCTTCAACTCAGTTTAACGCGCCGCATCCTGCGCCCGGCGTTCTCATTCAGTTATGCATCGGCGTAGCCTTGTAGTGCTAGCTTAACAAGGGAGGGGTAGGAGTGAGGGCGAGATGTCCGCGAGAGTAAGGGCCAGAACAATCTCACGTGCCTGTAGGCACACGCGTCGCCCACACGACCGGTCTTCTCCTACCTCCATTTACACTACACCTGTTAACGTTGCGTCAGGCCATGTGACGAATTGTCCACGCGGACAGAGGTCCGACGGCGCGCATACCACGCGTGCGCTTGTATTTTCCTGCCCGGTAAAGCAGTGTTCCGAAAAGGAAAAAAAGGTTGCCCGGAGTGTTTAATATTACCAAATCATTGGTAAAAACTTTGCATAATCTTTGAATATATATTTTATATTTTGTTATGCAAATTTAATTTTCTTATTTCACTTACGTAGCAATTCCATCTACAGGAGCACGGCGTCACCCGTTCTTCGCTCTCCCGGCCGCCCGCGCCAGCCGCGCCGTTGCCACGCTCCCTGCTACATTACACTGGCGTACCCATTTACATTTTCGTTGGTAAGCTCTTACCTGTTTCCACATTCTCTTGCATGGTAATACGATACGAGGCGTGAAAAGGTTTTTATTGTAATACGATTATACCTGCTTCAATCTTATAGAATGTTTTCATGGAGTTTTACAAATTTCAAATAGTTATGTAAGCGTAAGATATACAGATTTTATCTAGTAGGTAAATGGCGCCTTAAAACGACCCGATTAAAAAATCAAATTAAGTCCAAATTCACCAAGTACAATGAAGTTTGTCGAAGGTTTATCCCATTTTTACGCGTAAATATAAAATTCTTATTGTGTTATAATATGAATACTGAGGTTTCACAGTTTTTGTAATTACTTTTTATATATTGACAATTCATGAATGTTCTGTTCACACAGTAGTATTTAACATTTTCCCTGGAGGCTGCAGCATATTGATCAAAAATGAAAGAATATATTTTATCTAATATTAATTTGGATTGTTGGTGAAGTAGATACCTTTTTTTATTTTGATAATAACTAGAGATATTGTCAAGGGGGTATCAATATTTTAATTCCACTATGATCATTTGATCGCGTCGTCGATCATCTCTCAGACTTGCAGCTTCTGGGGAAAACAAAGGTTGGGAAGCTAGCGCTGATCGAAATGCACATTAGTGGAATTAAAATATTGATATCCTGACAAATTCTCTATTATTTATCAAAATTTTTCTAATACTGTTTTAAATGATCATCCGTTTCGCCTTGTATCCATATCCGGAGCTTATTTGAAGTGTTTCCCCTAGAAATGCAAATAATAACAGTGCGGAGCTTTCAGACAGTGCGTAACCATTTGATATGACTCTGTGCAACAGCGTTTCTGCGCCCAAGCGCGTTCCCAAACCGGTGGGTACAGGGTTCGTCTTGATGGTAAACGGATTCATTTTATCGTGAGAGCGATTTCAATTCGCGCTGTATAGTAAGAAATATTTGCCGTGCCTGAAGACATATTTTTACTGTTTTTTAACCTATACCAGGCGAATGCCGGATCAGTACCTAAAAATCCGGGCTAAGCAATGCCACGCACCTTCTTCATTTTCCTTGTTCCTACCCTGTCCCTAACAAGATACATTTACACAGTTTCACTGCACCACAGTAAAAATACATGTCGGGAGACACAGTACAGCCTAGAGCTCCTTGGCTGGGGATAGAAACCGTCATCGGTAATCTTGGAAGCGATGTGTAGATAGGTGCCGGATCTTACCAGTTTCGGCGTGGTGTAAACCCGACACCCCACAGAAAAATTAACAGCACGTCCACTGCTGGATTAATGATTATAGAAGTGGAGCCCCTTGGAAAACCAAAAGCAATCAATCAAACGGCACTTCACAGTCCCGCTTCCACGCTACAACGTTCATCTCACTACACGACCGTGCTACCCGGCCCCGCTCGCGCTCATAACCAGCACCGATGCCCTTCGTTTACTGCCCGCCACCGCCTCCACAACTTACAACGAGTTAATCCGCCGTCGTCGCCGTCAAATTGCCACCGCCAAATGCTCTCGCCCACCGCCAGCGCCTCCGCT
>BOPP01000012.1:15668582-15704056 GCA_017312745.1 Gryllus bimaculatus
CGCCCCGCCCCTGCGAGCCCAGCTGCGTTCTTACGCCCTTGTCAGCGCGGGATAACGGCGCGGAATGAATGGCTGGGCGCAAGACACCCTCGAACCCCCAGCCTCCGGCGCGAGCGCCGGCTCGGCGCGCGTAGGCAATGGGTTAAAGATCGAGGTGCTCCAGGTAGGAAGGGTGAACAACACAAATACACGATTCGAGAAATATTATTGCTATGCCATTTAACAGAGCATGCCTTAACATAACAATAACATGTAGTGTTATTGAAATTATCGTTGGGTCATGTTAACATGGTCTTAATCATAATATTATATTTCTCATAGAAAGTATTTTCTGCGGGACAGAGGAGCAAACGCCACTTATTGTACCTTTGGGCATGAGAGTCACTGCTGTGCTGCATGTCGGCGAGTTTAACTCTTTGTATTTTCTGCACACAGCGAGCAAACTTGTGTAAAGGAACTGTACGGTTCAAAGGCTCCTAAGCGTACGCCAAGGAACATGGATGCGATTCGATGTCGAGGTGACAACGGCTTTGAATAATTCGATGTATTTTTTTTAGAATAAACCAGGTCACATATTATAAAACAGATACCACGCTTAACGTATTTTCCACGTAATTGTTAATCTAAATGACCATAAAATGGCGACAGTGAATGAGCTACATGCAATAACAACTTAAACATTCCATATTATTAGACATTAGAAAACACTCAGACGAGTTATGATGATGGTTATAATAATATAGATGAAGTCCTACACTCGCACATATTTCTTTTCACAAAAAAATGTAAATGTGCACATGTCTCTATTAATAAAATAACTTGCATTGTTACATTTTAATGCGCTCACCTAATATTTTATGCAGTAAAAGCATTTCAAATATTCAATTTGTTGTTTGGAATTTGTTAGAATTTTTTAGAATTAGTTATTTAAAAAAGACAAAATCTTATGATTTTTACAAAGTAATTGCTGATCTATTGTATCTCCCCTATTTAGAACTTTAAAGATCCTACTGCCTTTACCAGTCTATTGTGATCGATGCTTGAAAAGATGCAAGATTGTTTATAATGAGCGAGAGAGTGGTAAAAATACATTCATCCATTTTTTCCACTACACATTCAAACAGCTCGGTTTGCCACATTTCCTTCTTTATCCCATCGTCTTTTTATTGTTTCGTCCTTAAACCGCTTTGAAGAATTTCTAGAAAGTCCTCATCAAGCACCTACATTTTAAACAGAAGAAAGAGCAGATCTTCAATATGATGGTGAATAATGCAGTATGAAGCAGACAATTGCAACTGCTTGAATGTGCATTGAGAGGAATTTACAGTAAAAATCAACAAGTACACTCGACGATACATTTTATCATTATATGCGTTATATTATCATGTAAAATATTGTTAAATATAGAAGTCTTTACGCCATTAAGTGTAATATTCATTTATTCCACTCCAACCAGACCAAATAGTTTCGTACGGCAGTTTTTCATACCCGGTCTGCACAATACACGTCTCTTGCAAGCTCTGGTTTCCATAAGAAAAGTTACGCATGAGCTCGTACAAAGACCAACACCAAAAATAAAAGTACTGTGAAGCCAGAAAACAGCGAGCTGCACGCGTCGGTCTGACTGACCACCCCTTCGGCCGAACGGACAGGCGGATGGGTTGTCCTGCTCCCTCCCCTTCCCTCGCCACCACCCAAGGACGTTCAAGACGTATAATGCCAGAAAGCGCGGGCGATAAGCACGAAAAAGTCGAGGTGGATGACAAATAGACGCGTCTGCGTTTTTGCGTCCGGCTTTTAATGCTTCTGGAGTAACTGTGCCAGCGCTTTTTTCGCGTTGAGCCGCCGCCGCCGCCGCCGCCGCCGCCGCCGCCGCCACGGCAGCGTTGCGGCTGGGCATGCCACTGCGCAGGCCAGCGCTGACGATTTCACTTTACACATATACACACGCAAATGCACACTCGCTCACATCCACTTGCACAGTAATACTCAGAGCCACACACCCCCACGCGCTCACACACCCACGCGCTCACACCCCCACGCGCTCACACCCCCACGCGCTCACACCCCCACGCGCTCACACACCCACGCGCTCACACACCCACGCGCTCACACACCCATACACAAGCACATAAGGAAATTTCAGATGATTCTCAATGTTTTCCCTCAAACAACATTTGTCATAAATGGATGTAAAAAGACATTTCTGTTAAAATTGTTACTCACTAGTGATTATTATTTTGTCTAGATTTAAATGAAACTAACATCCATACTTAATTTGTTTATAAATAGATGATTTCCTAATTCCACATCGCGTTACTTTTACAGGGAGATTGCCAATGAGCGACACAGTAGGAACAAAAAGGAAGATTACGAGTATTACATACTTCGAATCCACGAAATTTGAAGCGAATACTTTATCTCTATTATGAAATTTCTTCTCTGTTAGTAGAGAAACGCATTTTATCTTATTTCCAGCGTTCACAGTTTTATTTGAAGACATCTATGAGAATGTTCTTGCCCCCAAAACGTAGCGTTTGGTGCGAAGAAGAGACTTTAAAGAAGAAAATGCGAAGGAGAGATGTGGACGATGACCACTCACTCCAAATAGTCAGCTTGTTACGGGGCAGCTACCAGCAGACGCGCAAGGGAGCAAATAACAACCATCTCCCGAAACATCGTGGCCGTCGGACCATGATGCGCGGAGGCCACGAGGGGAGCCCTTGTCGCTTCATATTGCTCACCCGCTCCCCCGGCCTAATCTGCGGGGCGGTGAACGCCGCCCCGCGCCGCGCCGCGCCGCTCCGTCGGATTTGCGCTGGCCGGGCGCCCCGCGCGCTACACGGAGTAAATGAGCCTCTGGCGCAGCGCGCCGACAGGAGAGCTGCTCAGCGGCGACATGCACGCCACATGACGCGCTGTTGAAGAGACTGCGTGCGCCTGGCGAGCGGCCGCGGCGGGCGGCGCGGGGGCGGCGCGGGGCGGCCGGGGGGCGCGCGGTGCGGGGGCGGCGCGGGGGCGCCCCCCGGGCGCGGGCCGGCGCCGGGGGCGGCGCGGGGCGGCGCGGGGGCGCGCGGGGCCGCCGCGCGGGCGGCGCGGGGCGGCGCGCGGGCGGCGGCGCCGGGGCGGCGCGGCGGGCGGCGCGGGGGCGGGCGGGGGCGCGCGGGCGGCGCGCGGGCGGCGCCGGATGACGTAGCGTTGGAGCTGAGCGGACGATCAGAGAGGCCAAGGGCGCGAAGCTTCGCTAAGCAGAGATCCGGTGAATTGAAGGTGTCAAAACGACGACTCTGCGGGCGTGAAAGGTGGAGGTACGGAGATTAGAGGATACGAGCAGAAAAACACGGAAAGGAGGAACCGCCGGGCGGTGAGCGCCGGGGACGAAGAGACGAGCGCCGCAGTGAGAAAGATGGGAATGTGGAATGGACTTACAGGGTGGCCGCGAGGTAGAAGAGCGGTCACGGGGTGAGGGGCGCCGTGGGAAAGTCGTGCGAGACCAGAACGGTAAGAAGCAAATATGGGAGCCATGCTTTCAAGTCGGTCCCGTTGGGCCGAGGAGAAGACCGAGTTGTGAGGGAAGGAAGTGTTGGCAGGGTGCGACGGGCGCGGGAGATGTGGGTGGGGCGAGTCGTGGATGGTGGGGCCGAAGCGTGGATGGCGGAGCGCGTGAGGGGCGGGGCGAGGCGGGCAGAGTGGTGGAGCAAGCGGGGCAAACTAGCGGCGGCGCGTGAGTGTGTGAGCGGGACGTGGACGGGCCTGTGCGAGGAGAGGCGAGGAATGGGCGGTGCGTGGATGAGGGGCAGGCCGTGAGGCTGAGGGAGTGACGGGCGGACGTAGTGAGGCGGGCCGTGGAGGGGCCGGTGCGAAGAAGACCCTTCGTGTCGTTAGCACGCGCGGCGCGGAGGGGCGTGCCTCACCGTAGTGGAACGGGTGACGGCGCTGCTTGTGGGGGGGGGGTGCGGGCAGCACCGCAGGGAGCATTAGGGAGGAGGGCGGATGTAAACAGAGGATGAAATGCGCCTGGCCGCGTGACAGACAAAGAGCGGAATCTGTTAGGAGGGACACGCCCATGACAAGGACAGCGACACGGGGGCGCGGGCGCTTGGGGCTGAGCGAAATTTGCCTACTCCAAGGCCAAACAAAAGTGCTGAACGAAAACTCAGGAAGGCATGACAGAAATTGACAGACTTGAACCAGGTGGGAGGAATACATAAAGAAATACGCGAAACGCGCAGTACTTTGCTACAGATGTTGGTTTGAATAGCACAGTATATCGATAGATAAATATTAGAAATGTTTTGTTGTATGGGCACAGAAAAGTAAGGGAGAGATGTTTTCCATCCACCGCCTTAATACATCAAGTCACAGATGAGCGGTTTTGGGAAAGTAAATGGAATTTTGACGAGTACGTAAGAAATACATTGTAAGAAGAGTTGAATACTCTTGAAACAAGAAGACATGTTCCTTTCAAGATGATGTTGTTGCCCGACGTTGGTGAAATTAGCTAAAAGTAAGTTAATAAAGAGAGGATGTAATTGGAAAACTAGTGTCGGACAAGCATAGACACTGACAGCAACCAAACTTACAACTGCTAGAAGACTAGTCAAAACCACGCCTAACTCCCCCAGTCAGAAGAACACGCAGAAGGAACTACCGACAAAGCAATGTGTACCAATGCATCTCGATTCGAGAGCAACGCTACGGCTGCGGGAACGAGTGCGGAGCGAGGGCCGGAAACTCTGTTAATGGCAGGGCGATGGGACAATGAGCGGGAGGCTTGCGTCGTGAAGGAGCGTGGGGCGAAGAGTGAAAGAGGGCGTGGTGGTCGAACGGCGGAGGGGAGGAAAGGAGTAAACACGAGACGGCTTGCGGTTAGGTGGGAGCGTAAACACAGCGCGGAGAGAGACGGCGGGGATGATCAGCCGGAGCACGACAGTGCAAACGAAAGGGGGTGTGTGGTGTGAAGGGGAGAACGCGACGCGCCCCGCCCCACCTTGCCACGCCTCCCAATGGCCCGAGCGCCACGGGACACTTTGAGCCAATTCAGTGCTCGTCGGCAAACAGTGCAGTGAAGTTAAGTGGCGAATGAATGGCAAGAATGAATGTTCTATGTATATAACGAAACTAGTATGAATGATGTGTGAATGTAGAAAAAAAATAATTTACCACACTATACAAAAACAATTTACGTTGAATATATAAGACAGTTATTACAAAAATGATTTCAGTGTAAATTGATGAATGCCAAAGTGCAAGTAAGTTAACATTTAGGTCTAGATGTAAAGAGTTGTAAGAAAAAGCCCCGCTTAGCTGCTTAAGCCGCAAACCAAAGCAAATTTAAAAACATTATAGGATAATAAATTCCCCTTCTTCACAGAAGTTACTGTGGAGGGACAAAAAAATGGTGTGAGAAGACGGTTTGGTTCACTGTTTCCAACCACGTCTATTACTTTGTTATTTAGTTCGGTTAGCAGTGGTGATGGTCTGTAACCAGAATAATAAGGGCCGTGTTACTCCACTGAATAGTAAGAATCGCGCCGACCTAAACGAAAGTTTCCTTCCACGTACCTCTTCCAACTTCCCACTGTCACTCGACATACGTATAGTGAAGAGCCTGTAATGTAGAGGATTTGATAAGTGGAGAGGTCAAGTCAACGAAGCGGAAGGAAGATCGCGCTCGGTTGGCCCGAGTGTAGTTTGAGAGGGTCTGCTCCGCCACCATTGTCCTGTAAGTATCGATCGCCAGAAACTATGATAAAACTACCGATCTGCAGCCTTGGAGAATGGAGAGAGAAGGTTTGATCGGAATGGGTCTTAGCAGAAACGGTAATGCATGATTCTGGGAAGGTAAAATGGTGTCGTGTTGGGTGTTTTGGGGGCATGAAATACGTAGAAGCGGAACCCTTAACACTCACCGAACGCTTATGGGCAGAGCGCACGCGAGGTAAAGGTACGTAGGTTATGTGAGACGAACTTGTTGAGAAGGTGGAAGGAAAGGGGAGGTCGGGGCGGGAGAATGTAACAGGCTGGGCTGCGAAGGCAAGGGAACGAGGTTGAACGGCTCATGAACACGACCACGAGAAACTGGGGGGGGGGGCGACAGACGGTGAGGCAATGCTGAAGGATGAGAGAATTTATTATTCGACTGCATTCGATTCGATTCCTTATTCGCACTAAACGGAAGTGGAAAACATGACATACTGGCGGCCGACATCGATGATTTCGTCAGAGGCTGGATGAAGAGCAGGAACGGAAGGTAGGAGTGAGAAGAGATGGGAAAACTGGAAACGTGGACTAACCCTTGCGCTGGATGCAAAGAATTGGGTGAGGCGGGCGACGTTGATGGGTGAGAGATATAGGATGAGCCGGGCAGCACCGGGGAGGAGCCGCGCAGGACCCGGGACGGCCAGGAGCCGCAGAGCCGGGCCCGAGCCGGGAGGAGCCGGCAGGAGCCGGGCAGGAGCCGGGCAGGAGCCGGGCAGGAGCCGGGCAGGAGCCGGGCAGGAGCCAAGGCATTGGCCGCGGCTGGCTGCTGCGTCGGGGGCGCGAGCTCGGCGTCGTCTTTGTGCGCCCGCGACAGCACTTAGGAGCCCTCGTCGTAAACTGCGCGGCGGATCCGGTGCCGCCCTTTGTCCTAACTTCGTTCGCGGCGGCGGGGAAGGGTGGAGGGCGTGTAGGGTGCAAGGAGGATTGTGCCAGCTCCATGCGCGACGGCGCGTGAGCGGGAAGAGGGATGTGGAGGAAGAGGGAAAGGGCGGAGATACAGAGTATAGTGACACGGGGAAACGAAGTTCGAATTGGAGGACTGGAATAATTTAGTTTATATTATTAATTTGTTAATTTGTTAGTTAATGTTATTAATTAATTCACAGTTGAAACAAATTCTATAAATCGAATAGTATCTAAATTACTCTTAGTAACATTCAAATTATTTTTTTACATATCATATATGTTTACTATAATTTTAATTCGATTTATTTACCATGCTACTTTAAAAAGAACATTGTACTTATTAAAGAACTAAGTTTTGAAACAAACGTCTATCAATCAATATCTTATTTCCGACAAGCAATTTTCTTTTCATGTTATAATACATTAATAAACACTGACTATGATTGATTCCTCAATATCGTTTTTTTTTTGTGTTATAGATATGGCGTCAAAATCAAACATTGTTTACTAGCAACGTATATAATAAGGTTTCATCGCTGTATTTTAAAATATTGGAATGGAATGTTGTACAAAGGTTTCTAAATTATTATTATTATTATTATTATTATTATTATTATTATTATTATTATTATTATCATCATCATTATTATTATGGTTTTTTGCAGTTGTACTTAAACATTCTATTAATTTACTCTTGCATTCATTAGCTAAAATATTCCATTTCATTTTTTCTTCTTTGAATTATTAACGTACATGTCTTTCTTTTCTTTATGTTTATATATCATATATATGGAGTTACTGCATTCAGGACTCTGAGGGTAGTTAACCATTCTTTTTCGGGAGTTCGGTTTCAAACGGCATAAAACCACACGTGTTGGTAACATCCCAATTCAAAAATTTATTATTTGAAGTAAGCTACCAACATGTGAACTACATCCTATAGTGATGAAGACAGAATAAAGACACGCAACAAAAATACGCATACTGACGAAGTTTCTCATATCCGTCTAAATTAGACATGTTTCCTTAGAAAAAGTAGTTGTTCCGTCAAAAATAGAGAGAATTCTTAAATATTGCAAAATAAATTCACAAACAAATCTTTTCCGTAATTGAAAATTGTTTTTTTCCTTGATGAAACAAGATAAGTGAAAGAGGAATTCCAGATGTGCCTTTTTCTGGCTAATTCATACATTATTCATTAAGTACCTTCTCGTTTCGCTGCTTTATTTTAGTGTAAAAGGAGGTTCCAATAAACTTCCTAATGCGCGAACGCGTGGCCGCAAAGAGTTTCTCGCGGCTGGAACCACCCGAAACTTCGCATCAGTCAGTAACGATCACAGCGAAGGCGCGAGTGGAAATAAAGAGTCACGTTGAACGTAGCTGGAAGGAGCGCATAGAGCTGTTTTGGTTCTGTAAGCATACTCAAGGACAGAGATCGCCGAACCGTTGATCGCGGGCTACTAGTAGCTTGCAGGGAAAAGTTTGGTAGTTAGCAGTCTCACGCTCAGTTAGACTAACCTGTGAACACAAGGGCACAGAAGAATGACGCACAGCAACACCTGCTTGCATAAAAGTTCTAATTTTTCTTTGTTTATTTTAGTAGCTTACAGGAAAATTTAAAAATTGTACGATTTAGACATGAAGTTTCGTAAGGTTGCGTAGGCTTCCGCGGCCGGAGTTTGTGTGGTCTAGGCTATCCGGGACGAGCCCGTCACTAACATGGTGGCTAATGTTTCGGCCAGCGTATTGTGACCTTATTCAGAGCGTACTGCTGACGAGCTGCTTCAGAGCAGTACTGCAGAGGAGATACTGCAGAGCAGCTCTGAAGAAGGCCGCAATACGCTGACCTAAACGTTAGCCACCGTTTCAGTGACGCGGCTCGTCCCGGATAGCCTAGACAATATGAAGCTTCGTAAGTTTGGCCACCACTGTTCTACGATGTGTAAGACAATTTGTGGAAAAAAATAGACATCGGAAATACACGTGCCATGAATGCGGCGAGCCGCCGGTCAGAGACAACTGAGAGTCGTCCAGAAGTAGAGATCACGTGATGGACGCAAGAGACGCAGGGAGTTACGTATTTCACCTCAATCCTTGAGAAGTTGACGAAGGAGCAGCAGACACAAAACTCCTTGGATAAACAAGTGTGAGAAGACTAAACGTGTAGCGCCGCGGGATTGTGGTAGAGTGCAATCTCCATGGCCAAGCACGACATTCCCTGAAGGTGGTGAGAATCCGTCAGCTTCGGGGCCACGGAGTGTGGTCCCTAACTATAGTGGCTTTTAACACCAGGTAGTGTGGCGCGGCTTGCATTCTCAGGGGGGCAATTCGGCATAAATCCTTCTCACGAGGGAGCGGTGCTACTTCTGGGATGACGAGTAGTACGAGACAAGTTGCTTTGAGATGGAATATTGTAAAATAAAGTGGGAAAATCTTTCGACAAATATGCCGCATAAACGACCCAAAAAATTACGATTCCTTGGCAAGGCGAGCTTTGCACATCAACATACGCGATCGCAATTTACGGGTTATTAAAAAATAGGCATTTCGAGTTCCACCGGGCCTTGATCTTGTCAGAAATGCTTGTTGTTTAAATGAGAGAAGTACCGGGAATATCGCGGAAATGAATTTGCCAGTGCGAACAATATGAGAGGTCACTCGTCCCGTCCTCCTCCGTCGAACGTGAAAGAATCTTGAAGTCTACTGGTCCGGAGTAGGGACACGCCCGCAACAGGTAATGGATACTTTGAAGGTGTCACCAAACTACGTGTAGTAGAGAACATCAGCGACAAACTGTGCATTGCTTGCAACTTGTGAAATCGATTGCAAGTTTCACTAGCTGGATTATCATTTAAGCAGACTCGCGCATTGACTTCTGTACCCGTTTCAACGCATAAGACTATTAAACAAATACTTTGCGACGTCTATCCTTACAGCGTCTATCATTTCACCTTTTTCAATTACACCATCTGGCTCTTCAAAGAGAGGAAACAACGAGTTCCACAAAAAATCACTTAAAAAAAACTGCCTTTCTTCAAATACCATGTTTTTTGCTAAATATCTTAAACAAATGGTCATAGTATAAATAATTGATTCTGATATTACTGATCAATGTCTATAAAATGTTGTGAAAGTAATATGTAGTTAGGAGAAGTAATTGAGAGCAACGAAGTCAATGTGATGAAATAAACCATATAAATTTAGGGAGAGCAGTAGGAGTTTGACCATAGAGTTTGTCCTTTACTCGGTGCCCCACTAGTGGGAAAAACATGGAGGTTGAAAATCCACACAAGTAGACGTTAAGGTCTTAAGGATCTCGAAATAATTATATGAGTAGTCATTACCAACAATATTGAGTATTACAATAGCAGCTTTCGATGGCTTAGCCACGATTATTAGTTTTCTGCTGTATGGAAGCCACAAAACGACTCACCACAATACAAATATTCTTATATATCTCACCATCCAGTGGGAGCGAAACACTTCTGCCTCCCCGGATAAGCATACATTACACCACTGATACACACATGACAACAGTAGTTTTTTTGTGTCGGGAAATACTAAATGAACCAATATGTGGAGTAGACACTGTGGCTGGTGGGTGGTTGAAGGTGCCTGTAGGGGTGATCCGGTAGCTAGCGGACGGGTGGCTGGGGCAGTGCCATGGGTGGGCCAGGGCGGCTGACCTTCGCCTGGCCAGCGATCCCCCGCCGCCGCCCGCCGCCCCGCCGACCGAGGGGCGGCGCTAGGCCCGCGGGGCGCCGCGAAGCCGCTAATGGCTGCGCGAGCGTTGCCGCCGCCCGCCACCGCCACTGGGGAGGGCGAAGCCGATGGCGAGGGCGAGGGCGAAGGGGCGCGAAGGGGTGCAAGGGCGGCGAGGCCGAGAGGGCCGGGCATTTCGCCGCTTTGTTTCGCGGCGCCGCGGAATAACGCGGGCAATTCCGCAGAGCCGCCGTTGGAAATGCCAACTCAGGCGCCCCGCCGCCCTCAGACCCCCACACACCCGCTCCGGGCACAGCCCCTACCCGGCAACCCCTGCCGGCAACCCGTGATCCATCAGATCGCCATCACGCACATCACGCACCCTCTCGGCAGCTCCTATCCCCCCTCTTCGCCCTTCCGTTTTCTCTTTTGCCTTCTTTCTCTCTCTCTCTTCCTTCCTCCCCTCTCTCTCCCACCCTTCCTCCCCTCTCTCTTCCTTCCTCACCTCTCTCTTCCTTCCTCACCTCTCTCTCTTCCTTCCTCACCTCTCTCTCTCTCTTCCTTCCTTCCTTCCTTCCCTCTCTCCGCCTACTCCCTCTGTACCTCCTCTCTCTTCCTCTCTCATTCATTCTCTCCCCACTTTAATATTATTTTTTGTTATCAACATATTACTATATTTCGTCTATTCCCCTGCCCTTTTTAAACAATTTATTTCTCGCTTTCCCTCGATCTTTCTCCTCCTTTTTTTGCCGAACATGACCGAATTCATCCGTAATCTCTCTTCTTTTCACTCCACATTTTCTTTTCTTAATTGTAGTATAGATCATACTCACTCATTACCTCTCACCCTCATTTTTTGAAAATAAATCTGTGAACTCGTCCTCACTTCACTTAAATCAATATTTTGCCCTAATTCCTTCTGCTAGTCCATTACCTTCACATATACCCCCCCCCCACACACACAAACAATCAAATTCTGACCTCTCTTACTCCCGCGGTGATATGATCACATTTCTCTTGTCTCGTCTTATCTTCCGCATTTCCATACATTCAGGGACAAAACAGTTTGGTTCAATCTTCTCTTCTTTTAAATAAATATCTTAATATTTTTC
This sequence comes from Gryllus bimaculatus, assembly GCA_017312745.1. Lineage (NCBI taxonomy): Eukaryota > Metazoa > Arthropoda > Insecta > Orthoptera > Gryllidae > Gryllus > Gryllus bimaculatus. Next base: position 15,680,066 of record BOPP01000012.1, read on the forward strand.
GAACCGGTTGGGTTTAACTAAGAGCTAGCATTGCCGCTGTCTCTCTAGCGACTCCGACTGGGGGCTCTAGGGTTCGATCCTAGACGGTTACTGGATTTTTAACACCTGCTAGATAGCTAGCACGAATTCAGTGACTGTCAGGAGAAGTTTTCTGGCGGCCGGCTGCTCTGATGGTAGTTTTCCATGGTCTCGCCGATTAATACCCGGAAAATACCGGAGAAGTGGGCCATGGACGTCGCGCGATATACCCTTCCTCTTCCTTGCCCTTTCCTTCCTCTATTTTTACTTACGCCTACATGTACTACGCCATTACACATGTCAGTAGATGAATTAGGAGCTTAGAGCATGTGTCAGCAGGTGCTGGTCTCACTGGGAGGTTGGACGATGATAAAGCAAACACGTGTTGGTCGGTGCAGGATCTCGCTATTCAGCGTGGGAGCTACATTCGCCACCTCCAGATATGCAATTCATTCATTACACTATTGAGATGAATGATCAAGGCAGGTGACGTGCGAGAAAACATCGATCAAATCAAAACAAATTAATATTTTAATGTTAACAAAACAGTACCTTTAAAAGGATATAATTTGGTTCATCTCATTTTCCTAGTCTAAAATAAACATGAAAATGTATTCCGCAAATATTCTATGTATATAAATTTGTATAGAGAAACTATACAAAATGTGTAACATCGATTCCAACCATATTACATTTCCATCGCTCTACACCTTCAATATTCAATTTCATAAAAGCTAATAATATCCTGTATGTCTAAAGATGAACGAATTTAACATGCTAGTGAGGTATTACGAAATGCGAATCACGCATTTTACTCCGAGAAATACTATGTACTAGTCACATACCACTTACATATTAGTCACGTCATTGTACTCATTGCATATAACATTCACCCTCCCTTATCCAAAATTCATATTACTGGGGGAAATTACTAGCGCAGCTCTCCCCTTATCTTTACTCACCATGTATGAAATGAGTCCGTCCTCCACCCTTGAAAATCACAACGTCCAAGAGTACCCCCTGCTAAGCCATCTCCCGCGCCCCCTTCCTTACCGCTCACGAACGCGAACTCAGCGTCGCAGGGACATTGTCTAGAAGCCCCTCATTGCCGCTTGGTGTCCTCGCTCGCTCAATCTCCCACTCACCCGCGCGCGAATCAAGGCACGCCCCCGCAGCTCCAGCTGAAACTCGGAAGGGGGCGCGGCGACTAAGGGGAGTGCCCCAAGGTTCACTGTGCGGCCGCCAGGCTAGGGAGAGGGATCCTAACTTCCCCCCTAGCGAAGTGAGACGCATTAGGGATGTTTTGGTGCGTGGTAACACGAGGGTGAAGTGGTTTTACAGCTAGCGAGGTGATCTTTCACGTTGCTCGCCTATTTCCTCATTAGCCAACTCGCAGAGTTGTGTTTTAAAGGGGGCGGACAAAAGAAAGTAGCTTGCTTTTGAGTGAACACACATTTAAAATTATGTGTGGTGCGAAGGTTAGTGAGTCATCTAAGTGGAATACGTTACTTCACTCCAGCGCACATTTGCTTGGCAGTTCCGGTGCTTTTGGAAAAGAGATGTATAAAAAGTGAATTATTACAGTTAAACGGAGGAATAATTATGCATGCCCTTGAACAGCTCCTACAAGATAATTATTCTAGCTTTCATATGTAATTCTTGATGTAACTTAAAAGGCGTAATACTCACAAAAATCCCTTAGAGTTTATAGTTTCCTAGTACTAGGTAAAATAGTCAAGGATCATTTATTATACATCTAGGCTAAAACATTACTATTACTCAAAAGCAATAAATAACAAATCGTTAAACCTTCACTGCCATTTACTGACGTTGAAAATTATATAAAATGAATTTTGCGAGATTTCCAGTCTTCCACTCTCTTTTTTATATTTAAAACAATATTTCCATAACATTTTATCGGTATTTTTTGCTTTTTAATGTTTTTCTGTTAAGAGCTCTTTTAAAATGTACAAGCGTAATGTGGCAAAGATCCATGATAACAAATTTACACATCAACAGAAGTATTATCTTTTGATGTGGGTAGTGTTTTTGGTCATCTGAATTTGTATTTTAAAAACACTGGTTTTCAAATACATTAAAAATTATCAGTTAGCAGTAGCAACTGAATAATGCATGTGTTACAGTACACATCACAAAATGAGAAACATTTTCCCCTTTTAAATTACTGAAGTGCAATAGGAATGTTATCTATACTTAACTGTAACCAACCTGATTCTACAGAGCTTTTAACAGGAATGAACAGCGTACAGTAAAGTACAACTTCAACACTTGTTACCACACTTGAAACCTCTATTAGCAAATATTTTCTGATACTACAAATATGTACGTAAACAAACTAATCACATCCTTTCAATTTTGTAGAAGGTTTCAGTCAACAATGTTGACATTATTTTTGAATTTACAATGGCGCAATAAATAGTGTACATGATCGTATTGCAAAACTTTGGAATTTTTATTCCGAAAACATGATACATACAACAGTCTATTAAGGACAAGAAGTATTAAATATGAGTATTCTTCGTGTTTTTCACTTTTCGTTAATCTCTTACACCCTCCGCTCGTGGCAGACATCTGGTTGCTTCCAATACAACTATTATAATTTGTTAACTGGCACTTCAACGCAAACCTTCTGTGTTTATATGAATCACCACACAAACACATAATTATGCTAAATTACGCGATTTTAAAGTAGGATAGAGTAACTTACTCAAATGACATATTACATACAGAACACTTGAATCAATTTTTTCGTCCCTACCTCTCTTTTCCAAGGAAAGTAATTACAAATTTTCATAATTTCAAACTCGGATGATTTGTGACGATGCCATTCAACCAGTGACGCATCTATTTCTTGTGTCTCATGATTATAATCCTTATCATTTATATAGCTTAGTGCTATGAGATGCTGACTAAAAAAAACCTGTAACAAACACAACAATCATGGCAAGCGAAAAGAAACCGATACAACATGGATTTTCCTTTCAATTTCATTAAATGGTAATACTTAAGTAGTACTGAAGTTATGCAGACGAACTGAGTTAAATTGACCAAATATTCGACATAAAAATGGATGGAATGAGGCATTGCACAGCCTCATTGTTATTTTATTTGTATCGCGAAGGCTGAATTTGATTTATTGCTTATTTAGTGATTCCGGGCACGACCACTACTACGGCCATTATTCCCGTAAGTGTAATGCATGTTTTTGCCCGGGAGGTGATATTTCCCCCCGCTTATGGCGAGATCCGGCGCCGATCTACCGTCGGCAAGCGGGGGTTTCCCGAACCAGGTATCTCCCACCAACGGGGCACCGCTCCAGTCGGGACAAGGTCTTAGCTCCTGACGGGTCTCCCGGCATATGTGGTAGTGTAATGGGTGTTAGTGTAAGTGTGTGTGTGTAAGGTGTGAGAATAGAACAAGGAAGAGGAAGGTGAGATAGCGCGCGGTCCGTGGCCTGTTTGTTAGGGTACTGCTTCGGCATTCGCCATTGGTGTTCATAGGACAAACAATGGAAAACTGCTGATCAGAGCAGACCGCCGCTATAATTCTCTTATAGACAGCCACTGAATTCGACCGAGCTAACTAGGTAGTGTCGAAAATCCTGCCACTGTCGGGACTCGAGCCTAGGACCTCCCAATCAGAGGGGCTACAATGACATCAGCTGATGCTCTGAGCCATCTCTCTTGGTACGCGGAGGCTGAAGTCACGAGTCTAGCCAAAGACTAGAAGATATGCAATCGACACGAGCCAAAGTGCCCAAGAATAATGATGGATTGTATTACTGAAAGTGTAAATAGAAGTTTGTATAGAATATAAGGGATTTTGTTCACATTGAATGCGTATAATCAATAGGCACATCGAATCATAGCTATTTAGATTATTGATTTGAAAGCTAGATCACTGAACTAAAATGTGAGTAAAGATTCCGTGAATGCAAATCTTACAACTAACCCAGATAATACACTGATTACTAATTTTCACATTTTAACAATGGTTTAAAAAGTGCAAAGTGTTCGCTGAGGGACATCTTATAAATACATTGGGCACATTCAATATAGCTTTATAATGACCACATTAATAGGTGAACAGGAGTGGGAGTAGGGAAATTAAGCGCAGGAGCAATGATGGGGATGATCTTCTGTTGTTTCATTTCAGGGGCTGAGAAAGCGTAAATTTGGGCGGAGAATACGTGAAACTAAACCTGGAAGTAAGTAGTAGGTTTGAACAAATTGGTAGATTAGTATGTTCTCGTCATTTAATGCAGTTTTTTTTCCTTTGGAGCTTTTTTTCCCTTAGCCGCACCACATGACCTCTTTACCGTGGGTTTTGTACAATGAAGACACCATCTAGTAATTTGAAATTTTAAAATCCAGTAGGATGTAGGTTTTGTAGTGGCTTAATGGCCTTTGACCTAGTCACATAGTAATAGGTAATGTAATTTATAAATGCAAAAATGACCTATTCAATAAAATAAATAAAAAAAATACAACACTGCACTGTTTTGTGGTAGTTACTACAGCAACGTTTCCTCCCAGCAACCAAGTGCCAAACAGCAGTATGAGCGCCACCAGCAGCAAGGGGCAGAGCTGAGCGTGGCGCGCCGAGGCGGGCGGGAGCGCAGGCAGCTATAAGGCTAAGTGGCCGGCGGACCCGCCGCCCCGCGCCGGCCGTTCACTGGCCGGGCGGCCGAAGCGCCACGCGGCGCCGCGCCGAGAGATGGCGACAGCGGTAAACAAACTCGCATACTCCGACCACTATGTTTCCCGGCTCGCGCGAATAATTCACCCGCGCAAATGCCAGGGTCGCACCGCCCCGAGCTCCGCTGTCCCCACCCCCGTTTATCTACGTTCGCTGCCTTCGGTCGCCCCCAGCCCGCGACCGCCCGGTGGACGCCGTTGCCGATGCCCCAGGCCAGCCATTCTCAAAGTGGTCGAGATCGACCCTCGGGGGCCATTTCAAACCTGCTTAGAGGATGATTTGTTCACAAAAAATTGGAGATAACGGTACAAAATTATCTAGTTCTCAAATTTTGTTAAGCTCGCTTTGTTCGTATTTTTATTCATCATTCACCTAAGAATAATAAAACGACAGGGAAAATATCTTGGAGCTTAAAAACATGCACTAATTATTCTCCTCCTGTGTAAGTTACATTTTTACGATTCTTTGATGAAAATAAATCTTATCTATTTTTATTTATTATTGTTAATATTGCTCTATTATTATATTATAATATTATATATAATATTACCTCTAGACAGAGAAGAAATACACGACTTCATTGCATAGTACGAACTTAATGAAAAAAATAATGTTTTAACTGGTCTACACGGTCAAAAGTTTCTCACGAATACGTATTGATATTTCAGCGGCATTAATCAACGGGAAGAACAAACTACACATTGGTTCATTCATTACCAAATCCAACTAAGCAAAGCAAGTTCGGGGGAATAAATTGTTTGAACGACGTTGCATGCCCGATCTTGAGAAGCTTACAAAAATATGATAATAATAGGCAAGTGGCAAGTGCTCGTATTTGTGAGTTTTAATTTTCACCAGTACAGATTTCGTATTTAAATATTGGAAGTTGTAAAGCAATTTTTCCTAACCCATTTTTAAAATGATTCATTAACCAGTAAATAACACTTACATTTTCGTAGTATAAGCTGAAATATGTGATATAAGATACTACATAACTTTATTATTTTAAATAGGTCAAGTTTTGACTGAGTGTATCGACGGTTTTAAAAATGTTTTCAAAAGAAATGGGTGACCAAAATTGTTTGGGAGATGACAAAACTTTGGCAAGTACGTTATCTGGTACGATTTTTGTCCTATTGATTGTTACTGATTTCAAATAAAATACGTCTTGGCTTATTTGGGCTGAATATTTTATCAATACAGGTTCGATACGATAGCATCCTCGGGGACATGTATTTAAATCTCGACAACTCAGAAGAAACAGCTGTTATCCGTAGGCGTGGAAAGCGGCCGCAAGTGTTTCCCCCTTCTCTGGCCTAAAGCCTCCCCAACCTTTAGCTCGTGTTTCCGTGTACAACTATCACAGGGAAAGTGAGGCGGTGTGGCGTGGCAGGACCCTGTGGTTTTCATGTGTGTTGAAGGCTATGTAATCCGCCATGCAATGACGCGTTGAATACCGAATATTCGATTTGTGACGACAAACATGTTAAGGATAATTGAAATTGTTACCGCCCCGAAGACATTCACAAATATATTATCCGGTTATTATTTATGCTGCCTAGCTAACACAGCTCCTGAGAGCTGCCTTTTACACTTAAAACTCTGTAAGACGGGTGCTGCAAGAAAGTTTCACTGACGATTACCTCCACGCTGCTGTAAATTATCGTAAGGTGATTAGGAGAGCAAATCGAGAAGGGAATGCTCTGTCAGAAGAGTACTGACAAGCAGCTTTGCACTTCGCCTTTTGAATTACATCCTCCTAATTTTTTTTATCTTTTTAGATTGCGAGCTAGAATCATGTATTCAATAGGCACGAACACTGTTTATTCATCACCAGTCACTGACTTTCAGACTGGAGCAGCACAGCTGGCATCACTACAACCGTTGTTGCCGACGTGCCTCACCACAACAAATTGCATAGTCCCGGGCCCGCAGCCCCCGACAGACACTCCACCACGCACCCAGTACCACCACACGGCCCTCTAACCACACCAAGCCACAACGCCCTCCCACTCTCCCAACCTCAACCACCGCCGACACCGCATTTCCAACCACCCACGCTCTTTCTCGCCTCACCCTCGCGGTGCCCGCTTATCGCATCCTGTCTCGCCGTCATCACCCTCTCCTTTCGGCTCGCCTCGGGCCGGCGAAGCGTTGGAGGAAGGCGGCGGGGTGGGTGAGGATAAGTCCAGGTCGCTGAGGCGCCGGAGGACGCGCTGTGCCCTGGGGGTGGGGTTGGGGGGTGAGGATCGGCGCTACCGCGTCCGCCCCCACCCCCAACCCCCTTGCCTCACACCTCGCCATTGCCGCCCACTCCGCCATGCAATGTCGCGCTGAAAACCGAATTGAATTTGCGAGGGCGAACAGGCGAAGCATAATTGAAATTGTTGCCGCCCCCAAGATATTCGCAAATATATTAACCGGTTATTAGCCGCGTGCATGAGTCACCTCGCGGCCCCTGCAGGAGACGGAGGGGTGGGGGGAGGGAGGTTTGGAGGGGGAACAAGGTACACAATGGAAACGCAATGAGGGGTAGCGAGTGAGGAATTTGCTCCCGAGGACTCGTAGATCGTCCTGTCCCGAGGATGCTTCTGCGGTGTTTAATCATGACGTACCTAAAATATGTGTTACTGTTGAATCGATTGTGTAATAATTCGCGAACTAAGTAAGGTCTTTAAAAAATGGATAAATGTGTCAGTGTGTAACACTCAGGGCAATCTCTCGTTTTATGTACGAACTAATAAATAAATATAAGCAATTGGGCAAGGTACGATATCATGTCAAAAAATTCTTAAATCATGTAGCTCATATGGTTCTTTTAATTCTTTCGCTTGCCAAAATTTGCTTTATAACGCATTCATTTTCTTAGGAAATAATATCAGAAATCGTCTTGGCTTTAGTTTGTCTTAATAACGATTGGCATTATTTGCACGATTGGCATGGTCACAAATTCATCTCATTGTAAGTTCTGTATGTTAATACTTCTCAGTTGTATCGTTAACCATTAGAGATCATTTTCTAATTTACTACAAAAGATCAACTAATTTGTTAAAGGAATTTTTCTGTACTTGAAGAGACAGTTGGGTGAAAACATTGTATTAAAAATATCTGAAGATTGATTATTTAAAGTCGCAATAAAAACGAATCTGTGGTTTTTATTACACGAACAATTCAGAAACGAAAATTAAACACGCTAAATGTTATTTACTCATGTGAACGAAGCATCGAATGTAGAATTTACTGAACTAATTCACGAGTTAATGTAAATACATTTGCTACACAAATTCCTACCCCATGAAGGCCAGACAGATTCAGCTCGATTGTGTTGTCGAAGCCATGTAGCAGAGGGCAGAGGTTATTTTTCGGAAAATAGCCTTCGATCACTTACTTGTATCGGAATATGGAATATTGAAGGGCAATATTTCACAGACATTTACCCGATGAGGTCGGAACGACGCTTTTCCCAAAGCACAGTGCTTTGAAATCACCTTCCAACTAATAATGCGCTATGAAAATTACGGTTGAAGTGAGAACCTCATTCTCACTTTCTCTCATGTTCTGTAACATATGTGATAGACATTTCGCTAAATGAAGATGAATTTGTTGTTTGTCATTACAGTTGATGATCTTCACGGTTCACGGGTCTTCATAGCGCAATGTAAATTGCTAAGATGTTACCTCATCAACAGAATGCACTACGGTCTCATCACTGTCCATAGACAAGATGTGAAAAAGGTGTATACAATTCTCATTTTTGATATTAAATGGAATTTGTTTTTTTATTTAAAAGCAAATTAATTAGTGGTCGAGTCATTTTTATTGGTTTTTTTATTAAATGAAAAGTGATGATGGGTGGAAAATTTGTAATTAAAAATATGGGTGGGGGACTTTTCGTGAAAAAATTATTAACATCTTAATGTATAAAATGAATTGTAATAACTCTAGTAACAATTAAATATTTGTAGATTAGTAAATTTAGAATTTTTTTAGGTTTCTCTAAGTAAAGTTTGCATTAATTTTTTATTTATTTATAAACTATTTTAGTTTTTATATTTAAAATATGAATAATTAATTCATGAAACGCTATGTGCCCATCATTTTTACGTATAATAGAATCAATAAAAATAAAATTTCTTTCTTGGACAATAATAGATTGTCTTTAAATTAAAAAGAAAAAATTATTAATTTATTAATACCTAAGAAAAATGGTTATTGGTGAAAAGTTCATCCATTTTAATTGAATTCTTCAGTTTTACTAGACCGCTAGTTAGCATGAGGCATTTATTCTAGAACTAACATTCTGCAGGTAACAAATCCAAGGTCTAGAGACCAATATATACGAATTCCTTTTAAACAAGTTAGGAGAAATTATGTCTCAGAGGGCGTGATATATGCTTATCGCCTGTACAAGTATCGCGTGGAATTAGCATAATCACTAGTATACTTTTTTCACTCAACCAACTTGATTAAGTGATTGATTGATGATTCTTGGAGCAATCAATCAATTACCTGCAGAGGTCATTCTTCCCATAAGTATAGTGCATTTTTTTCTCGGGAGATGGCGAGTATTTTCCTTCGCTGGATGGTGAGATCTTACATCTATCTACCGTTGGGTAGTGGGGTTTTCCCAAACCAGATATCATCAACAAGCGGGGCACTGTCAGGACAATCTCTAAGATATCGACCGGTCTCCCGACATGTGGGGTAGTGCAGTGTATGTAAGGGGTGAAGATGAAGGACAAAGAAGAAAGGAAAGTTCGCCCGTGTGTTAGGGTGCTGCTCCGGCATTCTCCTGGCGTTGATCAGAGAAACCGCGGAAAACTACCTCTCAGAGTCGCCGACCGCGCTCCAATTCTCCAGTCAGTGACTGAATTCGACCTAGTAGACCAACTCGAACATAAGTTGCAATTATTTAATATTAAGACACTTCCAGTAGTACATTACCCTGACAGATAATGAATTTGGTCTAAATATGGGAAGAGAAATGATACCCTATATAGACAAACACAGTGAGTGTCAGTGAAAATAATTTTTCCAAAGAAAGTTTGCTCCAGCCTCACGTGATAGACACGCCTCCTTACTTTCTCTTTAGGACGCCGCGGAGGTGCGAGACCAGCGGAATTTGGGCGCGTAGCTCCCTTCATTCAATTCCTTACTCCCTCGACCTCGTTCCTTTTCCACAGTCACCCTCCCACTCATGCTTCATCCATTTCCATTGCGTCGAATCTTTCGTTTGCTTTTGCTCTACACGCTGAAACAGCACCAGAATGCTCGTGACCTTCTGACGAAATGAGTGCCCACCCAATCGCATTTCGTTGATTGAGCCACATACGCAATCACCTGTGACGCCATGTTCCCAAACCACTAACAGTACCCACCACCCACGCCACTTCTTTACCTTCCATCACCACACTTCCACACTACTTGCACAGTCTCTGCCACTGCAGCAGCAGCTGTTTAATTAAGGCCGCCCAGTTAGAAATTTAAATTTGTATTTATCTTCCTCCTCGTCTGCCCGCCCCTTTTTCCCTTCCCACACGCGCAGCCCAGTCGTTTTCCTCGCGATCCGTTCTTTTCAATTTTCTTTTGTCACTCTCCTCCTCCGCGGCCATTTGTTCCACAGCCGCCGCCGCCGCCCCCAACTGCTCGCCCCGCGCCCTTCCACTTTCGCCGCCGCCGCCGCCGCTTTTCTTTGCCGCGAAGCGAAGCAGCGTGCGCGAAATGGAGATTTGTGGGGGTGGAGAACTCGGCGGAAAATCCGGCACTACGGATGAAAACGACGGACCAGGCTGTGATAGTGATTGGTGTAGTAAGTGACGGTCCGTCATAGAAGAAAGTGTTGTCATTATGAGTGATGTAGATATCTCGTCAAATAATCTCGTCAAAAGATTAATGTTCTTATCACAAGGTAACGGACAGGCCAGCGACGGGGCCAGCGACGGGGCCAGCGACGGGGCCAGCGACGGGGCCAGCGACGGGGCCAGCGGACCGGGGCCAGCGACGGGGGCCAGCGACGGGGCAGGGAGGGGCCAGCGACGGGGCCAGGGCCGGGCCAGGGCCCGGGGCCAGGCCGGGCCAGGGCCGGGGGCGGGCCGGGGCCAGGGCCGGGCAAGGGCCCGGGGCCAGGGCCGGGGCCAGGGCCGGGGCCAGGGCCGGGGCAGGGACAGGGCGCAGGGCCAGGCGCAGGGCCAGGGAGCAGGGACAGGGACCAGGGACAGGGACAGGGCAGGGACAGGGAACAGGGACAGGGACAGGGCAGGGACAGGACGAAACCAGGTTGGGCGCAAGGATATCAGGGGGTCAGAGAAAGCAGAAAAACCACGGCTAGGGACCAGGTAAGGCACGGTTTGTTTTCAGAGGGGAGCGGGCGCTCAGCCACGCGGGCAGCGCGCTGCAGGGGCGCAAGCTCGCAAAGCAATTTTGCGTGGGCGGCGGATTATTCCAGCGTTTCATGGCGGAGCCTGAAGGCAACGAAGGCCCGCGGGCGGCCTCTGCGAGAGCCTTGGGCCCTTTGATCGCGCCCTAAAACGCCCGCCAGCCCGCCCGCCCGCCTGCCTGCCTGCCCACCCGCCAGCAGCCGGCCGCGAAGCTGCGCTTATTGAAAAATCATCCGAACCCTTTGGGGCGTGAATGCGGCCGCACGCCGGGCCGGCGCGACCTGGGCCAGCCCTAGGCCCTTCGCCCTACGAGCGCCACGCCCACCCGCAATCCGAGGGCGCCCCTGGCGGCCGGCGGCGGCAGCGGACGCGCGCGGATCACCGACTCTTTTGTGCTCGGCTAATATAAATAGACGCGCGCGCCCGCGCAGGGGGCGCCGGGTTAAAAGCCGTGGCGGGGGCGGTGACGTGTGAGGCTTGCGGAAACCGCGCACGTGGGGCCAAATAAAACACGACGGCGTAGAAACAACCGAGAGGATACCTTTTTTAATGTAATGACTCTTCTTGAAGTCAATTTTTTTCACGATACTCTTATTAACACTAGTGGTGCGACAACAGAAAATACGTTCTCGCATCATTGGGAACGGTTACGTAATATTATAATATTGCTATTTCTCCTTCTGGAGCCTACTAACCCTTCAGATATTATTTGGAAAGACCAAATCAATTGAAACGAAGTGCATATATTGCCTCTATGTACTTCGAGTGCTAACGTTGGAGGATTTTCGACAATTGATTGAATTTATTTGCTGTCTAGATGAGAAGTCGAGACGCGGGCTTCTCTAGTTGTTAGTTTTCAATGGTTACAATCAATACCAGGTGATTGATTCTGAAGTACCCTAACAAACAAAATACTGACAGTACACGATCTTTCCTTCCTTTTCCTTGCACTAAACTCTCCCCGTACACACAGTTACACTTATACTTAAACGCATTACACCACCTTACACGTTGGGTGACGTGATAGTGTGAGCTTAGAGGATGTGCCGGCTGGAGCTGCGCCCCGCCGAGGGAAATATTAGGAAGGGAGGTTCTCCCGCAAGCCCTAGGGTTCTAGTCCCGACAGCGACAGGATTTTCAACACTAGCTGGTTAGCTAGCTCGAGTCCAGCTGCTGTCTGGAGGATAATTATAGCGGTTGGCTGCACTGATCGGTAGTTTTTCGTAGTTTCTCCGATCAACACCAGGCAAATTCCCGAATCGTACGCTAACAAACGGGCCACGGGTCGTACGCGATTGTTCCTTTCTCTTCATTTTTCTATCCTAACTAATACACACTTATATGCACTATACTACAACACATACCGTGTGTCCGGGGAAAAGCCCGCTAGAGGAGATGCAGATCGGCGATGGATCTCTCCATATATCGGGGAAAGATCATCGCTACCACCCAAGGTAAGATCACTGACTACACTTACGGGACCAATCAACATAGCTTTTGTCACACTCGGACTTGCTAACCATTCAAAATCAGTGAAATAATCTCTAAGCTCTAGCATGCTTGTTTCACAATTAAATGTTAAAAATTAAACAAGTGTTGCGAGGCGATTTTCACTCCAATCTACTTATTCTTGTGTCAAATCTGCATGACGCAACATTCTGCTGAATACGTATCGTGAAAGGCGCTGTACCTTGAACGTTGCCCTATGTATTATTTCCACTTTCATCAATAATTTAAGGGCCAGTAGGACCTGATCAGATGAGTGCATTTTTGGTTCTGTCCACGAACTATTATCTCCTGAATAGCAAGACTGTTGAGATCAAAGAAATAATTAAACTTCAGCCTTCAACTTCATTGGAATTTTAAAGCTGTAGTGGCTCTGACAAGCGAAGCGCGACGAACATCGAGAACTCTTATGCAAACCTTGAGTGAAGGAGAACTTTCCGGAAACTGCCCTCTCTAAGGAAGAATTGTTCTTGCTTCCGCCTGTTGATCGACTAATTGAGCTATTTTATTACGGAAGCCTAATGAAAGTAATTTATTTATAGTTTAAAAACAGTATAATTAGTAAACTCAATAATCAAAATATTATCTGTGGTATCTTCTATAGCTATTGAAGTATCGTCATCACGGGCTTGGACCCTTAGCCTACTTGAGCCCACGCGAAAAAAAAAGGTTGTAGTCGCTTATACATTGCATTGATCAGTTAGTTTGCAGTTGCATCCGTGAGATGGCAACAGAGTGCAGCATTAAACTCGTTTAGCACAATTTGGTGATACAACTGTAAGTTACAGCAGTCTATTCATTGTCTGTGGTCGAAATTGGCCGAAGCCCTTTTATCTCTACACTGGATTTCAAGGTAGTTGATCAGGGGATCAGTTTACATTTTGGTAATGATGTATTTGTTAATAGAACGGATATGATAACTTCGTCATTAGCAGTCTTCTCTTAAAAAAATTCCTAATTGTGAGCACATAATAAAAAGATTAAAAAAACTTGCTACTTGGACCCACTCTAACACTGGGGTCAAGTAACCCAATAAACCTGTGGATCTATAGAAAAAATAGAATTATATAATATTTTTTGTATTTCAGGAATTAGTATAGAAAAAACTACGAAAGTATTGAAAAATTGGGTCCAAGTAGCACGGTATTTACGGTATTGTGAAAGGATATTATAGTACATTCGGTATTTTTATTTTTGAATACATAGTTATTTTGGCATAAATAAATATATAAAAACTATTTGCTCTAAAACGAATGATTTTATAATTTCGTCCGTAGTTGCAGTACATAAAGAAAAGGTTGTGTGGAAGACTTTTTTATATTCCAAAATTATAAACGACACTGACGTTACAAGAAATCGACGATAAAATGCGATCTTACGGCACAGATTATGACGTATTTGACGTTTATGGCACGAATTATTGCGTCATCACACATTCAGCCAATCGCAGTCAGAGAACCGTGGGGAGGTAGCGATCATCCCCCACCGTTTCTCGCAGAGATGCCAAATGCCCGTGACGTCACTGTAATGTTCTTTCTAGAAATTAACTTTGATTTTTTAATAAAAATACAAGTATAATGCTAATATATAAAAAATGAATGCAATTCGTTTATAATGTTGCTTCATTGTATTCGTACAAATTTGGAAAATCCCCTAATGTCACTGATTTTTAAAACAGAATCAAGCAATAAAGCTTATAAACTAGTTTCTTAATATGAAATTTAAAATATTGCTTAAATTCAATGTGGCGATTTTTGTAACTTAATTTCTTTGGCCCTAATAATTAGCGGGTAGTAACGCATTTATCGAAATATAACAAATGTAGCAATTTTCTAACATTCACTTGTTTATTCTTATTTAAGGAAGAGTTCTGCAAAGTTTCAAATTTATAAAATAATTATTTTTCGTCAAAGTGTACCTTAGTAAATGTAAATATTACAATGATAAAAGTTTATATTATAAAAAATTTTAAAATGTTTTATTCAATAATATTTTTTAATATAGTTTCTTTCAAACAATACTATTGCAATGTTCTACATCAAATCTCCACTTCTTAAATAAATATGCTACATTGAGTAAATTCGCCTTCATCCCCCTTAAAATTCATAAATATAAGTGGTTTCGGTGTTTGAAACGCAAATTGGATAACGTGAAGAAAGAATCCGGATTCATTGGATTAGTATTTCATGCGGATAAATGTGTCTTTTATTTCAAAGGAACTAGAGCATTGATTTTAGGAATTTTACCTGCCGAAGTGTCGTTAGCAGGTACGCTATACGACGGTAGAGCGCATTTCCTGTATACTTATTTCAAGCTTTATAAATTTAAATATGCTGGACCCAACAATGTAGGAAGAAATTAAAGATGATCGAGAGAATGTAACAATTTAGATCAAAAATGTTCTGTCGTCGATGAAATCAGACGAATAAGTTTGGCGGACAACCACATATTTCGGCAGGTTTCTCCATCTTGGAGATGGAATATTATATAAGGGTATTTATTGTTTCATGTAATATACTTCATGAATAAAATCAAAATATCAACTGTCTATATACTTCAATGTTTAGACTATTCCCTGCGCATTGGTTTCCCTCAAAATTTTATACATTTATCTGAATTAGAACAATATTTTTCACAAATCGATGAATATACCGAATCTGAAAGCAAGTGTCGCAAAAGTAATAAATTACCTACTGCGAAGTGCATCATTACTTTGAATCAATTTAATCATAAAGGTAAATCATTAATTTGCCTCTTTTTTAATAATATGCTTCAAACAGTTGAAAGCACCAATTCTATATATATATATATATATATATATATATATATATATATATATATATTGCTACTTTCAATTCAGTTTCAATGTCTTGTATACGCACACGCACATGAGATTTTGCAAGCTGCTTCAAGTACAAGCAGAATGGTGCACTGTGGCATCGAAGATTCTGATGGTCAATGATGGTCAACGAGCTCTCCTCTGCGGTAGCCCTCATCACGACTTGGAAGATTGAATTCAAATGATGAGCTATTTTCGTAATTGAGATGATTCAGTCAAACAACCCCATCAACTAAGCGCTTGCAGGAAATTCACTTTTCGTCATCCTTGTGTACACCTGCTCAACTGTCCATATTATCAACACTAGATCCACCAATACCAGGGAATCACTTTTACTGAATCGTCGCGTGATCACAAAGATCAATGGATGCTCTTCCTTGTTTAAAATAATGTTGCAGTAACATCCAATGAGTCCAATCTTCTCAATAATTGTTTAGCTAACGAAATTACATAATAAAGAACAGAAATATATTAAATCTTGTTTAACTTCCTGTTATCTCACCCCAAGTCAAGAAGTACCTCTGACAATTCACTGCCTGTACATTGTATTCCGAATTTACCAGACAGAGAGGTGGGCCCTGAAATAAAAGTTGATCAGTCTCTCGCTGGGCTATAAGGATTGGTAATTGGCAAAGGATGAGACACGAAATCTCCAGATCAGTCTATGCTCCGTATTCTATTATGCTGTTCCGTCATTTGCGAATAATCACAGAGGATCATCACAGAGACATCAGGGAAATCATAGAGCTGAACAGACGGCCTACAAGTGTCATTCCGACAGGTGCAACAAACCCCTCTGACGTTAGCACAGCAGGCAAATATACGGCATATGCAGAGATCGAACCTGCAACTTTCCAATTCCCACTGAGTCTAAGACATTGGTTTAACACTCGCCGTAACTGTCATTGGTGGCAATACGAGTTAATATTATAATATTGGTGTCCGTACGCTATGGAAAGAGTTCCTTGCAGCTCTGCTCCTCTACTCGATAGCCACTATATGCCGCTTTGTCACAAAGGTCTCTTGATGCAATCGTTTCCAAAGATGTTGACCCGGGTGTATTGAAGCGTTCAATGTGTACACGTTGCATTATTTTTTAATTTATTTATATTTTGGTAGACATTACATTATTCAGTTTACATATTATCTGTGCAAATATTTGATGGTCTTACTCTATCTTATACTAGCTTACATTAACTTAAAATTAAACATATTACAATTACATAAAAATAACATTAAAAAAATAGGGGGAGAGGAAGCAGAAAGCACCTAAGATACGTATTCTTCCAGGTTTGCAAACATTTTATAAAATAAATCGAGGGGATATCTGTTATTAATCCTCGAAGCAGCAACACAAGTTAATATTAGCAGGGCAGCCAACCCCTAGAATTCCTCTCCGGTCAGAGGGTGAATTCGACCCAGTTTTGTCACTATTGTCGAAAATTCGCCACCATCGGGACTCGAGCAATATGAATTCTTGGGTGAGAGTCGCTGCAGAAATGAGGTGAACTCAGTCGGCCAGACCTGCAGAGGTTACGCAATTCTTCACCATAAGAACTCAGGGTTCTCCATTTCCGTCCGTCCCTCAAGGCGGCTCCACTTATTTAGCATTCCGTGAAAACGGAACAGTCGCTGAATGCCCCGTGGAATGGTTAAGTTGTTTGGCATTTGACAAGAGCCTAATATTCGGTGCTGGCTTTACACGCAGCATATCTGTCTTTTGGACATATTAAAGGGAGCGAACATTCTCTGAGTATCTCGACCCTTCAGGACTAGTTCGGCAGTCTCTCGATACTCGCCGAGGGCCGAATCAGTATTTACAGAATTCTGTCTTTACATACAGAATTTCTACTTGTCACGACCAAACGAGATATCATAATAGAAAGAAAATTACGTTGGTTTGATTATTTTAAAAAAATAAAACAGTTGACTACTTCTTTAATATAGTGTGCTTATTAGTATTATAATACTGACATAAAAAGTTTCGTAGACACATGTTACCTTATTTTAATTAGCGCTTCAGAATTGTTTCTCATGGCTTCGTTCGCCGTTAGTCGGCAGTTGTTTCTCTTAAAGTTACTCTGCACCACCTGCTGTTTTGTTTGGCAGCTGTTGAGAGTCGTACTGTTAACACTGAGAGTTGCAATTCTTTCCTTGAATTCCCACGAACTCTCAGAACACCTGCGTTAACTGATGGTGTGGTGTGCTGTGCAGTATGAAATTTTGTTTTGAGGAAGTATTTTAAGTCGCTGAATGATGCGTATGTTCTACGACACGTGTATTATTTAATGTGAATTGTACGACACGCGTAAAAGTCCTTCAGAATAAAGCGAGTTTACTTTTAAATACTAATTATTGATACTAAGGATTAATTATAAATGATTTCCATCTATCCTCCTTTCCAAATACCGAAGAAAAGTATATTATTGATATTTTTAATGTCAACTGCTTTCTACGGTGTATAAGATAATTAAAAATACTACTGTATAAAAGTAAATTATATGTAAGTAAGTACTACATTATTTATAAACATTTGTGATGTTTTCGTATTGCAAATTACTACATTTTTCAAATTTAAAAATAGCTCTTCAACTAGTAATTAAAATTTTTAGAGAAACAAACAATGAACACTATTATGGTGATTAAAAGTGGCATATGAATATAAATTAGTCAAATATTTTTAATTGTATTGATACAGAGTCTTTGAAGTTTGCTGTAAAGAGCCTAAGAGACATTCTCCAACGGTGACAAAACCATTATAATTTGTTTTTAATAATACAAATTGAATATCACCATAATAATGAAAATATAAACTGGTGAGATAATAAATGTTTTATTATGGTTATTTGATAAAAATTGTTATGTTACATCAAAATTAAACTACACAATCTTATACGTAAGATATTCTACGATTATGTTTCATTTACACTTAGATTAGTGAGAATATTGAGGCATAATTAACATAAAGTTTTAAGTAGGAATGATGTGTCTCATTATTTTAAAAAATCTTTCGTTTTGTTTGAAATAAATATTGTTATAAAAAACTCATAAAATGAGGGATAGTCTTATAAAATCTAAGAAGAAGCACCATAAAGAAACGTAAAAGGATTCACATCAGTGTGTTTATCAAATAGCTTGCTGGCAGAGCCATTTACCCAATATGGTATTTTCGCAAATACGAAATTATACTGCGACAATATTTGTTTGTTGACCAATGGCATTAATGACCACGCACTACTAATACAACTTATACAAAAAGTATAATGAGACAAGGAGACAAAAAGACTTTTTTCAAGAATGGATTTGTTTGTGGTAACAACGAGTGCTACGTGTCATGACTTAAAATGGAAATGGTAGGAAATAGGGAACGCGCGAGCTATAACGGTTAATTGCTGATAGATTTCCGGATATAAAAAATGTAATATATCCTATCTGCGCAACATAAACGTGCGCTCGAGGTACAAATTAACATTACCCCAGTATAGGGTTGCAAACGTTGCGTTAACACAGATGGAACGCAAGTGGTTACGAATTGAAATACTAAAATGGTATGCTGAAGTTTGATGATGCTCAAGTTTGGAAGGAGAATGTGATATCTACGTCAGGCAATACTTAGTTTGGAAAACTTTTGGTAGATCACTGAATATTCTTCATCTAATGGTAGATTTTGCCCCTTCAGCGATCCTGCGATCTGCGGTCTGCGATCATCATTTTCGGGGATGCGAAGGATCAGCTGAATCATGAAATGGCCAATCACAAATTATTATTATTATTATTATTATTATTATTATTATTATTATTATTATTATTATTATTATTCACAGACAACTGACAAAATATCACAAGATTTTGATGAAACCTTCATTTTTGATTAAAAAAGTTCACTTGCTGAATAGAAAATAAAATACTTTTTAATACATGTCCTTGTTAGTAGCATTATTACTAATTGTGATAAGTAATATAGGCACTTCGTCCCAGAGAAAAAAATATTGATCTAATATTCGCGCAATGTGTAAAGCCTTATGTGATCTGATGCAGGAATTAAGTAGCGTGGTATTTCGACTACATGCTGTTTTGAAAGGAGCAACGCTGGCATCCCAGACTGCTCGTAATCAACAAAACTGTAACCGTATGTTTTGAAGCTCGGTCGTGAATGAAGCAATGTCTGAAAATTAAATTTTGTTTCAAAGGTGGTAAGAGTGCCACAGGCATTTTTTAAATGATACGTGTTTATTGCAGTGAAGCAATAATTTGTAAAAACATTTTTAACGGGTATGTACGATTTCGTGATGTCAGAGAGAGCATTGAAGACTATTCACGGCCAGGAGCATCAGAGACGATTCGAGTCGAAGGAAATGTTCGAAAATTGCTGAAATTATTCGAGGTGATCGTTGTGCATCTACCTTTTTCATTGCGTGTATCACTGGAATTCCTAAAACAACATTGCATCTCAATGTGTCTGAAAGCATGGGATTTGTTGCCGCTTTATGTCCCACTCACTAAGGGATAATCAAAAACATTGCAGAGTCATGAAACGACCGACCGATGAGGACCCAGACTTCCTGTCATGCATCTTAACAGATGATGAAATATGGTGTTTTCAAAATGAGATTCTTACAATGCGCCAGAGCTCGGGATGAAAAAGTCCAGAACCTCCAAAACCGAAGAAAGTGCGAATGTAGAAAAGTGATAATGCACTGCTCACAGTATTCTTAGATTTCAATGGAATTATTCATAAAGATTTCGCTCCAGAGGGTCCAATAGTTAATACAATGACTAAAAGTACTTGGGTGTTCTAACTCGTTAGTGGCCGAGGATTGTTCGGGTGACACCCGAATACTGCAAACAAGGAACATTAGTTGCACGACAATGCTCCGGCGCACAAAAGCATAATCGTAATCCAATTCTTGGCTGAAAAAGGTATCGTTGCGCTTGGCCAGCCTGATTTCAACCTCGTTCGTCGGGTTTAGATCTGTACGACTTCTGGCTATTTTGCAAACTGAAAATGGCGACAAAAGAACGGCTTTCCAATACGACTTCCGATACCCAGAGAGCTCCAATTGTTGACTATCAGAATTGTTTTGAACAATTTTCGCGAAACTTCCAATTGTGTATTGACTCGCAAAGATACTATTTTGAATAAAAAGGCATGTACACTACAGACAACCGTCTTGAATTTTATTTCATATATCACCTTTTTTGGGGACGAACTGTGTACTACTTAATTGACTTAATATTTTCTCATATCTATTATTTTCACCCAGTGCTCTGACGTCAATTTATTGTGAACTTAATATAGAACTCCCAGCACCTCCAATGCGACAAACTGCGTATTGCTCCACCATTTCCTAGCCCCACTCACCCGCACGCCCGCAGTTGGACCATGTCTCGTGTAGAGCCACAAAATCATTAGCTCAACTCCAACGACTCGCTCCACGTGCTTTGAACACTCTGCGGAAAAATTTAGCGACGCTCGCCGCCCCAGCGGTTAGGAGGCGAAAGGGGAAGGGCGGGGCAGGGGCTTTTCAGCTTTTTAGGCGGCGGCTGGGGCAGGAGTAACGATATTTCAAAGAGAAAAACTCAGCCTTTCCAGAAAGCAAAATTAATTAATTAAATCTACTACTATTTTTGTGGAGGCACTCCATTTATTAGGAGTAGGCCATGTAGAGGCCTACTATACTTTAATTAGGTTATTTAATGTGTCAATAAAAAACGCTTGACCTACCGAAAGATTGGAAGCTGGCTCTCGTAGTACCATTTTTTAAAAGTGGCGGAACAAGACCAATAATTCAGTAACTATAGGGCCGGTAAAGCCTTAATCAGTCGTATGCAAAACTTATGAACATCTAATTTCAAACTATATCAGAAAGGATTGGAGGGCAGGGAGTGGCTTTATTCAGGTCAGCACGGTTCAGAAATGATTTCTATTGCCGAAAGTGAGCGTCTCACTTTCTACAGGACCTAGCTGACGTTTAGTTGATGATAGGAAAAAGCGGTCGACGCAATAGTATAAGGGGATTTTTTTTCCCCAAAAAAAAAGCCTTTTTGAATTCTTTTTTTGGTGGGGAGGTTGTTATGTCCTTTTAATTTAAGGAGGGAAAAAAAAAAATTAAAATTTAAAAAGAAAAAAAATTTACGGTGATAGGCACTAGAGTGGTAGCGTGGATAAACGAACTACTCCGAAACAGGAGAAGAAAAGTTCGAAATCGGTAGTTACTTATCAACCTCGAGATAGCCGTCCCACAACGCAGGAATTCCACAAGGGAAGTGTAATCGGACCACTCATGTTTCTGGCCTTCGTGAATGAATTTGCCGACTAATTTTACTTCAAATGTACGACTCTTATGCAGAGACTGCGTAATCTATAAGATTATCAACTCAGAGAAAAGACGTGAGGATATTTGCAGCGCAGACTTAGAACAAATATACATATCTTGGCAGAAACAAACGGCATGGAAATAAAGCAGTTCAAAGAGCAAGTCCATCACGTATTGTAGCGGCGTTCGAAGTTACAATGAATATTGTGTAAATACTGAACAATAAGTTATACCTCGAGTCACGTCTTGCAAATACCTTAGGAATACAGCTAGACAGTAAATTGAGTTGGGAAAATCAAGTCAATTTTGTTGTAGGAAGGCTGAAAATCTTTACATTTTGTTATGGCGGATACTGGAAAAAAAAAGTCAGTGGGCCAAGAACTAGTATATATGTCATTAGTTGCGACCTATATTTAGAATATAGGCGCTGTATGTGGGGACCATTACAGAATTTTGCAACAGAGAAATCTAGAAAGGCCAGCGTAGAGCATCAAAATTACTTTCAGGGCTACCAGAATAAGGGGTATGGGAGTCACTCAAAAGGAGAATATTAAAGTCAAGTCTCTATGCAATGTATAAAGCGTACCACAGGCCTTCGAGCGTGGAAAAGAAATTCGGATTAGGGAACCTACATATTTCGCCAGAACGGATCACATGCCACAAAATTCAGACAGAATTCAGAAAATGGACGTTGAAATATTCATTTTGCACGAATCGCACTAGGTATGGACTGGAACAGTTTGCCTGTGACAACTCTTGACCGTTTCCTCAAGACTGAGCAAATTTAAAACTAATTAGTGTTTCTTATGTGGATATGTTAATAAAATAATTTATAAAAATTCAGTCAACTACCTATGATCTTCTTTGTAATTAAGTAAATTATTAAATTGGATTTTTAATTAGCTATTATTGTTGATGTTAGTATCATTACATTTTAATGTTATTATCATCCATTGATTATTATGTGCAGTGCAGTGGCGGAAGTGCAGTTCGTTGTGCAACTGAGAAGAAACGAGTGAGTAAGAAAGATATTACAGCTCGCTGTATCGGCAGTGCGGTGAAGTGTGTGAAGATGAGTTTGGTGAAGTGCGAGTTCCTATGAAGATTGCACAGTAAAAGTTCTAAGATTTGTAACGTTTGTAGAGTTTGTATAGTTGTTAAGTTCTGTAATGTTAAGTTAGTGTATTCTTGCCACCAAGTTCTCACACTTAAATTGCCAGATTTTAAATAAATATATAATCTATTTTGGCAGAAGACTAACTGGAGTTACATATTTGATAGCTTACCGCCATAAATAAAATTTCAAATGGAGACTTGTTTTCTATTCTTAATTGATTCCGATAGAGAACTGAGCTCGGCGGTGACAACCACCATTATTAAGTGTATCTGAAGCTGATGTGTTACATGAATGGATTTTACCAAAAGCAGAGATTTCCAGGTCTATTTACGATAATAAAGACAAGAATTAATAGTCACTGCTGCATCACAACCGCTTGCAACACGATCGTACCGCGCTGGGCCGACGATGCGGCAATCCCACGCCGAGGGAACAGCGTGACTGCACTCGCGGTGTCTGACTTCACCATATTGCGTGTTGCGTCGAGTGCGAGTGTGAATGCCTCAACCGCAACGTAGCGTTCTCAGTTCCTTTTATCTTTCGTTGCTCAGTAATTCCATTACCTCCCTAGTGCTTCAAAGAGACGCAATCGCGCACGGAGCGACAAGCGCTGACTGTGGCCCGCCGGCCGCGCGGCCCGCCGCGCCGGCGTGACGTGACGTGACGTGAACGTGCCGTGACGTTCTGACGTGACACGTGGACGTGAGTGACACGTAACGTACTGAATACGTCGTGAACGTGACCGTGACGTAACGTGGTGACGTGACGTGACTGACTGACGTCGTTTGCACTGGCGAGACGGCGGACGAAGGACGAAGGCGCAGGGCGTCGGAAAGTCGAGCTGCTGATGCTCGAACATCGACCAGCGCGACCTCGAGGGAGTCACAATCGGTCCGAGAGATAAGCCAGTTGAACCTCTGCGACGAAACAGTCTTTTGCAGGAGAATGGTTTTTGGGAAGAACCATTTTGTTTGCAAAGAACTTTTTTTTTTTCGTACGTGGTACTTCGATAGTTACAGGATTTATATATATAAAATAATAACTTACCATATATATAATATATATATATATATTATATATATATATATATAATATATA
>BOPP01000012.1:15704081-15722991 GCA_017312745.1 Gryllus bimaculatus
TATATATATACAGTGAGGGAAGGGGACTCACTGAAAACAAGCACCCCGAAGGAAACAGAAACTACTACGTCTACTTCGTTGTTCCTGGGTTACGCTAAAAGTACTTTATTGACTTCCGTAGAAAATACTGTTGACTTACGTAAAAAATGGGGGTTAATATTTTAGATTTTAATGTTGCCCCCTTCAAAACTGTTAAGATGTGGTCTCGACGCAATTTTTCGAACATCGCGTATTTTGTGAGTTATTTCAAGATGTCACGTTCAATGGTGCACTGTATAAATATATGTTGGAATTATTGCAAATAAGGAGGATGTCCTCTGGGATCCTCTTCAACCACCTAGCAGTGATGAATTGGATTGACTTTACAGTTATTTTGAAATATTTACTCATATAATTAAGAGTATGAATTTTGGGGTATGGGATTGGTTGAAGGTGAAGGAAATTTGTCATTGGAAAGTCTTGAGCGGAAGCTTGTTTGTGGGGGATAGAAATTTGCAACTAGAAAAAAAATGTTCTGGGACAAACTGGTTCTGGAAAGTGATCTACTGGCCTGTAAATGTCTTAAAATTGAATATTTCAATCAAAGGTAGAGGAATAGAAATTTGAAATTAGGAAGTAAATAGGAAATCTGCCAGAACAGCAACTACAGCAGAACCTATGAAACAACGGAGAATGATTTTCATAACGCCTCAATGATATTTTGGAACTACTCCCAATAATGACTAAATTTTTTTGAATTTTTCCCATGGTAGAGGAATGCACACTAATAGTAATACATGTGTCATTTTCATTGAAATCTCTGGAGTTTCGAAAGTGGACTATGTTAATTGTGTTTCGGTTTCCTTACAATTAAAATATTGAGCATAGACATTTTTTCTTAACAAAGCACATTCTTGAAAATTTGGTTATGAACCTTTTCTCAAAATCTGAGTATTTAACGTGTAATGAAAGTAATTTTAAAACAAGTTTTCTCAAAAAAATCTTCATTTTTTTTTATTTTTTCTCGAATAAGCTTATAAAAAGGGGCATAAGTCTGATTTTTGTAGAAATCTCCGCATTTGGAAAAATTGCAAAAATTACAATTAATGCGAGAAATCATGTGCTGTTTTCACACATCTAGTTGCCTTTTGGAATCTGACTTGTAACCCTAGCCACGAGTACTTTCTGATCTAGCATCCTGCGACATCTAGAACACTAATGAGCACATCTAACGTTCAAAAAACACTTGGACCCCCTCCTCTTCCCCTCCCTGCCCCCGGACCACAGGCCAGCGCCGTGTGCGGGCGTGGTGGGGCTCTTGGTAATGTGAAAGCCACTCGCCGCTCCGGGCGTAATCTCGGGCGCGGATTAGCGCGGCCGCCTGTTGTGAAGCCGGCGAGCGGAAATGTAGGGGAGGGGGAAGGTGCCGAGGCGCGAACCAAATGCAGGGCTACCGGTCAGGGTTAGCGCCCTGTGTGCATTATCTCACTGACGGCATCAGATACAGCATTCTCATCACAGGTATTACATTTCATTGGTATGAGAGAGAGAGAGAGTGCAGGCGATTTTCAAAAGGGTGGGTGTTATTAGTTATCAAATACTTTAGGGTTGTTATACCTTGGAAACTTACATGACCGGGACTGATGAGCTAAATGGAGTAAAGGAGGCAGAACTACAAGCCTTGGATTCTCCGCTCATCTGGTAGAAGAGTCCGTTACCTAAAAAACTTATTTTTGATGGATCCACTTGTAATTGGTTCTAAACGACAGAAGGGCTAAGAAAAATGGTATAAACGTGGTAGTCTGAAGCAATACAATGCCCTTAAAGAAACCATTTCCGTTCATTGTGGTAGAAAAATTTTCTTCGTCTTAGTCAGAACAGAAGTGAGATAGAGTGAATAACTATTGTGTGTTTCCGAAAGCGTCAACTGTTATGGTCATTTGTTTGTAAACATAGTGCATGTTATACGCCGAGAAGTAGCGATGTTCCTGTCCCACTAGAAAGTCGTTTGGCACCGACCGGCCCGTCGGCTCAAGTAGGTTTGCGTTTATGGGTATCTCTCTAGCGCTGCCACCTCAAATGCGGCAGCGTATTATGGCATTAATCAGAGAAACCGTTAAAAACTATCGATCATAACAGTCAGCCAGTAGAATTCCTCTTCAGACAGAGGCTGAATCCGACCTATTCGAACTTAGCTAGAGTCGAAAATCCACCAGAGTACGCACTCGAACACTAGAACCTCTCGGCCATATTCGTAGAGCCAGCGGCTCTAAGCTCAACTGAGCCAGTCCCCCACATCCAGTTCCGGTTGGTACCAAGCCTAGCTAGTGTCAAATATCCCCCACTGACGGAACCAACTCTATGATATCCCAGCCATAGGCTAGACATCCAAAGTAGTTCCAAGAAGCGACGATTAAGCACTGGTAAATGATTATCTGTCTACAAGGGAAGCGCCCGCTTGCGGGGCCGGTGGAAAATTGGACGCCAATTGGCGGGCCCTCGCGTGCGGCGCGGAGGCGTGGAGGGCCGGAAGCGGAGGTGGCGAGGCGATAAGAGAGGGGGGGGGCGCATCGCGTGATCGCTGGGTCTTTCGCCGGCCCTGCCGCCCCCGTCTGCAGCGCCACTCCCGCCGCACAGTGCGAGCGGTCCCCGGTCGACAGGGTCGAAAATGCTTTCTCCCATTCGTGATTTCAAACTGTTTGCGGGAGAAGCTATTTCCAGGGCCGAAGCGCGTTATGCTGGGGGCGGTGGGTGGGCAAGGGGGAGGTTGGGAATGCAGGGAAAGGGGCATTGGGAGTGGTGGATGGAAAATCGGATTTGGAGGATTATGGTGGGGGTTATAATGAGGAAGCAGGGCAGGGCAGGGGGAGGGTGAATCACAGGTAATAGATATTACGAGGACTGATGTCTGCTAAGGAATACTTAATTTTTCATTATTTAAAACACACACAACTTGCATACTGTAAAACGTGCCCACTGCGACAGCTCAAGGGACCAGTATTTTTTTCTGTATTAGGAAAGATTCCGCATTATGTGATGTAACACTGTAGAATAGATGGGTGGCAGTACCGCGGTTCATGTTCACATTAGACAGATTTCCGCATTATACACGTTCCGCTTTGAGCAAGTTTTACTGCATTATTATTTAGAAAAAACAATTTTTTTTAAGCAAGAGGCATGGTTTTTATGTCAGTTTGTTGAATATTTCTCATGTAATATACAGGGCTGCAACAATTTTCCATGGACCTCACGTACAGAAAGCTCAAGTACTACTCAGCGAGTTTACATTCCGGGTGTACTATCTTTAATAAGTTACATTATCCCATGTAGGGTAGAACCAAAAATAAATTCTCAGCTAAATTAAGGGGCAGAACATAGTTTCATGAAGTGTATAGACTGTAAATGTGATTGATAAATAAATGAATAGAAATCCAAAACCATCTTCAGACCTATCTGGAAACAAAAGAGTGATGAATGCTGTGCTTGTATCAAAGTATGTGAGAACGACTACGTACAACACAAATGAGAACTCGAATTCACCAACAAGAAATATGAATTCCCCGACTAAGATATATCTAAGAAGAACTTCTTTTGTAATAGAAACCATACGCTTAGCTGAAAATGCTGTCGATATCGTGAAAAATTACGAACCACTATACAGAGGTAATATATTAATCTGAATTTATTGATAAGTGTGAGGAATACACAGCTTTCACGTAACATAATTATGCAATAGTATTGACCGTATAGGGGCCACTTTACACATCGTTACATATAGAAACAAATACACGCGGCTGTTTATTTATTCAAAATCGGAATCATGACGGTTCCTACCCAAACTGAACATACCGAACACACCGGTCAACACAAAACGAAGAAAGTCTTTCCAGTAGTGGGGATGGGGGAGGTCGAGCACTGCGTGCGATTCGCTATCGGGGCCATCGCCTGGGGGTGGGGACCGGGGGCGGGGCGAGGAACTGCGCCGGGCGCCGCCGCCACCGCCGCCACCGCCGCCGAGTGGCGTAATGAATGAGCCGTTCGCGCCACAGGTTGCCGCCAGCGCCTTCAACAGGCACGCGCCTCCGTCAGCGACTCGAGGCTGCAGCTAATAAGGAGCCCCGCCCCCCAGCCCCCGCACAGCACTGCAGCAGAACTGTTGTCCGTCATGCAATCAGAGGCGTTGCTACTGTGCGGCAGACATGGCAAGAGCCGTGGGCATCTTTCACAGGGGCGCTGTTGGGCTCTCCTGGCACTAAAGTGGTCTATGGTACGAACCACAATGTGACTTTCAGGCCACTTGAGAATTGACTTACATTAAAACCATCTGCTCGCACTGAAGTGATACGTTTATTATGAGATCTATACTATGACATGTTGCACATAGACTACTTTGGAACGCATAGATGCTAACCTGTTCATCCCATACTACGACATGTTGCTCATAGTCCACTTTAGAATGAACAGATGCTCACCTGTTCAGATCAAATTTACCATAACCAAGATTTTAGCCAAAATGTTTCATAGACCACTTTAGTTCCATGCCAACCACTTAGAGTCAATCCGATAAAACAAATAACAAAAAATCCTAATTTGAAGTATCTTGTCAGGGAGCGTGGAATGACTTCATGGTAGGTATTGTCTCTTCGGATGACGGTTATGATCTTGAAGATGGTGACAATATGCCGATTTTAGCGCTGAGGAGGGCCATGGGAATAGCCCCGAAACTCTGGCCACCACAGTTATGACGCGCCGCCCAGTGGTGTCTCGTAGGTATTAGAGGGCACCTCTGCGTATTACATGTATTAGACACGCGCCACACACAGTGAAGTGTGTTTAAGGCTATTAAAAATCATCTGCTCTGAGGCCTAATGATCACCCGTCATGAAACGCCTTCGCGGCTGATATAAGCTCTCCGGGGCGTGAGTACGATCCTGATAATTACAATGATAATGATGATGCCGATTGAAGTACTGAAGAGAACGACGGAAACAGCCCCATAACATTGGATAGAACTCTCAATAATCAAAGGTGTCTCGTAGGTGTTGAAACGCTCCTCAGCACATCAAATGCACCAAGCAAGCACCACACTCATTGGCGTATGTCTTAAGGCTCCCACAGACCGGAACGGAAGATCCGCATCGGGTGCGGAGCGAAAAGTTACGCTCTAGAAAGTTTCGCTGCGGAAACATCCGCGGCGTCGGAATTAGTGGGTGCGTTCATACAGGAGCATCAATTATGAATCAGCGTTTGGAGACAGTCATCCGATAAAATCAAAACGTTCTCGTTTCTATTCGTGCACGAGAAAGAAAATGCCAATACATGTAGTATGATTTCTGAGCACATGCGGTACGGTGACTTAACCTTCTTTATCTACGATTTTACATCAAATTGTTAATATCTCTTTAGTAAACGAAGAAAAAAGGACCATTTGACCTAAAAAGAAAAATTTACAAATAACTTCAGACCTTGATGCCATTAAAGGCGATGTACAAAATTTTACGGACAAAATTTTTTTTAAATGGAATTTTAATTTTATTTAAAATTAATTTAATTACTGAACACGATTAGATGTATTTTTCAGATCGTTTCGACGTATCAGATTCACTGGTGAGCTAAAAATATTCTACATCTGTCAGAACGCGAAACAAAATACGCCGCGGATTAAACGCTACCAATCCGTTGCCGCAACGATCATCTATGGTGCACGATACAAAACACTCATAAGCCAGCACGTGACGCGAAATTTACGCTGCGGGCATTCCGCGGATCCAGTGGATCTTCCGCGCCGGTCTGTGACAGCCTTAAAACTAATAACGAGCTCCCGATTCCTCTGCGAGCTATCACTCGTCAAGGAATGAATGTGTGGCTTGGTTTTGCTCCTGGCTGTACGGTTACGATCTTCAATGATGACGATGAAGTGTTAATTTCAGCATTGAAGAAGGCCCGAGAAGAACGTGTAAAACGGGAAACATTATCAAGAATGTGGAAGCTCGTATATAATAAAATGAACTTCGGCAAGGATAAAGCATGAACAGGTTGTGGATAAAGCTTGAACTTTATAAATGGTATTCTATAAGAAATAGAACAGGTATGTCCAGCTATCAGATTGATACGTGATTAAGGCTTATAAGCCCCTCCCCCCTTGCAGATCTGTGATTCAACTGCCGCCCATCTTGGAAGAGGATTGTCGAAGGTATTTATCTTTGGAGTATGGATGACAAACTTGTCGTCGAATACGAAATGGCAACTTCAGCACTGAAGAAGGCCACGGAAATAACCCTGAATCGTGGCTAGCTAGCTCAAAATGCGGCTTCGTACAGTGAAAGTCGTCCGCTTTAAAGGTATCTCATCAGTACGCGATTTACACTAAGAATTAATCTTGGGATAAACTCAATTACAACTTAGGAAAATTTTCGAATAATGACATTACAAACTATGTACATCTGATATGACAGCTCTCCTGAGCAAAGCTCTCATCAAACTGCTTGAAACACAGAACACTGTCTAGCAATCTTCGAAAACCAATAATATGTTTCATCAAGGCAGAATCTGTTTATCTGAATAATATTATACCACATTCGTAGGCATAGCAAAAAATTCGGACGTATCATTAGCTTCAAAAATATTAATTCTGGCACTCATTAATGAAACATTTCAACATTAAGAATCTCTGCAAATAATGTAGAATATTTTTAGAAATAATTTCAATTAAGTTACACCTAAGTTGTATTTCCTGAAATTATTTTATTGTAGATTTTGTGTTTTTATAAAAAGGGGGTATTACATTTTAAAATTAATAACATCTTTTAAAATAAAACACTTTAAACATAATTATTGGAAAGTACAATGTTATTTTTACAAATTAGTGAACAATGATAAAACTTGATTGTGCAAAACACAACCTCCAGGCGAAATTAAGCAATTCTGCATACCGATTATGTCACGCAATTGGTTTACCGGAATATGCACATTCGTGCGAAGATGCCCCACATTTCTGTGTCCACGCAATCCATATTCGCGGAATTGGGCGAATTGCTGCGCTACAAGTATCACGTGCTAGAAATCCATGAAATGCTCGAATATGCTCGTTGTAACAGCGCCTTATTTACATTGTATTTCCATTTTACAATGTATCGAGGCAATCTAACATTTGTTTTGTACGTACTGGATTTACCTACATGATGAGTTTGAGTAAGACAATACGTCACCAGCGTTCAGCATATTTACATCATTTGCTAATTACTACTCCACTGAGCATTTTTACTGAGTAGCGTATTGTTCCAGAAATAAATTCAACATGAACATATTAAAAGTATCTGAGGCTTGAGCATTTTGTGACTCTAAAAACGATTTGATTAGTTTTAAACAAGACAATTGAGCAAATTCGTAGGATGTGCAAATTTTATTCTTGTTTGTCTTGGGCATTATTCTAGGCGTTTTCGAACAAAAGCCAGAGGAGGTGCAATCATCCAGATAAATTACAGGCTATCGAAAGGCATTAACTGCAGAGGCGAATGCAAATGTGACTCTACAACTCAGTTACGGGTTATACATTCATTGGCCATCACAAACACCACACAGAAGCTTTCCAACTGACCAAAGGCTTGCCTACGTATTCATTATGCAAACAAGAGGGAAGTGTATTAATAAACGTCCCCAATCTGTTACGATTCGGGCAGGAGGAAATATATGGAATGCAGTTGGGATTCTCTTTCAACTAAACAATTATTTTGTCAGTCATTTTACGCGGAGAAACCTTTCAACATTTAGATTCAAAATTACTACAGTCATGGAAACATTCATTGAACACGGAACCGCGTGATCACTGCGCGAATGTAATCGAATTTAAAGGGGGGGACATGTGTGAACTTCATCCTTTCCTGGTTTCAATGGATTTTTATTTGCAATGCAGTTATCACTTCAAGCTTCAAATTACATTCAACTCCTCTTCAATTTCCTTCCAATTTTATCACAATATTTTATATCACCATTTAAATATTTAAAATAGGGAATTTACAAGCAAAATCTCTTTAACAGGCAAAAAATATATCACTGAAATATCAGTATCATTAAACATGAAATAAACACTTTTTAAAATAATGTGTATGAATTGATGAGCTGCTGTATATTCACGTTTAACCATACCAGTGAATTAAAATATTCAGAAATGTATATGGATAAAAGCATTATTAATCTAAAAAACTGTCATGGTTATTAAAATAGATATTTGCATGTTGATCAGATAATTAACTCTGAAAAATGTATTTTCAGTTTTATTTAAATCGTTAAAAAACCACAGAGGTTCTCCTTGCGAGTTTACTTTCCACGAAAACCTTTACTTGATTCACAAAAATTTATTGAAAATTTAATTTTTAATAAATGAACATTGTATTCGAAAAGTGGAAAGTTCACACCTAAAACTTAATTTGACATATTTTGAAAGTAACCGGAAATAAATTACGAATCATCTTAAAGTTCAAAATTTGTTTTATATATCAGGGATTATGAGCACCCCACTTTTCTTTTCAAACGTCTGCGATTAGCTTTTTTGCTTTAACATTAACTCTTATTCCTGCTGGGTTGAAATGCCAATTGAATCTATGTGAGCATTTTTAATTCTCGAAGCAATTCTCGAATAATATCTAGTCCTTTTTTTGTCACTTGAATCTATTTACCTTAAATAGTCGCGTCACGGAGGAAACCTCCGGATTCAGAAATTACACGCACACCAAACATTTAGTAAGGATTTTTTTTAACTGACGCAGTTTTTAATGCACATTAATCTATTGTTCAGTTTTACATAAATATAAATTCTATACATAAGAATATTGTTATTATAGGAGGATTTTTTAAAACTAACGTAATGAAACGCCTGCATTTGTAACATCTGATTATGTTTTGCCTATTTTTCTACCTACCTACCTACCTACCAACCTACGTGACGCGACTAAAGAAGGGCTAGCCGCACTTACGAATTTGATTTTGTTTACACTGTACCTCTAGATAAAGTCACTGAACACTACCATTTAGTGAGAGGATTCTTCTCGTATAAATGGTAGCAAGTGAGCGAAAGCATAGATTTAGTTTCTTTTCTATTTTAATGCATTTTCAAGCTAATAAATTAACAGGTTACATTGAAAATAAGAGAATTTTTCAAAGAGCTTAAGAACTGAGAATACTTTAACATAAAAAAACATTCCCAAACATAATTTTAGATGTTGAGTAATTTTATAAAAATATCAATTATAATTTTAAAAAAATAAAAATACTTCTAACAATATTTATAAAACAGTAACGACGAAGAAAGTACTATATTTTCAACGTTCAAGACCTTCCAGACACTTCCTCTCGCACTTACGAATCTGGTCTCGTTCACACTCTAACACTGGCACAACCACCCCCACGCGTGGGCCCTTGGAATGGGAAGGCAGCTCCCCGTACAAAAGCAAGGAGGCAGGCGAGGGCACACATGCACGAGCTGAGCCGACCATAAGACTCCGTGACGTCAGCGGCGCCGGCGGTCGCCCGGGCTGCAGGAATAATCCGGGCGGCATAGAAAACGTCTCTCCGTGTAATCCCGACGGCTAAATTGGGCATCAACAAGCGGGATTTGGGCGCCGGCGCGCGAGCCCGCCCGCCGCACCCGCACGGCTGCTGGCTGCAAGGACAGCCGTCCGAAGGCACCGCTATCATGCTTCGGATTTTCGGAGCAGCTGCGCGCACCGCCGCCGGCGAACGCGTGGATGGCGTTGGAACGGGGCTCATGAATGGCTCTCGGCGGATGAGGCGGCGGCGGCGGCGAAGTTATATCACGAACCCTGCCGTTCTGCCGCTCCTCCGGCGACTCTGATCGGTGGTTTCGTCGTTCGCTACCAGACGAACGCCGTGACGGTACCTTAACAAATAGGGTTCGGATTGCGCAAGTTTTTCCGTTCTCGTACTTTTCCCCCCGTCTTCCCTTACACTTACGTGCAATCACACTACGTCACAATTTGTGAGACCAGTCGGGAGGTAGAGCTTGTTCCGGCTGGGGTGGTACCTCGCTGGCGGAGATACTTACAGGGGGAAGCCGACGCAAAGAATAGCGGCAGATGTCACGTTGTAGCGGGGTAAAAACACCGCCACCTCACTGTGTATAACTAACACTGAATTTAAGGGAAAGTCGACATAGCAGTTTTAGCCACCGGAAAAGAAACAACAACAGCAACAGCAGCAACAACAACAACAACAACAATCAATCAATCGTACTCATGGGTCACTGAGTGTTGACACGTTTCCGGAATGATGTAAGTATAGAAGTGAGTATTCTAAACATTGACGTGACTCAACAATAGTTTGAAGGGGTGTATGGACAGTTAAAATCTTGATTGCGTGCAGTTGAAATGAGGTGTGTAGCCAATAGAGATAAGATACCAGAAAGGGGCCAGTTGTTTAACGGAGGTGGATCAATAGTTCTGCTCGAAAAGCAATGAAAAATCGTTAATAGGGAGACATACATTCATATTTCCAATAATTCTCTATTAATACATTACTATGATAAATAAAAATTTCCTATTTTCGCTGGATAACATTACCGCCAGTTTAATTTGACTTGTAAACGCATGTACTGTAATTGATCAATTATGTAGATCAATGCAGTGACATTCCATTGTAAGAAATGCGTAATAATATAAATTTCAATAGCTTCGTGTGAATGGCAATAAATCACCTAGAGGCATTATCCCAAACTACTTTGGAAGTAATCTCGTTTCATAGCGAATTTGATCCAACACCCTGATTACCAGTTTATAACTTCTTTGGACGGATGAATTCGCAGCTTATTTGCCAAGTGTTTGTTTCAACGTCGTCCACTGAAGCGGACGGATTTTAAATGCGGATGGAAGGTAATCTTCCATTATTCCTATGTACATTCGGATTCATGCACAGTAACAACAATGAATCAGGTCTGCTCAATACAAAAGACATCTGAGTGTCTCTGTCTAAGCTCTCTTGACTACCTGAACTCGTCATATAAAATATAAATTAAGTCAGCAATCAGCTTGTGGGACACACATCGTTTCACAGAAATGTCAAACGGAAGAAATGAAAAAGCCTCATCACCCGAATACTTTTCAACCGTTTCTACCTGAAGCGGTCAGCATAGCCGTCTTGAGAGTGGGTACGAACACGCTCATCTTCTCACATATCTTCACCAAAGACACGTTATATCAACTCCAGCGAGCCATGAAAGCATCGATGCCAATCACTTCAAGAATTTCCTAGACCTGTGTCACTTCCAATATATTTTTTCTTTTCGGAATCGCGTCACAAAATGGCTCAACAGCCAAGAGTGGACTTCGGCGAGTAAATAAGGTTAATTGGTGAATTGAAAATAGTAGATATTATATGTATGTGGACAAGAGTTTGTAGGCGAATATTAAAGAAGATTTTGAACAAAAATAGAGCATAGAAATACATCGACCCAAGAAGGGCAAAAGGCGGGGGGGGGCAAAACGAAATAAAAATGAAAAAAACATCCTGAACGATTAGATTGAACAGTTAGAAAACTGCACTATCTCATGCATGATACGGAGATGAAAGAATGCATGTTAATTTTTATCGGCATAGCAGGAACCATCTGATATTTTCCTGAGAGAGCGTGGCAGGAGGCGGGGAATGAGGTGAAGGGGGTGGGGCGAGTACGGTGGAGGAACGTGGCGTGGCAGAGCGTGACGTGGCGCGGTCGGGCGAGGGCTTGAGAGAGTGCAAGCAGGCAAATTACGAGGGCCGGCGCGCGAACCTTGCGGCACCCCGCGCCTCGAGGCGAGGTGGCGGTGGAGGCGGGGCCGGCACCGGCCCGTTGCGCGCGGGCCGCTGAGTGGGAATGTGAGGCGCCTTTGATGTGGCGGCGCGGGCGTGCGCGAGCCGTGCATTACTGATTAATCAGCGGCCAATAACAGCGGCGGCTGATCCGCGAGGTTCGCCGCCCCGCGCGCCACTTCCTCGCCCCTGGGCTGTTCGCTGGCGTTCGGCCGTTCCCGGAAACGAGCTGCCCTTTTCGGCGAAGTGTACCCGGGCGCTCATGGCGGTGACAGACAAAAGTGACACACCTAAAAATTGTCATTTTCGAGGATCAAGGTTTTATCGTGAGCAAAGTGTTATTTCGCGGCTTAAGGCCAAATATATTACTCGGGCATATAACAAACTCTCATGATGCGATCTTTAAAAATTCATTTAATTCCAAAAAATATACTATTTTCGACATATATTTCTTCACATAAATGAAAGTCAGATTTTGACATGTGTAACTTTTCTTGGGCATCGACAATGTGATCTACTGGACGCGTTGTTCCGCTTGATTGATTGGTTCGTAAATCTGGACGTGTCAAACCTAAGGTCATTAGTTAGTAAGTAAAGTGCATTTTATCCTCGAAAACTGGTGTTGATTCCACTGGATGATGAGTTCCAACTCCGATCTTCCCAGTGGTAGGCAGGTTTTTCCCAAGCTGGTATCTCCTACCAGTCTCAGCTTGGACACGCTCTGAGCCACCGACCGGTCTCCCGGCATAGTGTAATGCATGTAAGTGTGTGTGTGTGTGTGTGTGTGTGTGTGTGTGTGCGTGTGTGTGAGTGAGTGAGTGTGTGTGTGTAAGAGGAGTGGGGAGAACAAGGAAGAGGAATGAAAGATCGCGCGCGGTCCGTGCTCGTTTGTGAGGGTACTGCTCCGGGATTCGCATGGTGTCAATCGGAAAAATACCGATCAGAGACGCCGGCCGGTAAAATTCTCCTCCAGACAGGACTGAATTTCATCCAGCTATCTAGTTCAAGTCGAAAACCGTCGGAACTCGAATCTAGGACCTCCTGGTCACAAGTATAGCAAGCCATATTCTGCGGCCCCCGCAAGCCTGTTGAATCAACTTCATCCTCAAGAATGGTATGCGAAGCATTTATATCGTATTCCAAAAACATTAATACGGCAATAATTAGCCAATATAATTGAATATTTCTTATTTGTTCTTCTGAATTTGATTTTTTTCTAACTTTATGTATCCTTCCCTGTAAATAAATTGCTTTAATTGACAGGAGATGATGTAAAAGACATATGCTAAGAAAACTAAGTATTTTAAAAATAAGAATGCAGGGACTACATCTGCGTTGATTGTTGGGGGACATGAGTTTAAAAAAATAAGTGATAGATTTAAGACCGAGTGGAAGAATATATTTAAAAATATATAGTAGTGAATGATTTATGTCAGCACTTAGTACTATGAACTATAACGTGGTGTGGTAGGAAATGCTTATGTTTTTACTAGAAAATTTACAGGAAGCCTCAATGTAAGAATCGTTTATTATAGAATGCTATCTTATCATTGCAATAATGTTAAAGTGCTGCCAACCGGGATCCAGTTAGAAAGTGTTTATGGAATTTTAAATCTCGAATATTAAATGTCGCAGACGTGTAGTACGTACTTACATTTTCAAAAATAATTCTCAATAATTTCCTTACCAGTGGCGGGTTTTCAAAGCTATTTTATTGTAATTCCTACTACCAATACTTTATTGTGTTTGTTGTATGCTTGAAGCGTCGAGAATGAGAAAACCGTAACCACATGAACGTAAATTTGTCAGGAGAGCGAAAACGAAGTTCACAAAATAGGATCAGGATGGCCGAAATCGATAAGGCAGAAGTGCCGTAGCGAACTCGAACCGTTAAATGCAAGAGTGGTCACTAATGAGCTAGATGTTGATGCGACCTTAAGTAACAAAAAAGTTCACAAAAGATGCTAAGCATAGTTTGTATAAGATTATTGAGTCAAAGTAGTGCCTAATCATTGTACTATGTGAGGAGGAACCGCTGTATACGGTATCTGGTCGAGTTACACAAAAAATTACCATTGTGAAAAGTGTGGCTGAGGTCTATACCACTAGCGATGCTGTTACATACATTTGTAGAATCTTCATATACCACTTAAAAGTAAGAGTATATTTAAGAAAGGTAGTATCTATATGTTTATTGTATTTGACTCACCATAGATGTGTTGAATTTTCATAAACTTGTACTCTTACCTGTAAAAAAAGAAATAACGTTTAGTCACACACTCAAATTACTCAAACCACATTAAATATGTTCAATTCAAGACGCAAAAGACAGAAGCAATTATGAAAATGTAAACCGTGTATTCATAGAAATAATGTCAACTTGTGAGAACGTACCCTAACTTAAACCCAAAAATAACTATTAAGGAGACATCAAGGATTGCGGAATTAAAAAGAAACGCGATATGAAGGTAGTTCTTCATATCTAGTTCATAAATGCGTATTTCATAGAACATTGTGGCGCAATTCGACTAAAAACACGACACTAAAATAAATCGAATAAATATTCGAGTAAAACTGGAGGCTTTTTAAAAGTCCCGCGCGAACTGTTGGACTCCCAAGTGATCTGACCGAGCAGCTTCTTATACGTTACCCGGTCTCATGGCCACCACAGTCAGTCGCACGACAACTTGACAGGGCTTGAAGAAAGCTACGTGAGAGGACGCCCGTTTCCGAGAGATTTTTGCCCGAAACGCGAAGTCATTGTTGTCTAGAAATACGCATACGTGAATTTTGCATGCAGGTACCAACAGGCCGAATTTTGTTCAATTTCTCTATTCCTAATTGTGAATGGTAAACTTAGAAAAATATATTCTATAATACGCTAAAAAATGATGAATTTTATTACAATCTATAAGAAATAATGGAGAGAATCAGAAGTTCACAATGTAGTATGAAAATAACACAACTAGCGCCATCCGTAACATATGTTACGGTGTAAACTACGTTTCCATCATGCATATGTCGGAAACTATCGTATAATTTACAAAATGAAATGGGTTTGGGACCTCCTGAAAAAAAAGTATTAAATTTTGCATCACTGAAATTTTCTGAGTTCGGTTACAGCTTGAAGTTCTATTAAACAAATTTAAAATTGCGGAATGTTCCTATTGATGCGATTACAGGTTGGATGTACTAAAGCAAACTGTTGTAATATCCAACGAAGGGGAGAGGGTGCCATTTATACCGTCTATACTATTTTTTTATTATTGATGTTCTTTTCCAGAAAATGGTTAACTTAAAAATTCTGATATTTTTGAAAAAAAACGACAAACCTTTCTTATTACTTTGCCATTTGTGAGTTGATTAATTTTTTGTAATTTTAACTTTTGGGCTAATTGTTTCAGCATTTTCGGACAAACATTTTTTATTATTCAATAATGTTTAAACAAAAAAATTGTTTTGTTTCCAAGACAAAGAATGTTTCCTGTAAGTTGCAATAAATTCTGAAAAAAAAGTTTCTGAGGAACCGTTCATTTATTCCAAAATAAGTCAATTTTCGGTAAACGCCATTTGAAAAA
The DNA here is from genome assembly GCA_017312745.1 of Gryllus bimaculatus. Taxonomy (NCBI): domain Eukaryota; kingdom Metazoa; phylum Arthropoda; class Insecta; order Orthoptera; family Gryllidae; genus Gryllus; species Gryllus bimaculatus. Next base: position 15,719,438 of record BOPP01000012.1, read on the forward strand.
AGTCATTGTTTGATGCTGCTCTACTAGAACATTCCTGATCCATATTCTGAATCATTTTCTTCAGCAAAAGAGACCAATGCTACCAAGGTATGATTAAAAGTATGTTTTAGTATCACATTAACAATCCAACATGCGTTCAAAATTTCGAAAAAATAATCATACTAGTTGGCAGTGTCCAAAAAGGCGGGGTGGCTCATGCACACTAGGACATTTAAATAAGAATTAAAGAGACCTACAGGCGTTTTAAAGAAAAATATTGATATATTTGAAAAGAGCAAAGTTTGATAATTTTTTTTGTCAAAACGAAAATCGATAGTGTGACCCATTTCATGGTACCCTCTTCCCTTAAACCCTCAAAGCTATTTCAAGAACATAATTTTATATCAAAAAGCTCCTCGTCATGCGCCTATTTTGTACTATGATAGACGTGAAGAAAATCAATCGCCACCGACGGTGTTGGTACTGACGATGTCTTTAGTCCTCTGCCCGTCTGCCGGCTAGTCAACCCACATCTTGGCTCCCGCCCCCCCCCCGCACCCCAGACGTCCCATCACAAGCCCTCGAGGCCCGCGTGCCTTCGCGAACTGCCGAAACTCTTCCGAAGATCCAGGAGTACATCAACTCAGGCAACTGTGGCGGGCGAATCGTTCTCCACCGCCCTTTCCGCCTCCCGCCACCCTTCGCCAGCAACGCCCGCACAGGCGTCACCCGCCCCCAGCGCCGATCCCGCAGCGCTACCTACACGGCTCCAGACCCGACCGTCTCCCACCCCCAACCCACAGCACTGGCCCGGAGCAAGCCGTGCTTTGCCTTCGACGCCGTCTGACCTTTCGGGTGCTCACTGAACGGACAGGCTGAGGTGCTTCTGGGCAACGAATGCTGGCACTGTGTCCGGGAGGACCTTCGGTTTGAGTACCTGTCGTAGCGGTTTTCGACACTATTACACAGGTATGTCGAACAGATCGCGCGCAGATTTTTTCTCTTTCTTCTCTTTCTCTTCTCTCTTTCTTTCTCTTTGCTCTCAACACACACACACTCTCACACACATACACACACACACTCTCACACACATACACACACACACACTCAACCATACACACACACACACTCACACACATACACAACACACACTCCCACACATACACACCACACACACTCACACACATACACACACACACAAGCTGCCACAGACATTACACACACACACACTCACAGACATAACACACACACACACTCACACACATACACACACACACACTCACACACATACACACACACACACTCACACACATACACACAACACACCACTCACACACATACACACCACACACTCACACACATAACCACACACAAACTCACAACATACCCACACACAACTCACACACATACACACACACCTCTCACAACACAACACAACACACACTCAACACATACACAACACACACTCCACACATACACACACACACCCTCACCACACATACACACACCACACACTCACACATACACACACAACACCTCACACACATACAACACATCAACACACACTCACACACCATACACACACACATACACAATACAAAACACACATTCACACCATAGAGCACACACACACACTCACACACATACACAACACACACACTCACATACAACATACATCAACACACACACTCACACACATAACACACACACACTCACACACATACAACACACACACACTCACACAACATAACAACACACACACTCACACACATACACACACACACACACACACTCACACACATACACACACACAACTCACACACATACACACACACACATCACACACACTCACACACATACAAACCCACACACACACATACACACTCTCACACTCTCATCACATACACACACACCACACTCTCAACACTTTCACACACATACATCACACACAACTCTCAACACTCTCAACACACCTACACACACACACTCTCAAACACTCTCACCAGCACAATCACACACACACTCTCACACTCTCAACACACATACACACACCACACATACACTCTCAGCACTCTCACACACATACACACACACACTCACTCTCACACACATACACACATACACACACACACTCACTCTCACACACATACACACACACACACACTCACTCTCACACACATACACACACACACCACTCACTCTCACACACATAACACACACACACAGCACTCACTCTCACACACATACACACACACACACACTCACTTCTCACACACAACACACACCACACACTCACTCTCAACACACATACACAACACACACACACTCACTCTCACACACATCACACACACAACACTCACTCTCACACCACTCCACACACACTCTCACACACACTCTCCACCACACACTCTACACACACACTCTCCAACCACTCTCACACACAACTCCACACACACTCTCACACACACTCTCACACACACTCTCACACACACTCTCACACACACCTACCTCTCCACACACTCTCACACACACTCTCACACACACTCTCGACACACACTCTCACACACACTCTCACACACCACTCTCACACACAGCTCACACAGCAACTCTCCACACACTCTCACAACACGTGCTCACACACACTCTCACACACACTCTCACACACACTCTCACACAATTGCACTCTCACACACAGCTACTCACACACACTTCTCACACACACTCCACACAACACTCTCACACACACTCTCACACACACTCCTCACCAACACTCTCACACACACTCTCCAACACACACTCATCACACACACTCTCACACACACTCTCACACACACTCTCACATCACATCTCTCACACACTGGGGCACTCTCAACACACACTCTCACACACAACTCTCAACACACTCTCACACACACTCTCACACACAACCTCTCACACACACTCTCAACACACTCTCAACACGACACTCTCACACACTCTCACAACCTCTCACACACTCTCACACACTCTCACACACTCTACACACTCTCACACACTACGACACACTCTCACACACTCACACACACTCTGCACGACCACCTCTCACACCACTCTCACACACTCTCACACCCCTCTCACACACTCTCAACACACTCGTCGACACACTCTCACACACTCTCACCACTCTCACACACTCTCACACACTCTCACGCACACACTCTCACACACACTCTCACACACTCTCACACACTCTCACACACTCTAGCACTCTGCACACACTCTCACAACACTCTCACACACTCTCACACACTCTCACACACTCTCGACACACTCTCACACACTCTCACACAACTCTCACACACTCTCACACACTCTCACACTTATCTCCTTATCTATCATCTCTTCACAGACCTCTCACACAACTCTCACACACTCTCCAACACACTCTCACACACTCTCAGCAGTATCACTCTCACACACTCTCAGCACCACTCTCACACACTCTCACACACTTCTCACGACACTCTCACACACTCTTCACACACTCTCACACAGCTCTCACACACTCTCACACACTCTCACATCACTCTCACACA